>OX383897.1:19123369-19723369 GCA_947532125.1 Saturnia pavonia | reverse complement strand
TATTTATGGAAATAGACCTGAGGTTCAGTCGGGGAGATCGTCATATTTTCCTTAAAAATATACATATAATGCCCCTGGCCCCGCGTCCCTCCTCGCCCTCAGCGGGCTCACGTTTGTCATGTAAATTTATGCGATTCGTTTTTAAACTGAACGCGATTTTTGTTGCTTTTCCTTTAATGTTCTTAAGCGATAAGCGTTATTTCTTGTAAGGGTAGATGATAGTTACAGTTGCTTACTTTTGAAATGAAATAGTTTATATTTCCAAGTATTATTTTAGGTTTCTTGACAGTTAAGTGTATACTGTGCTAACATTATCCACAGTCATCTACCTTAAATAATATTGAGATGGTATCAGAGGTACACAAGTAAGCAGTAATTAAAAAGAACTTACTAATGCCATCTATTTAAGAAGTGTCTTAATAACAATCCACTTACAACAAAAACAAATATAAAACTATAAGATTAATAATTCAAAGAAATATAACCCGTTAAAATATAATATTCTTTCAGAATCTTTCCATCATCACGAGATCATAAATTAAACGGTAGCATCGATTTAGAATGTTTGAAGATTATGTACTTACATTGAATTATGAAATAGAGCGGCCATTATGTGAACATCATTTATCATAGAGTGGGTATAATGTTGTGATGTCAGTGCGTCATGTAGATCATTTTGTTAGGGGTCGGGACGTCGAGTTACGAATATTATGTTGACGTATATGGTAAGTATTGGATCAGTGCAGCTTGGCGTTTTAACATGTGAACACTTGATATCCTGTGAGTGGATGGACATCATCATTAGCATTGAAAATTAGTCTCTGTAAAAATAAAAACTATACAAGAATAGGTTAAAATTTGTTTGAAATGACATTGTTTCCTTGCTTAGTTAATATGTTATAAAAATTGTTAATAACACTTTTAGAAATCTTAAAATCTATATTCCAAAAAAATTAATTTCGATTAATTAAATTTTAACCGATATTAATTACATTGAGCGATATATTGTCTTACAGTTACGGTGTATCTATATATCTGTAGAGAAATGGACGATCCAACAGCTCGAGTGAGAACGTTTCTACCCTAACTGACAACCGCCTTTTAAAGCGCCCAGCCAACTTAATAGTAGCTGTCGCTAGTCAATAGTGTGAACACTAGATTATTAGTCCAGTTTCAATAATTTAACCGACATAGTTATATCGACGGTTAAGAATCAATGTTGTCTGTCTTAAAAAAGAAGGTCAGAAAGAAGAAAGACTAATACTAAGAAAATATTGGTATAGAAATGTACGAGTTTTGATATTAACGTAATGAATAGTACTTCGATGCTTTCAGAATTTCAAAATTAAAACGACTTAGCAAGTTATGTGAAATACAATTTTAAATCTCACTGTATTAAAAAGTAAAAGGATTGAGATAGGTTTTGTAGAGTCTTAACCGTATATATCATACAGGGTGTCCCAGAACTCAACGTCAAGCCGAAACGGGGTGACAGGATTGATTGTAACCATCATGAGAAAAATCAGAAAAAAAATCTATCCCATGCAGTTTGGAAATTATGGGCATTTAAGTAAAACCTAGAAATTTGGTCAAACTGTAACCATTTTTCGGTTATTGTGGTTAATTTTTATGATTTTTGTTCATTTAAACTTTGGAACCGTAACCCTAAATAACATTTCTAGAACCACAGGCAAAAATAATGACACAACTGCCCCAAGTTTTCTAGAATTAAGACTATTTGTTAAAGTATGAATTTAAAATTTTCAAAATTTGTCAACTTTGAAAGGCCCTCCTTTAAAAAAAATGTACTAAAGTGCCTTGGCAAGTGACATTAAAAGTTCGCGCATTTAATCAAGATTGTAAAATGATACAATACTTGTTAGTTTCATACTAAAAAAAAACTAGTAAAAAAATAAAAACCTCGTGTAACCCGATTTTTGCTAACCCATTTTACTCAGTTCAAAGGTTTTTTATTTGCACAAGCTCTAGGTAGGTTCTTAATTTTACGGCAAAATGATGAGAGAGATGGATAGTGGACATGTTTGCCATGAGCGACCGAGACAGATAGTGACGCCACGCATGAGACGGAGATGCGTCTGACACCAGTTAGTACGTTTCGCTCATTCGTCTACTGCGCACCTTTCCGTATTCGCTTGTGTTGATTACATCCCGGCAACTTTGGCTTCTCTCTTTTAAAAAACTATTAAAAAAATAAAAACCTCGAGTAACCCGATTTTTGCTAACCCATTTTACTCAGTTCAAATGTTTTTCATTGATGTCAGAGATGGATAGTGGACATGTTTGCCATGAGCGACCGAGACAGATAGTGGCGCCAACTTTACCAAAGTCAACAAAAGTAAGTAAAATTAATAAAATAATGAAATCCAAGTCTAAAAAGAGAAGCCAAAGTAGTCCGTACTAAATCAACACAAGCGAATACGGAAAGGTGCGCAGTAGACGAATGAGCGAAACATACTAACTGGTGTCAGACGCATCTCCGTCTCATGCGTGGCGTCACTATCTGTCTCGGTCGCTCATGGCAAACATGTCCACTATCCATCTCTCTCATCATTTTGCCGTAAAATTAAGAACCTACCTAGAGCTTGTGCAAATAAAAAACCTTTGAACTGAGTAAAATGGGTTAGCAAAAATCGGGTTACACGAGGTTTTTATTTTTTTACTAGTTTTTTTTTAGTATGAAACTAACAAGTATTGTATCATTTTACAATCTTGATTAAATGCGCGAACTTTTAATGTCACTTGCCAAGGCACTTTAGTACATTTTTTTTAAAGGAGGGCCTTTCAAAGTTGACAAATTTTGAAAATTTTAAATTCATACTTTAACAAATAGTCTTAATTCTAGAAAACTTGGGGCAGTTGTGTCATTATTTTTGCCTGTGGTTCTAGAAATGTTATTTAGGGTTACGGTTCCAAAGTTTAAATGAACAAAAATCATAAAAATTAACCACAATAACCGAAAAATGGTTACAGTTTGACCAAATTTCTAGGTTTTACTTAAATGCCCATAATTTCCAAACTGCATGGGATAGATTTTTTTTCTGATTTTTCTCATGATGGTTACAATCAATCCTGTCACCCCGTTTCGGCTTGACGTTGAGTTCTGGGACACCCTGTATATACATTTATTTATTTATATATATGCAAATATTCGTCTTGTTTAAGCGAGAGGATTCTGGCCTGTCGTCGGTAACGTAGAAAAGTTACCCAGTGCCTGGAATTTTAGAAGTTTGGAATTCGTCTTTTGATTTAAAGTTTTCTCTTTGGGCGACTTTAATCAAAGTAACTTTATCTATTTTGGCGTGAATGGTTTGTTTCATGACGTTGCTTGTAAACATAACAAACTTTCTGCCTATAAAGTTGCCTTTCAGTAAAAAATGAAGGCGGTCAGAACGAATATTGTTATTTAGAATAAAAAACTCAAACTGTTATAGTTGAATAATTAACACGTTTTTTTTTAGGTTATAGGTTTGGCGTAGTGGCCACAATCTCACCTGATGTTAAGTGACGATGCGGCCCATGATGATAACACGCTAAACCTAGTGGAAGACTGGCTCTCAAGTGCAGCTGCCGGAACACACCTATTGGTGCTTGGCGGCAGATTTTCAACTTGAGGGTGGTAGCTAGCCAGGCGGGCATTAGAAAATGCCCTACCACCATGCTATTTATTGGATTCCTCACGATGTTTTCCTTCACCGAAAGCTCAGGCTCATTGTAGGGATTCGAACTCACGTCAATCGACGCGAAGTCGTACACGCTACCACTGCGCCATCATCGTTTAAAAAAAAAAGTAATACACGTATAGTAAATTTAAAAATTGAACCAAAAAAATATCAAACATATACCGACACTGAGGAACTACAAAATATCCACAATCTATTAAAACTATTGATACACTGAGTTACTTTCTTTTACCTATTTTGTATAAAACTGCAAGTAAATGAGATTAAGTAATAAATAACTCGTTGATAAACGAGTCCGAATCCTGTTCGTCTCGCTTCTTAGATAAATTTATACCGCATCCAAAACATTAATTCCTTCATACATCGTTTTATTCTAAGCAGCTCCATGACTGGCGACAACAACGCCTGTTCTCGGACGAGGGTCAAGTTGCCCGGATCTAGGAAACCTTAATCTCTCCTCCAGTTCGTATCCAGGAATAATTTCAAGGGGCTAAATCGAACTTTATATTTGAAATTAACTTAATGTATTATGTTTTTGTACGTTTTGAATTTGGCCATAATCTCACCTGATGTTAAGTGACTATGTGCACCCAGATTGTAACACGCTAAGTTTGGTGGGGGAGCCTCTCGATTGCAGCTACCAGAACACACCTGTAACTACAGGTGCATCTGCGTAGCGACGGATTTTCTACTTGAGGGTGGTAGCTATCCAGGCATACATTAAAATATGCCTTAACATCATTCTAAGGTTTCATCAAGATGTTTTCTTTCACTTAAAGCTCAGGATCATTGTAGGGATTCGTACTCATTCTAACGACTCGATGTCCGTACACACTGCCACTGAGCCATCATTGCTTCAACTTTGTAACATTGTGTATTTCTATAATGATCAGCATCCGTAATTTCCAATGAAGTTAGTTATCCAGTCCAGTATATTTAATTTTAAATTTTGTTTAACTATGTCATTACTATTGTGTAATACCACTAAAGACAAAGTTACAAGCAATAAATAGTAAAATGTAATTCGTATGTAACACACTTAAACATTATTATGAAAGAAGAAAGAAATATCTATTTGTACCAAAGACATTTGACAACTATAGATAATGTAAAATACCTTTACATCTACCTGCTAAGAACTAAAAGTCAAATGGCAGTTGCTACAAAACGGCCCCAGCTCAGTATAATGCTTGCTGTTTACAACCAGCGCTGGTCTTCCATTGGAGCCGTTCAGCGAAGTCACAGGACGGACATACTGACATAAATAACTAAAAAATACGTGAGACATACGACGTAGAACGTATAACACATCAAAGCGATATATTCCCGAATCAAAGAGTTGGTATCAAAAAATAAATGTATAAACACTGGGAGAAATAGCACACAGCGCAAGTAAATTTTAAATTCTTTAATACAAATTTAGATTCGTACAAGACCTACGATTATATTAAGTAGATTCCTTAATCCCGAGCTTCCAAACAAGTAGGTACGAATGTTCTGTTATAAGATTGTTTTCTGCTGAGTTCATTTAGCAGATAACAGCAGCGACAAGCTGAAGGATGCCCTGAATTAGAGGAGATCAGTTCATCCTTGTAACCATTCCCATAAATGTATTGACCACCATAAAGTGTAAAATAATGATGTCTTTGAAGGTGTCAGTATATCTTTATGCTTACCAAGGCTGTATACACCAGTTTAGCAAATCCTAAGACTTTCTTTCCCTAGTATTATCTGCCAAATAAGCAACAACGACCGAGATAGACATAGCCTTGCTAAAATGTCTGAAATTTTCCTGTAATCACGGTAGAATCCATAACCTCCAATGACGGGTTAGAACAACCCAGTAGATACTCGGGTGGACTAATGATATAACTTAGAATTATAATATTTTTGTAACCAAGAAAACCCAAATGCGTGCCTGATAGCCCACCCACGTCCATCCTAATGCGAAAATAAATTATGACGGGCTATAATAGCACTTGTTATTAAATCATTGGTTGCCTACGCAACGTTACCGGGGAACTTTTAAATGCCTTATTTATCATGCCTAACAGCGCTCTCTATTGGCCGAGTAACCGCTTAGTTTGGGACGACGCGACGCCACTTCCTATTACTCATGGGTAAACAAAGTTTAAATTATCAGCTTAGAAATTCAAAATAAGTACTGGTCTTTCATTTTGTTACTGAAATATTACCACCTATTTATTATGACCTACATGAAAACTGACACGCGTGAATTCTTTCACCTATAGTGTTTATTATTGAAAAACTACAGGACTCTAAGCACGGAGTCGCTCACGATCAATCGAGCAGCTATTTAATAATTAATTAATAACATTCATGGTCAATGAATTCATTAATAACATTTGAAATTCAGAAGTACAGTTTGCTGACATAGTTGATAATAATTAAATATTACAATGTATCCCATACAAAAAACTACATAAAAGTTTTCCTGACAGCTCTTCAAAAAATCCTATTAAAGTAAATAACAAAGTATTAAAATAGCAGACAAGTAGATTTCACTTGAATCTAATAAGATTATGTAAGACAGATTTAGTTTGTTATTATAAATTCCAATAAAACGTATGACAAAAGCAAGTTTTATTATATATTTTATTGCGCAGACAGATGAATAATGTATCTCTCTGTTGTAGGACACGTTGTAGGATCCTAAACACAATCGCCGCGGGGCGCATTTTACCTGTCACATAGCCACTTTTATGAACGACGGCGCCCAGGAGACCTCGTCCCGGAATGTTGCCATTTACAAATGAAAAACTGGCAACACAAAGAATTTGTCTCTATAGAGTCACGATTTTGAGTTTAAACTATAACATACGGTAAAATCCGTTTCATCATAATTCCCAGAAATAAGATTCTCAAAATTTGTAATATATGTATCCCATTTGTAAACTGTATTTGAAGAATATCGTATTAATGATTTTATTTTGGGGCCTCAATACGATATTTAACGTTAGATTTAGTTTGAAACTTAAGATCGACGCTAGTATTCGCAAACCACAGCAGATCTAGCATTTATTTTTAATATAAATTTCAAATTTAAAGGAATATTTTCATATTACTGAGCAACCCCAAGCTGCCTACCGGTACTCGACTCGCAAATCCAGCCCATACATCAACCGCGCGTTTATCGCGTCGCTCGTAAACCGACTTCTGCCACCTCTACAGAACCAGCCTTTGCGTTCAGATAAAAACTATGACGTTTAAATCAACCCCTCATGACGATGTTATTTCCTTGAACAGTAAAACTTTTACGATTTTTTTCTTGTTTTTCCTTTGTCGCAAATATATTTTCGTTTACAAAAATTATTTTGCGTAAATGTCTGTGTTAACATTAACATAAATATATATCACTTTTTTATAAAAGCCTCATCCCAAGTGAACTCGGAGGGTTGATTGATTCGTTAGCTTACAGCAGCATTTCTGATTTTATAAACATTTAAATCTATAGTTCACTATTTTCTTATTACATAATATTACTAAGGTGTAATATTTTTCGAGTATTTCCGTTTCTACAAACTATTTTCTATCACCGTCAGTAGATAGTTTAATTTAATTTATTAATTTATTTTAATATATTTTCGGCAAATCCATTCTGTTTCTTTCTTTGCGTGTTTATTTGATCAGAACGCAAAAAAGCTCAAAAACCAAACCGAACTATGTCTTGAAAAACTAAAAACAATTATCGAAGTACTCTTGCAATTTAATGCCGTGAAACGATAATTCTGTAATAGTAATTGCTTCAATGTTATACAGAGTATTGAAAATGTGAAAAGCCGGTTTCGTTTCCACGTTTGCGGCATTGCAGCAACCGGCCGCAACGATACCCGCGCCGTCGACATAGCCTTTAATGCAAAATCATTAGGATGAAATTCGATTGGCATTGTCGTTAAAGAAAAGCGTGTAATGAAGGCTAGCGTGACCGCGCATACGTAACGGTACAAATTTTAATACATTTTAGCAACACAGATGGTCAGTAAGAGCGCTGTGTGATTTATGAAAAATACGTGATTATAATTTTAATTAAATTAGAATATTGTTGGTTGTATTTTTTATTTTATCTTTTTACGTGATAGTCGAGTTATAGTACTATTTTATCTGATAGTCTGTTTGACTAAGATGTTAAATTATTGTTGAGATAATGAAACGATTGGCTCTAAAATGCAATACTAGGACAGATACTAGGCAACAGATTTTCAACTTGGCAATGCTATGCGATCAGACGAACGGTTTAAAATCATGCATTATGACGGTATTTTCTTTCACGAAAAGCTTATTACAAGTATCATAGTTAGATCCTTCAATGTGGTATCCGAACATGTTACCGTTAAACCGTCACCAATACAAAATGTTACGAAATAATTTTCCAACTATAAGAATTTTATTTTTAAGAACGAAACGTGTGGCGTCCGTAAAAGGAATCTTGAAAACTCGTTAACTAAATGGTTTCACAAGTAAGTATATTAACCGGCATCCAATTATGAAATATAATCTAGGGAAAAATAAATGAAAACATAATAGGTACCTATTTAATATTATTAACATATATTGTTGAGTCTTTTAAGCTACACATGAAATTTTATATCAAAAACACAACTTCGAGTACAAATTGCTTTGTAGTCTCTGAACCCGTTGCTAAATAGAGTAAGTTTAGAGCTCGCGTTGCTCGTCGTCAAGTAGCCGTTGTGTGAGTGTGACCCAACGCCATTGTTGAACCTATTGTGTTGTTTGGTTAATCCGAATCCTGAATTCCCTTTATGCACGACACAATACACGTAGACCGTTAAATCTATCACATAGGTACCTGTGTTTATACCCTACGTACTTATTTATCTATACTAATATAGTAAAGCGGAAGTGGTTTTTTGTTTGTTTGTTTGATCACGCTAATTTTTGAAACTACCAGTCGGATTCGAAAAAATATTTTTGTATATGACAGCCAGATTCACGACGAATAGTATAGACTATATAGCATTAGGCTACACCTCTCAGCTAGCATTAAATATTGATTTTTGTTAAGTAAGTCGGAAGACATAGCGCACACTAACTGTTTTATCTGCGTGCGCTAGCGTAATGGTTAGTGATACGTAAATACAATGTACTACAAAAATATTGCTTATTAGTACATCTAAAAAAAAGTCTGCGATACCATATGCCTATCTCTTAATAAGCCACAATAAGGTATTTTGTGACAAACATCCATTTACACATTTATTTATTTACAAATTTGTTTAAAATTAAACATTTTATGTTGTAGGTAGCTGAAACTATTATTCGTCTATTTCAGGCGGAAGTAGCAAAGAAATTTCGGATAATTATTTACTCCATGCGTCGCAAACTCAACGGCAGCTATGTCATTTGCCAGCTTCTTGTTTTCAATCTCGGCCACCTGGACACGTAAGTACACCACCATCCAGCGCAGCATGCTCTCTGTAACGTGTAAAGAGTGGCGAGGTCACGCTCGTAACCTTTGGTGGACAACAACACGCCAGACGGCGCCACTGTCGCGGCAACAGGTGGCTGAGGTGTTTGTATCGAGGTAGGGGGCCCATACCTAACCGCGGGTGGCGGGGATGCCGGCGGTGGTCGGCGAAACGAGTGCGTGGTTATTTCGGCTGGCTTCTTAGTTCCAATTGGGCGAAATTGTTGGTTGATGTTGGTTGGTTGGTTGGTTGGTTCATGGTTGCTTCTGCGGAGTCCGCGTCTCTGCATGTGGTCTGAGGTGATTAGGTAGCTGTGGTTTAGCACTGAGAAGGACCTTTGGATGCTATTTGGCTCTAACAATAGCCTTTGGGAGTCTTGCTGCCAGGTTTGAGGCCTTGGCAGCGATCTGAATAATTCCCTATCATTTGATCTAAACTAACTATACATATATACATGTTTCTTCCCCTGGGAGGAGGGAAGGAACATGTGTATGTGAAATTAGTGGTCTGAAAATTTTTGTCTATCTAACTAGGCAAAAAAAAGAAAATAGCTCCCTTACAGAACCTATGTACCTGTGTGTCATGCATGTGTGTATAATGCAGTGTCATGTGTGGCTGTGATAGCTAGTGAATGTAGAGTTACTGTAGCGCGCGAGCGGCTGCTTGGCTCAAGGGCTCCATGCCGATGGATCGGACCTAGGCTTGAGTTGCCGCAGAGGAGGGCGGTCGTGGCGGTTTATATTTGTCTCTGATTAGCTTTACCTCAATGCATACACATTCATTATATCCTATGGTAATCTAAATATACGTCACAATTGTAAGGAAAATATGCGTCGATTATAAATTTTATGTTATACATCCCTAATAAGCATTTTCGTACTAATTAGTAGTAGTTGGTATAAAACAATGCTAATAACTTAATTTAAATTATAAGTCATTGTTTTCTTATTCATTAGTATAAAACACATATAACTGTTGTAACAAAATCTATGAATCTCATATATACTTGAATTTATTACAAAAGTTAAAGTAAGCAAGACGTTTGCCAACAACACTCCGTAGCACCGTCGTCGACGACACTACAGGACAATGCAATTTTAGTTTCACTTCAGATTCTGTCATCGTGTACATTATATTTGAAATACAATTCTAGTTTAGTTTCAACGAAACGATTTCTTAAGTGCTTACGAAATGAAAGTTTCTGCCTCATTCCGGGCAATCGTAAATGTTTGATGTTACTTTCATTTATATTTATGTATTTATTTTAGACATTTGTTTATTGCTTGGATTATTAAACGGAGAAAAAAATAATATTCGATGCACTGATAATCTGTTTGTGTTACTTATATCATAGGTGTTCATCAAGGTAGCATCATAGGCCCACCTCGATAAGTACAATTCAAAATTGAAGTTATGATATTTTAGAAAATATTATAATGTTTCACTTCAGATGGGAATTCCTAAGTCCCTATAAAGCTTTTATGTACACATTTCATTTATGTTCATAATTCTTGTTAAGAATAGTAATGTCTTTCATGTTATAATTATGTACACAGAAGAATTATTTAACTAAATATGTGAATGTATTTATTGAACCGCAAGGGAAAATTCGAGTTACTGTAAATGTGTATCGAACCCTAACGACATTGTCACCATCTGTTTATCCTTATTCATGGATACCCGCGTTCTTTTACAAAGGACAAATGCGATTTATTATTTATCCTCGAACATTCACACTCTCGCTAACAAATGTACGGCTATTGTTTATAACATTTTACTGTGTCCGCCGGGCTGTGCCGTTGTGGGAACTGTAAATAAATTATTGTCGGGTCGCGGCTCTTCCGAATTCCTTGCCGATTTTATTGCGGCCGGTTTTGTTTTAAATATGATTTATCAGGTCGGTTTTATTTAGAATAAATCTGTGTTTTTTATAATTGCATTTTTTACTTGGATCAATGTTTAATTTTTTTAAGAGAGGTAAGGGACTGAGTAATTTTTAATTTTGAGATTTCTCTCTACTCGAGGCAACCCAGCTGATGGAATACCTCCACCCTATAGAAGATCACAGCCAAATAACCTTGTGTTGTATTCCAGCGTTGAGTAGGGTTTCCAGAGCTCCTTGGAGTAGGGGGTTAAAGGTCGGCAACGCGCTAGTTATACCTATGGTTATTAAAAGCGTTCATAAGCTATGGTAGCCGATTACCATCAGGCGGATCGTAAGCTTGATTGCCACATTTGCTGTATAAAAAACAAATTGGAATAAATGTAAGATGGTATTACCGAACGAGAAATTATAGATCATAGGATGATCAAAAAGTTGTGGCTTCTTTTAGGTTTAGCTGTTACTGGAGAAGTTACATGAATATTTATTCAAACTAATGGATAAGAATTGCTTGTAAGCCAGTCAAATTTGTAACGAAAAATAAGAATAATTATAAAATTAGTTTCGTAAATAATAGAAAAAGGAAACATAATATGTTATTATCCTTGAAACTTCAATAGTATAAAAGAAGCAATGAGAGACTCAGGCCATGTAATAAAAGTTAATAGAAATTAGCATCAGCAAACGGCAAACTTAGATACTTACAGGCGAATACTTGTCTCAAACTAAATTTGCAATTTGTAATGAACTTAGTGTCGTTAAGGTTGCGGTCTCATTCAAAAAGAGAGTTTTAAGTAATTAGTAAACATCTACAGATATTTTATTCTATAGAATGGGCAATGGGTTTTATGTTTACTATAATTGATTTCTACTGATGTATAATAAATTAATATCTGTAAATCTTACAAATACGCGTAAAAGTAATTTGCTAGATGTTGGTAAAGATCTCTTTATACGGACATATCAACCTATATGACCTGTAACTTTATTTAATCTTAGGTATTACATGATAAATTTTACTCTAAGCGAAATACCATTCACTCACTCATCATGAGATTTCTGAAACTATAGCTCCAATTGACTCGAAATTTGGCATAGTTACTCCTTTTGTAATGTAAACATTCATTAAGAACGGTGTTTACGTAAATTGTATAAAAAAATAACATGGATGAAACCGTGGGGCATAGCAAACTAATCAGCTCAGAAAAACACCTTGATAGATTCTGATAAATTTTTTTACATGGGAAGTATACGTTATTTCATGATTGACGGGATATAAATATTGTCAATAACACAATGTCAAAAGAAAACGTAAATAAAAATAATTAGTATTATTATTATCATAGATCCTCACTGATTCTGATGAAATGAGCGATGAACGAGAGCGGGACGCTAGGATGCTTGTGCTTCGCTGGATCTTTTTTTTTCGAACTGACTATACCGTTAGCCTTAGGGGCTCTGGAGCCTTTGCGGCTTCATCGGGCTTGGAAAACTTCGCTGGATCATATGAGCGCTTCGATCAATGAGCTTGAAGCAATAAGATCAATATTGATCGAAGTATGAGCGCGTCGCCGTGTCGCGATGTCGCCTCGTTGCAACGCGTTTTGAGTTCAGTCATCATAAAAGTTTTGTCTTGGTAAATGTGATGACGATGACTGCTTTTAGCTCGTCGCCTATCGGAATTTCTTAAACTGTACTCTATCAGGTGATACCGAGTTATCTTGCCGATTTGGGAAAAAAGCAATAATTGTATAAAGAAATTTTCAACAATGGCATAGAAATATGTGTACGAAAATACTATATTAGTACAAATTAGAAATTTTGTGGCTCTCTAAAATAGTTTTATATTAACTGTGCTAATATTACATTAAATCATATTTATTGAATTGAAAGAAAGACATCTCTTATTGGTACTTTTAATTAATTTTCTAATTAGTTTAAAAATATAATCGAATTTGACTTATTTTAATCATATTCTATCGCTCGCACAGATCGCTTGTGAACTGACAGCGCCAGTAACTCTCTCGCATAAAGGGTAATTACCGTTGTCGCGTGCAATGTACCTTTTGGCCATAATTGGCTTTATGTTCAACGATGTTTTTAATCCCCATTAAAATTCAAAGGCTTCCTGTAACTCGTAGGACACGTGTTATTATTAGTGAGCAACACTTATAACTTGTTGTATAAGCAAGCGGCTTTACGATGACCCCGATAACAAAAATAATTGAACCATTACATACAGAGTATAAATAAATAACAAACGATGCCCATAATATCATTGACTCTTACGTACTATACGTACTAGATTGAATGACTGGAATGATTACTGTTACATTGAACTGGGGTTCCGTGACCATACATTTGAGGGCATTCATTATAAAAAGTTAAGAATCGCGCAATTCTTATTAAAAAGGAATACTTCAATTGAAAAAAAAAACTGTATTAACTATCGTTATAGATGAAAAGCTAAATGGTAAACGCTTAAATATATAAATATGTGAGAATTAACAATTGTTATAGATACAAAATAATTTTCAGAAATAATGGCTTAATGCTTGAAACATTCAATTAAGTATTCTTAAATTGATTGTTGTTGGCCAGTTTAATGTAGGGGCTCGTAAGGATGATGAAGGGCGCGTTATGGACGTAATTCCGAAATGGAAAAATATCTTCGAATTTAATTTTAAATATATTTCATTTTCACATATTTCAAATGAAATATATTCGTAGTTATGTACTAAATATTTGTATATTTTTTTTATAGAAACCAATATTTTTTTAAAAGTGTTATTGCTATTCGTGATCCATTTCAAGAGGTCACTGAGATGAGATGACGGCAAGCGGTTCGTGTCGAGCACCGAGCACGGAGCGCGGCATCTGCCTTCGCTGTAATAAAAAGTAATAATGTCAAATAATTGTATCAAACCACGTGGCTGGGCACAATCAGAATGCAATTTAGTTAGCGGGAGAGGCGAGCACCGAGCGCCGAGCGGCACGACGCGATGGAAAGCGCCACAGTATAAGGATTTACCCGGTAGGTAAGATTACACATAAGATTAAATTATTTTTAAGAACATAATTATAATTACTTTAACCTAAAGCTGCAATACATAGTGTCCCATACTACCAAACTAGTACTGGATACAGGTAGTCGATTCCTTCCGAAATTTTTTTTAAATAGAAATTAAACTAAAATTAATCATTAAAGTTAGAAGCTATACTTAAATAAAATGTTTCGAGTTCCTTGCATGATTACGTATACTTATGTGTATTGTATTGTGTGAACAGGTATTAAGGTATTTAGGTATATTGGATGTATTGTGCATGTCTGCAGGTATAATGTATTTTCGTGTAAGTTTTTTATGGAATAAGCTATGATGTAATTTTAAATAAATCTTCAGTGTCCTAATAGGTAAGATATAGTACCCAATTCTTCTTATAATTTTACACATAGATTGCATCAGCGGATAAATGAGAACGGAATTGTGTACTCTATTATATAGTATACTACTAAGAACTGTAGAGTGTCGCTTAGCCAATTCAGTCCTGTGAAATATAGAAGGACAAACTAGGCTTATTCTACGGGGGTTATACTTGGGTTAAATGGAAATGTGCTATATTTGCTTAATATAATCTGAAATACATATAGCTGCCTAACTATGAGAATTACTCAGTTTCCAACAAAAGTACAGTTGAGTTGTTGGGTATCTGTAGGGTTTTTTTTTTATAATGGTATTTAAGATTGCTTTTTTGGGTTTTTCTAAAGCAAAAGGCTAGGTGCAAAAGTGAGTGATTAGTATTTCTTTGTAACTATGGTTGGCGCGATCCAATAAGTGCTGAGTTGACACCCAAATGATTATAAAGGCTTGAACTATATATTTCTGTTATCCTGATGATTACCGACTGCTTACAACTAACATTAATTTACCTAATTTCTATGCATATTTAATTTATATTTGAAATAAACTGAAAATATGTTGGAATTGTATTACAGATAGAACGCAACTGTGTTGAGGTCGCGGCAAACGGATTCCGTTCGCGGCCGCTGCACCGGACGTCCCGCGGTTGTCTTCCCGGCAATATGCATTGTCCGGGACAATTTTGTGCTCTCACCCCAATTGTGTTTTTTGCTTCAATCTCCGAGAGCCGTGCTGTTTGGAGCGGAAACATCTTTCCGAACGCCACGTTTTCAATTTGTTACGTTTTCTAGAGTTGCTGTTTTGTATTATATATTTATAAGAAAGGAAAAAAAATGTTTATATTTGTTCTAATACATATATTATATACATAAAGTACTAGCCTTACCCGCGTATAATTTAAAAAAAAATTGTTGATTTATGATTTATAATACTTCAGTGTAGAGTTATAGACAATATTTTTATCGGGCGGCCAGGGTTATACGTCATAACTCGCATTGCTCATTCGCGCCTATAGTCACCTATAGAACCGAGCCTAGTGTTGGAATATATTAATTTTAAATTATCTTGTTCCGGGTAATCTCCGAAACAGTTGGACCGATTTCGACGGAACTTTCACTGGTAGATAGCTGATGTTATAAGGCATAACTTAGGTTACTGTTATTTTAGAAAAATATTTAGGGTTCCGCACAAAAAATAGAAAAACCTTTTTAGCACTCCACGCGAGCGTAGCCGCGGGCACAGCTAGTTTTAAAATAAATGTTTGCGTGAGGGTTCATGGTCTTATTTAGTAAAGTGCTTACAGACTCGCTTTAATTATCTGTGATTGTTAATATTTATAACTCATTAATTCTAAATTGGTATTTTTAAATAATACAGTGTGTACAAAATGGCTGTCTATAAGTCTTGGGGTTTGATTAATGGTCTGTTGGAAATTTCGGAGGCTCTCGAACAATGCAAGTGAATTGCTTATTTGTCGGCCTTCTAAAACTTGACAAGTTATGATCGCGCCATGAGTAGGTTGTTTGTGAAAATTTAATTAATGTTTTTATTGACAAATATATCGGTATTATACGTATTGCACACAAATAGTAGATTTATTTAATTTTTTTATACGTTATTTGTAAGCGACCGGTAGATAAAGAAGATAATTTTGGAAACGTCTGAAGTGCAATTAACGAAACACAACAATTTAAGCTAACGGCGATTATTAAACAACTTACCTTAATTTTATTTATCACCTAACGCTTAGACCCTGATTTTCGATATTTCCATGTGGCACAATATGAGAAAGTTTGTAAAAAAGGTCAAAACGGCAACTGTCTAGATTTCTGTATGTATTCGTATATTTAATCATAATTGTAACGTATAAAATCCCATTGCTAGGCAAATACCTCTTCCCAAGCTTAAACCCCCATCCGGGTCACGACGCTATGTATTGTCGATTTCAAACACCGAAAAATCTATAACTCTTAGTTATTCGACTAACACGATAGGGGTTACGAAAATATATCTCAAACGTCGAGTTCCATTACGATTACTTTCTTAATGAAAGTATTAATAATTAACATTAAAAATATTATTTGGTAGACGCCAAGACGAGCCTAAGTACGAGAAAAATATATTCCACTATCCACACTAATACTATAAATGCGAAAGTAACTCAGTCTGTCTGTTTGTTATCTTTTCACTACTAAGCCTCTGAATCGATCTCTGTAATTTTTTGCATAGAGACAGTATGGGTCTGACGCTACGAAGAACACTCAAACAATATAATTAAAAAGCAAGTTTTTAATAATAAGCCCACCCTCACTGTTAAAATGAAAAACTCATAATTAAATTTAGATTTACACATTTCTATTCCCAAAGAACCGTTTTAAAAACCTATTAAAGCATATTACGAAATGTATACGAACCCAGTCATTTAGTTTAATTGTTAAAGTTAAAAAAAAAACATGTCGAGTATAACTCGTAATGTGAAATTAATGGTCCTAAATGAAGCTATATATTATAACTCTAAGCGTTTTATTGCTCGTTTCGTCGCTTTATTAATATTACCAAAGAGTACTTAAACAATTTACAGAGCGCATCACAGTCTGTGCTATTTCAATTTTTGTTTGGATGATACGTCTGAACACATTGCGATGGGTTTATTGAATACAAATTTGTAATAAATTACACAATAGACATATAAAGCAAAGTACGTTGAACATATCACAAAAAGATGTACAAATAAGTTAAACAAACTTATGGCCAAAGTAAAGTATGACGATCTACCGATACTTGCCGTCATCACGGTGGTCACGGCCGCATATAAACTCACCATATCAAAACCTACTACTTTATCTTTAAGCACACACAACACAGCGACACCCTATGATTGCATTTTGTCGTTTTTTCTTCAATATGACATTCATTGAAACTGATTTGGATGTTTCAAGATTTTAATACACCCATACATCACCCATACCACATAACCGCAATAACACGTATTTTAATCTCAGAAGTGCAGTATCAGACCAAACTCGTTAATTGTTCTTTGTCGTCAGGTAATACAATATGCATACCACCATTATGCTGTATATTACAGTATTATCATGCAGTTTAATATAGTATAATTTACAACTCGACGCTTACTACTCCCATTAGCCGAAATGGATGGCAAATCGAAAAACTGACCCGTAGCTGGTAAATAAAATGAATGTGCAATAAAGCGTCACACTATCTCACGCTATACTGGTTTAAAAACGTCCGCAAAGAGTATCGCACACCCCTGACGGAACCGTTTCGGGGAGTCGCTCCGTTTTATTGCAAATTGAGTTCTCAGTTTGACAGCGTAAGCGAAATATTTGCTCGGCAAGCTTTATTGTCTCAGATGACCTGGCCAGTCGCCGCGGGTCGTCATTCCGTTGTGATTTTATGAACTAACAACTTGGTGTCGACGACACACCAGGGTGTGATATCGTCAGTACAAATCTTACAGTTTACTCCAATGTCTCTATATTATAATAAACGCGGTTTTCCACAAAAAAGAGAGCATCAAGAAACGTAATACGAGTATATTGGTATTGAACACAAATATTCATAAGTTTGTTTAATTTGAGTAACTTTAATCAAAATATCATGTTTTATGTTTTACGTCAGCGTCCCAAAATAAAAATATTGTTTCACGGCATTTGAATCGGCTTCATTTTCTACGTGCCACCAAAATTTACATATCTTCTCATGTTAACATAAGTATATTTTGATTACTATGTTTTTAGTGTGTAAAAATTATAAGGAGGTATCCCATAAAACAACTTCTATGAGGTATCCTATATTTCTATTAATTATATCAACATTTCGAACCGTTTGTGGCGTTATGTTATAGACTTAATTATAATTATATTAGGTCTTTACCTATAAAATTGCCGTTTTGTATGAAAAAATTTAAACGATGTTTTTTCATGTATTTTTTATTTGTATTAATCGAAGTAATAGCCCATGCAATCAATGCATCTTTGCCAGCGCAGTGGCAGTTTATTGATGCCCTTCTTAAAGAAATCAGCTGGACGGGAGGTAACAAATTCTTCAAAGGCATTTTGTACTGCGTCTCGGGTATTGAATTTTTTTCCGCCAAGGAGTTATCCAAATTCTGGAAAAAGTTGAAGTCTGTAGGCGCAAGGTCTGGTGAGTAGGGCGGATGACGGAGAACTTCCAACCCCAGTTCTTGCAACTTGGAGACCGCCTGTTGTGCAGTATGAGGTCGCGCGTTGTCGTGCAGGAGCAGCGGAGACGAGCGATTGACCAATGCTGGTTGGATATGTGCCAGCTTCTCCATCATTGTTTTCAGTTCTTCACAATACACATCTGCAGTAATGCTCACCCTGTTTGTTAAGAAGCTGTGATGAATCACACCGGCGCTAGACCACAAAACAGTGACCATCACTTTTCTAGGGGTAAGGGTAGGTTTAGGGCATTGTTTAGGTGCTGAACCAGGATCCAACAAACTTGCTGAGCGCTTGCGGTTATCAAACAGAATCCATTTTTCATCGCAGGTAACAATGCGGTTCAAAATTCCTTCATTTATGTGTCTGTTGAGCAGTGCAAGGCACGACGTCAAAACGCTTTCCAAATATTTTATTATGTAGTTCGATAGCTTCAAACGAAATATTGAAAACTTAATTTTCTAAATACGTAATGATAATAATAATATATTTTTCACAATATTTTACATTACATCTATAATGGCTGAACCCTGTCACCTGAACTAGGCTTAACCACCATGTCATGAATACACAGAAGCATAGAAAATAATTCTAAAAGCTCTACAAAATTGATTTATTATATAAAACAATAAATACAGAGAAAGATACTCTATTTATCTGACCGATTTAAAAAAAAATTAGCAACAAAATTCGATTAACTCATTGCCGTTTCGTGTTAAGCTCAAACAAAACCTGATTTGAATTTATCGTGGAAATATTATAGCAATTTTATGAGTACATTAAAAAACAAAAACAATGAAACGCAATCATACATAATCTGTATGCAATACATTTAACGATGGCATCGCGTGAAAGAAATTATTTAAACCTATGAAAGATAACAAAGCGTGTATGGCTTATTTATTTGTGTACTTTACACATAAGATAGTTTGTCCGTAAAGTTGCTCCGGTATCGATAAAGACCGGTTAATTTCAGTTTTATTCTCACTAAAGCGGCCCGAACTTGTTACAAACGGTTCGGAACGGTAAATAGATTTGGAAATACGAACGCTTCTTTTTATACGCTCATAAAATTTATTCTTTATTTCCTATTATGTATATTCTCAGTTAGGTTAGTTTGGGATTTAATTTATTTGGATATTGGAATATTGAGTTTTATGCGCCGATAGAGCATTTTTTAAATAATAGGTCTTTACCTATGCAATTGCCGTTCTGCAGTACTGGCCATTTCAAATCAACATAATTTTTGTTTGGCTAAGAATTCTAATTTCAAATTAATTTTATTTTAAAAACATGGAATTCTTTTTCCAAAAGTAGTCTTTTGTTTATTGATAAGTGTTACATTTTCATCGCATTTCAATCTTTTTTGTCATCATGGATACGTTATAAATTCGAGTAATTATGGAATATGAGTACCGTCGTGGTAGTAACGCGGCACAAGCGGCACGCAACATCAACGACGTTTACGGAGCTAACACTACAAACCAACGCACCACCTGTTATTGGTTTGCTCGCTTCCGTTCTGGGAATTTCGACCTGAAAAATGAACCTCGCGGTCGTCCGAAGACTTTGGTCGACAATGACGAATTAAAGGCGATTGTGGAAGCTGATGATACACAATCTACGGCTGAATTAGCAGCAGCTTTCGACCTTAGCGTCAAAACAATATTGGTCCATTTGCGTCAAATTGGCAAGGTAAAAAAGCTTGACAAATGGGTGCCCCACGAACTCAATGATCGCCAGCGCGAAGTACGCGTCGAGACGTGTCTTGCACTGCTCAACAGACACACAAATGAAGGAATTATGAACCGCTTTGTTACCTACGATGAAAAATGGATTCTGTTTGATAACCGCAAGCGCTCAGCAAGTTAGTTGGATCCTGGTTCAGCACCTAAACAATGCCCTAAACGAAAACTTACCCCTAGAAAAGTGATGGTCACTGTTTGGTGGTCTAGCGCCGGTGTGATTCATCACAGCTTCTTAACAAACAAGGTGAGCATTACTGCAGATGTGTACTGTGAAGAACTGAACACAATGATGGAGAAGCTGGCACATCTCCAACCAGCATTAGTCAATCGCTCGTCTCTGCTGCTCCTGCACGACAACGCGCGACCTCATACTGCAAAACAGACGGTGTCCAAGTTGCAAGAACTGGGGTTGGAAGTTCTCCGTCATCCGCCCTACACACCAGACCTTGCGCCTACAGACTACTACTTTTTCCAGAATTTGGATAACTCCTTGGCGGGAAAAAAATTCAATACCCGAGAGGCAGTACAAAATGCCTTTGAAGAATTTGTTGCCTCCCGTCCAGCTGATTTCTTTAAGAAGGGCATCAATAAACTGCCACTGCGCTGGCAAAGATGCATTGATTGCATGGGTGATTACTTCGATTAATACAAATAAAAAAATACATGAAAAAACATCGTTTAAATTTTTTCATACAAAACGGCGATTTCATAGGTAAAAACCTAATATATATCAAGATTACCTTAAAGGGTTTTTTAAATAAGCTATTCTTGTAAACGTCTCACAACGTATATAAATACAATGTCGCCAATGCGCAAGTGACCGCCTGAATTATTCTGAATATTTACGAAATATTATCGAAAAAAATACCTAAAAGGGGGGGTTATCTTTAATATCTTTCAAGTTATAACATTTTTAATTTTTTTAGTAGCGTTAGAGACCTAACTCTACATTTTTGGCCATATCTCCGATCTTATTGTCTCAATTTCGATTCTGTTTATTATATCTAATAACTTTATGAGTCATTTAATCGGAAAAACTTACGTTTTGAATCAAAATTTGTGTACTAATAAAAAAAACGGAGTTGACATCTTTTATTCCAAAAAAAACGTTAGTTATTTTAAAAATACACGTGTAAATCCATAAAATCTCCCCATATGAGGCCTTTTTTATTCATGCTCAATAATCTACTGCATAACAACTACAAATTCACAGAACATTGCCAGTACCTATCTCTAATAAGATCGGAGATATGGCCAAAAATGTAGAGTAAGGTCTCTAACGCTACTCAAAAAGTTAAAAATGTTATAACTTGAAAGATATTAAAGATAGCCCCCCTTTTGGGGATTTTTTTCGATAATATTTCGTAAATATTCAGAATAATTCAGGCGGTCACTTGCGCATGGGCGACACTGTATTAATAAGCATATTTTCACCAAAAATTTAGTACCTATAGAATGGCAACAGGTTGAATAAGACAAGATCAAATACGTAATACACTAGTGTGCGTATTATTTTGTTAATTTTCTTTGTTATAGGAGTTAATCCAGGTACAGTACACGTAACCACAACTAAACACGTCTACTAAACATTAAATTTCAGTATAAACTCTTGAATTTTGTTAAATAAAAAAAACGCGATTTATTTTAATAACTATTTACGTAGGCCGATACAGGCTGATAGCACATACGAAAATGGTCTCGCTCGTTCTAACAACACAAGCCAAGGCTATGCTCTTTCTCTTTCGAGTTGCCGACTTTTATATACAAAATCTATGGTTTTCACATAGTGAACATTAGTTTTATTTATAAAATATTTACGAAAATTTTACAAATTATCGGATAGTAGAACTATTTTCTATTACATTTATATAAGATAAACCAATTTTTATGTTCATTGTAAAGTAATAAAAAGAGTTTTTATGAGGAAATGAGTGAAGCATAAATTGCAAATTTTTGAACAGAAGTAGCCTTACTCGTAAAAATACGAAGTTATCGCTGTGAACGCATTACACTGCAATAAAACGATTCAGAATTCACCACAGACGTATTTTTAAATTATTGTATTTTTCTTATATTACGTTATTTGATTTATGCCATGATAACTTTAACCATCTGTTAAAACATAAATTCTTCTCTATTTTTAAAATTTCCAAATATCATTATTATATTACTTTCGTCGTAATCGTTATTCATTTATCCAGCGATTCATTCATTCAGCCGAAAGAAGTCCACTGCTGGACATAGGCCTACTCTAAAAATCGCCACGACAGATGATGCGCTGCTCGCAACCAGCAGGTTCCTGCAATCTTAAAAAGGTCGTCTGCCTACCTTGAGACGCGTTTGTCCATACTGCGTCTTCCGGTGCAAGGTCACCATTAAAGAGTTCTTCGGCACCATGGGCCATTCGCTCTAAAAGCATTATTCCCCATCTAGAAATTCATATGAATAAAAAAATGAACTATATTAATTTTTAATGTATTTTTTTCGATTAATGTAAATCTTAGTTGTTCGCTTTTCACAAAGTCAGCGAACGAGCGACCGGTAGTACTGCACTACAGACTGCTCTCGGTCTGAACTCAAGTGGTGACTAGCTCAGGAACGCTCTCAAGAAAGTACCTATGAATTCTTTGCCGAAAGAGATTTATAAGAACATTAAAGGAATATAATTATACTAGGTTCTGGAAATAGGAGCTTTTCAAATACGACCGTACCTAATTTATACAAAGGTAACTTTTTTTTCACATATGTATACGCAAACAGAACATGTCAGTCTGTCTGAGCCTTAAACTGACGCTTAAATAGCTTGTCACTCTAGAACAATTCAATCTAATTTATGTGTCTTTTAAATTCATGGGTAATAATAAAACTTAAATAGGACAGAGCTCTTTCTCTCTACTCTACAGTCACTAGTATCTACACGATTAACAACTTTATTTATAGTGTTGCCATAGTTACAATTTAATGTGACGAAACTTAGATACCTTCTTGCTCTTTCGTATCACTACCGGCTAAGTATCTCTAACAATGTTTTCAAAAGATGAAGTGGCTAGCAAAAATTAGCAAAATAAAAAAAATCTGAATCAATATTTTCCAACGGAAAAACATAATTGAATGAATAAGTTTAAAACCGAGCTCATTGGCTCTGTCGTTGAACTAAACGCAAATTCGGCAAAGTTGTCTCATTACATTAACGAGTTTCTGGATAAAGGGACATCGCAGTAAACGACCGACAGTTTGATCGTTCGACTACCGTTTCTAATAATAAAAAAGTTACCAGCATAAAACGTTTAAAAGCTGTAAAAAGTCGGGCGTCGCATGCCAGTTCCAAGCGACCGATCAAAGAGCCCATGGTGCATTCACTGTAAGGATAAAGCCACATCGCTGGAAGCACGTGTACGAATTGGTAATAATTATTTTAGTTATATATTTTCGTATTAAAATGGAAGATTTAATAAAATGATTAAAAATTTAGAAGAGGTCGGAGACAGCGTAGCGCCTGCACACTCCGCGGTATGAGACGCAAGTCTTCTCTCACAGATGCTCCCCCTTTATTGCTATACCCTCAGCTATACGTGTCAACATATCATTATTTTAACTTATATTGGTTTTGAATTCAGTAACTGCAGTATATTTACTGATTAACCCCATCGGAGACCTCACCATATATATAATTTGATGTGAGAAGTTAACAACTATAACCCAATAGACAAGGGGAGATCTTACTCAAGTGATATATAATCACCACTTACCTCACCAGCAGTGTAATCGTAACCTTAATACTGCGACCTATATTTCTACAGACGTATAGACGTGTTCTGAGAGAAAAAAAAAATGTTTTATGCCAATGAGTAGAAAATCAGTGAATGTTTCACATTATGGTAAAATGTTATCAAATGTTACAGTCGCCGCCAACCAACTATAAATCAACAACTGGTGTCATTGCGTTTGGTATTTAAGAAGCTTTTCGCTTTTCTCTTTATTATATCACGAAAATTGAATCCAACATAAACCTCTTAATGAAGGTTCAATTTCCAATGAATTGTTTCTAATAATTTAGGACTTGGATAATATTTACTGCTTACATACAAGCTATTTCAAATCCTTTCTTAAAACTATTGTATTAAAGTAGGTTGAAGTATTTATGAACGCGTTGAAAAGAAATGAAGGAAAATCAACTATAGCTATATCGCGGAACTCAATACAAATCGGCATCATTATTAGATTTTTTAGCGAACGTGAACGCTAAATGGATCGAATAACGTAAACGTCGAGCGCGGTCTAATGTGAGCTAATTACCCATAGTCTGGTGCCTGTTTAATTTCCCACTACAGGAAATGAATCTCTTTCCGAGGGAAGGCATATATGTCAAACAGCATTTATGACATAAATATTTAATAAATTTACTAACTTTAAAACATTTATTATGGACAACAATTCATATGTCATAAAAAACAGTACAAAAAACAAGAAACGGTGAGCTTTACGCAAGATTAAAATTAAATCTAATATTCGACGTCCAGTCAACGTACAATAATTAATCTGCAATTCATTTATATAAAAAAGTATACTTCATTAAACTACGAGAAACTTTAAAATTTAAAAATGAAACCTTACTTTTCTTAAAAGGGTAAAATACGTTTTAAATTCTCAGTATTCCATTGAAAACAAAAGTAAATGAGTTAGAGTCCGAGTGCAAAGGACTAACCGCCTTCGGATGCCTTAACGACCTTCTTTTGTACATTATTTTTCTTTCACTTATTCCGCTCTCTCTTTACGATATTTCCGTTTAAATTTTCGATTTACGTTGATATTAAATTTGAAGTGGACCGTTCTAATGTAGGATATTCTTATGTTTGCATAGAAACGATTCCCCTTTATGGTTCGGTTATTTATTGAGAATGTTGGATGTGATCCTAGACGAGATGAAATTTGCGATTCAATAGTTCATACTCGTACATGATACAGTGAACACATTGATACTGTAAGATATATTATGATCGCAAACGTGTCTTTGCACGGGCTTAAATAGCACGCCAGCCCTTGACATAAGAACGATTTCCAACGCCGATATATCTTATATTTTCCCGCTGCATGCTGGCTATAGAATAAAAATTCTAAAACTAACTAGATTTCCTGAAATTACTAATTAAATTCAAATTGTTAAATATTACTCAATAAAACATCTCCTCAAAGAAGTACTTACCAAGTTTATCTTGCAGAACCGTCTTAGTGTCGCAGCGGACGAAGCACACGATGAGGAACAGAGCCACGTGTGGCGCCATGGCGGCGTGTCGCTTCTGTCACGAGTTCGGAGATGCGAGTGGCGGTACGTCTCTGGACACCAACGAACTCATGCCTCGAGATTAGCTGTTATAAAAGAGAGCAAGATATTAATAAATATTTAAACAAAGCATAGCTTTTTACATGGTGGCCTTTTGAAGTTTTAAAATGAATTTTTTCTTGTCTTAAATATCTGTCAGCCAGCTTATTGTTTTCAGTAATTTCCAGCTTCAAAGCAGCTATCGCATAACAAACCAAATGAAGATGTTTGTTATATCCTTTCCTATTTTCTCTGTATACTATTAAACTTAAATGTATGTTTTTATCATTGATTTTTCTATAAACAGTACTAGCTGTGCCTGCATCTTCGTTCGCTTTAATATTAAATAGATAGCGTAGAAACATTCTACATGAAAAAAAAAACAATTTTTAAATATATTTTTTCATTTTAGGAACCCGGGTTCATATAGCACATTTCAGGCCCATCGTAACTTAAGCGTAGCTACAAAGCTAACTTGGTGACTAATAACAAACTTTCAGAATAAAACAAAAACGAGTAACTGAATAAATATGAAATATTTAAGTATAAGAATGTCTGGAGGTAATTCACCTATGTACAACAGTTAATGTTAAAAATTCATATATAAAAAGTATGTATGTATTCCTTACCTTCACACATACTTTCTTAAATACCTACATTTAAGAACACAATAATTACTAAATCTCTTTTATAAGTTTGCGTTCATAATAGCATTATTGTAGCTCGATTCGGATAAAGAATTGTAGATTTTGAACCAATTTTGTTTAAATTCAGTTCACTGCTGATAGTCAGCTAACTTACCTACCCGTTGCATTCCAGAGACATACAGACTTATAACATTTTATTTAACGATATATCACCAATAATGTAATTTAAATTTATCTATTGAAGATAATTTTATAACGCTGTCATGCAATACTATAACTCGCTTTGAAAAGAATAGGTGCATTTCAAGCTTTGTTTCAAAGATCATTCGTCGTCCATTCGCATTTAACCCTTATCAAATGTTTCGCTGAGTGATTTTTGACATATCTATCTTTTCGATTGTTGCAAAATCATCACTATGCTTGGCTTTATCATTGAAGTGAAGTGATATGTAATGATAAATGATGGTTTCAATGGTGGAATAGAATAACAAGCTATAGACTGGACAAAGGCTATAATGTCCCGTATTTATTAATAGTATGTATAAAAAATAAATAATTATGACTACGGAGTGACAAATATTACTATTATTAAATAGTAATTAAATAACAATAATTTTGTATGGCTAAGCTTAGAATGGGACTTGCTTTCAAGGGCTACTAACAGAACACATCTAATTGTGCTTGAAGACAGATTTTCAACTTTCAAAGACAAGCCTATACTAACTTATTATTCTTCATATTCTCTGTCACTGGTGCTGATTTCAACCTTCCTCTAATATACCACTGAGCCATTCAAAGTAAAGTTTCAAAGTAAACTAGTTGCAGGTTACATTAATAACCTGTCTCATTTTATCATGTGGCCAAACGACACGTAACAAGAACAAATGGAAACTTCATAATGTATGGTTTATGTTTTTATGTGCTATTTTAACTTTAGTTCGCCAGTCAGTAAGACTCGGATGCAGTGTACATGGAGCAGCTAATCAGACTTCCACTGGATAGGGTGTGATAGAAGGAATTAACCGTGTACCCTCAGCGGCTAGTGAAGTTAACCAATAATAAAAACCTTTCCGTTGAAAAATTATAGCTAATGAGTTCAGAATTATTTATGAGTTCTGAAAGAACAGATGAAACCGACTTTTATTAATTCAGTTATGCTCGGAGTTTTAAGTGAGTAAGCTTAAATCACAAATTAATATCTTCACCGAACTCTCAAGATGTACTCAAGCTGAGTGCTCTAATGGAAGTACTATGAATCTGAGTTAAATACAGACTTTCCTAATTTTAAGAACTTAAGATAATCTATCTAGGTAACTTGTTTTCAGTTTTTCGATCATTAAATTGTTATACCTATTGTACAACTTTCTTGCTTAATATTTGAAAAGCATCCCAGATGTTTAAGCCAGCCGCACTTGTAAATGATTTATCCCTGCCGATGTTATTTACAAATGAGAAGACGATATTTTACTAATAAAAGCCTTATGCTAGAGACCATTAGGATCGGCGCATCTCGCTTCTCACATTTACCTAGAAATATATTTATTGGTATAAGGATAATTATTATCGATAGACATTACCAATAAATAATTTGCATTGAATTAAATGTAGTTCAGATTCAAAGAGTTATATTCCTCAAAATTTCATATTTAATAATTATTTTTTAAGTATATACTACACGGCCTGCGTTCATATATATTACTCGGCTAACGGCATAAAACATAAAACTGCAAAACAACACTCAAACCTTATCTTATTATATGAACGTTCAAAAGTACCGGCTACAACAAAAATTCTAACTTTCGACGATACAAAAATGCTACCATCCATCGAACGCTGTAAACCGCAGATGTACGACAAATACGACACAAAGGCGGCAGTGTTAAGCGAGTCAAGTATTTAACACTCAAGGTGCCAACGGGGAAAATATATAGTCCCGGGGTGAAATATATTCATGGCGGTAATAAAATCTGTCGGTGTCCAGGGACGGTGCGACGGCGCTCGGTTAATTCTTTTTGATAGTGTATTCGAGCAGGTCACCGGTTTTAATCCTGTCCCGTATCTATATTTCGCAGATATGTTAATATAGAGTCACTAGTAAATTTATTCGAATGAGATGAAATAGGTTGTTATAACAGTGTGGTAGGGTATTTTCTGGTGCTCGCCAGTGGTGTAGCTAGCATAGAAGTCACCTCAAGCAGTCAATCGCATTTTTGGAGGCGGATATAGAACAGGTTAAATGATATTTTTTAATATTTTCCGTGCTAAAGCCCTCGCCCAGGAGTAAGACATGTTTTTTAAAGTTTTCTCACCTTATTTATAATGGACAAAAATTATTTAGATCCTCCCGTGTTTGCAAACATTTTCTACATTTGAAAATCTTTGTGTAGGTTTGTATAAGTTAATATTTATTTCCAATGGGGTGTCTCCCCCAAACGTGTACAAATAGCCACCATCATCAGCTTGTAAATCAATCCCCTTTCTAGGCAATGTGAGTTACGATATACAAAATCGTCTACACATAACAACAAGAAAGATTGTGATCCAACGCTCACAAATAAGATAAGTCTAATACAAATGAAACAAAAAACCATTAATGGATATTTATCTATAAGTGGTCCCGTACTCCCGTCCTATTCCTTCTGGAATGTAGTTTCGTTTTACGCGGGATAAAGTATTTTATTAATACCTAACTATATTCATGTAGGTATTTCAAAGTTTCCTCCTATATCACTTTCTTCTACATTAGACAAGGAAAAACTGCTAGCAACAATATAAATAATATTTTCTATTATAAATACCACAGAGTGTTAAAAATCGAATCTTAAACAATATTATTTATAACGTAGGTAAACTTATTGCTTACTGTTACGAGATGAAAATTGGTATCTCACAATAGTTTCTCCGTGCCGATATGCAAATTAAAGTTTATTTAAATAACTTCAGGTATTTAAAGTTTAGTAATTTGTTAAGTTGATTGTACATAACACAGGCAAGAGATGAACAGTGATAATGGTAGCACTTGCCGTTAACAGTATGCAGCGTCAGTAGTTTATGTTGCAAGCGTCCTACTACACAGTTTTACGGCCAAGGTGACTAATGAAGCGACGAGAAACTAGAACTGGGTATATGTCGATAATTTTTTTAACAATACAAGAAATAGATTAATATTGGAACTGATACATACATAATTTACATATTTTATGATAAATTTTGTTAACAGTAAGGAAACTGTAGGCAATTTAAAATCAGTGCAAACTCTTTATAACGAAATTCAAGGGACTGAGTAATTTTAACGCTCTAGAGAATTTTCGTTTTGAGAAAAAAAAAAACAACTGAGCTTCACTAATCACAATCATTTTTAACATTTGCTACAATAAGTAGATCAATTAGTCATAACTTTAAGCTAACATTATTTTCTCCAAAATTGATTCATAACTTTAAGCTAACATTATTTTTGTTCAAATATAGCCAGATAACATTGCCAGCTGTTTTTTATTATGCCTGTAATTTTTTTTTTCATTTTAGCCAACTATTGGAACGTTATGGGATCATTTTTATTGAAAAATACGACAACAAAGATTTATTATTACCTCAGGTGTCTTTCTTAGAACTTTCGGCACCTTAAAGATTTAGCCGGAGCCTTTTGTAAACCAACAAAAAAGAACATACCATTAATATACTTAAGTGTTTATCGCTACAGAGTATGGCTGTTGCTTAATAAAGAGAGTATTTGTATATGAAATTTAAGGTAAACAAACCAAACTGAATATCTATGTTATAAGGAGTTTTTTTTATTATAACAGAGGGCGTAATAAAGAGTTTTACATTGTATTTCGTAACAGTTTCCTAAATATATTTATTTAATTAAGTCACTATGTGCAAGCATGGTGATATACCAAATTACTTGAAAAGCAATATTGTATCGTATGGAAGTACTTTTTTGAGTTTACTCCTTAACAAACGATATAAGGCGCACGGTATAAAAAAATATGTTGAGTGAAATTGAAAGTGCAACATAATGAAACATCACGCAACATCGATGTTAAGGATCACACATAATCAGTATACAAATACATTTACATAAAAGCGTAAGTGCAGTGTTAATAAATTCTTTTATATTTATTTATTTATTATCACGCCTTTATTAACTTCACTCGAAACTAACAAACAATGTAATAAAAGCTTAGAAGTCAGTTTTAACCTACTTGTAATTGTCGTATCAAAATGAAACTTTGTGTGTAAATGTAGTTCCGATGACAAAACTATAATTTGGTATCTTGGAGCTGATATGATGATAGAGCCAGGAGGTGGATAGTAGAACTCTTCAGTGGCTACTAGTAAATCCCTCGAGTTTAGGCTAATATGATGTGTTTTGACGAGTCCAATAGATAGGGCTTAGTAACGACGGTGTGTTGATGGAGCCAAGAGGTGGATAGTAGAACTCTCCAGTGGCTACTAGTAAATCCTTCGAGTTTGGGCTCATATGATGTGTTTTGACGAGTCATTCATTCGTTCTATATCATAAGAGATGCCTTTATTTACTCCTCTTGCCAATTATGTATATATTCTAAATTCCAAGACAGTTCTTGAGAAGTAAACTCCAGTCGCGCGTCGAAGCTGACACACACATTTTTTCTGTAATTATATTGTTTACTATATTTTTAACATTGAAGAATTTTAAATTAAATTTATTAAAAAGTGTAAAGTCTAATAATAACAAATTATACACAATAAATTATGTAATATATTCAAAAGTGTTTCTGTCGATATATTTAGATACCATCGATAAATCGATACATCACTAACATGAAACTAGAGAGCGGCATGAGGTCGACGCGACGGTGTCGGTGTCGGGGTGCGGGCGGCTCGCGTCATTTGCTCGCTGAGATAGTGGCTCGCTTTAATGTGTTGGACATAACGGCCTAAGCGGCTAGGCGGATAGGCGGATAGGCGGCTAGGTCGGGTCCGTGTGTCTATCCCAAAGTTGAGATAATCCTTCGAACTGCGGCTTTTATGTAACATTGTATATATTTTTTTATGTTATGTATAATAATAATAGCATAAATATAGGACACCTAATCCATCGTAAATATTTGGTATATAAAAAGTACAATCACCGCCAACTTGAGAAAACGTATATTACAATCCAACAACAATGGCGGCCGTTGACAGGTGATGTTTACTCCTAAATCCTCTTATTGAGTTGATAGATTGGTACATGGACCGATCACTATCAGAATCGACGTCGGAGTAAATGATGTCATATTTTGTGACCGCTAGTTACTCAAGAAACAATACCTAAAAGATTATTAAAAATAACGGGAAGCATAATAACGTTCTCAAAAATATTTTGTTTTTATCAAATTTCATGGTAACGTAGAATACCAAATATCTGGTCCAATTAAAATATTATATTTACAAATATTATTATATTATATAATATAATAGTTAATTTTTATCATAGAATAAGATGGTAAGTAAGTATCGCCGTAAGTAGTTTCCATTTTGTTTGCTTTTGCTCAAATGGGCGCATCGGTGCTCTTTGATAAGCCATTTGAACAGATTACTCGAAAATTAAAAAAATATTTTTTTGAAAAAGTTTCTACTCTGTCCAAAGTGTATGTTTATAAGTTGATAAACCCTACAATATTATTCTCTAAATCTGTAATAAGTTAATTAATAAATTAACATTTTATGTAACATAGTAAACAAGTGATACAGGAAAAATGTTTATTTATTACATATAAACAAACATAATATAAGTACAATAAGACAAAAAAAAAATGTTACCGCCCTCTATGTGAAATCATAAAATACTTGCATTTATTTAATTATAAGTTATTATAGATTATTCTACCTTAACGAAATGATAAATTATGAAGCGAATTATTATTATACCTTATTCATCATACGAAGGCTTGCAAATTATAACATAACCTAAAAACAAGCATTTGATAGTGATATACCTACATAAAAATAAAACATTTTGCTCGATGAAATCCTAAATAACTTCATCTACAATAACTTTTGAAATTACAACTGAAAACAATGATTTTTGAGAATTTTCGTATTTTTTTTTGTTACTACGTGCATTTCTACTTTCTATGTTACTTAAAACTAGAGTAGACCAAAATAATAAATTTAGTCGAATTAGTCGAACGCCGTTGTACATTTAATTTATTAGTTTCTTTTTTAATTTCGAATAATAATATATATTTATACGTAATTCCTAAATTTTTATTGCAGTAACACGTAACGAAAAATATTGACTGGAAGAAATAATCTTGTTGTTTGCAGTCAGACATTCAATAATTCAAGTATTCCAGATTGCAATTTCAATTTTTTTATACTTCATTTTTGTTATTTAATTTACACATCTTACACACCCATCATCTTATTTAAAGCATAATCACATTATCAATAATTATATTTAGGTCTAACAAGAATCAATAATCAAAAAATCAGTCAATCAAGTTTTTTGTAGATGAATCAATAATAGAGGAAAATTGTGTTCCTTTTTTAGAGATAAAAAAAAAACTATTTTTCTTTATCGTTACAGGTTTTGGCGTATTGGCCACAATCTCACCTGATGTTAAGTAACGATGTGGCCCAATATGGTAACACGCTAAACCTAGTGGAAGACTGGCTCTCAAGTGCAGCTGCCGAAACACACCTATTAATGCTAAGCGACAGATTTTGAACTTTAACTTAGCCTCTGAGAATGCCTTCTTATTAACTTTAATAATACAATTATATGCGGTATCACTAAGTATGTACAGTGAAACATTGCCTAATTCTTATATGCATATTAATCAATCAGTAGTTCTGTCTGTACATGTCCTTTTTTATTTGAAATTCCTTATAAGCGTTCTATAGTATAAAAGACACTGATCACGAATATGCTATAAACAATTTTTGGCTGTCAACTGCATGTCCGGATTTAATTCAAAAGTGGCTCGATCAATCGTCAAAAATAACAGTAAAAAGTAAATTACGATATGAAAATAATTACTGCGTGACAAACGCGCGGAGTATCGGGACAGCGCTTGTTAATAAATAACGTACAGTGGATATTAACGAGAATTTTTCTACGTAGAAAGACACCCAGAAAAGGTATAGGCGTTCTCTACAATTGATACGGTTGAGAAAACACAGGGCTCTAGAATTTTCCAAAATATGTACATAAAATTAAATCATACAGGACCTTTACGTTCACCGGACCGAACGCAATTTATAAGTTGTTCAATGAGGAAGGAAAACTAATAAGACCTTAATATCCTTTAACCAACGATGCTCATATACTGCAGTGGTACTAAACTGGGCGATCGGAACAATCACTCTGTTCCATATAACTGTGGCGCCGGAACCATACTTCATGAAAATTATTAAATTACGTAACTTGATAGTGGTTTTGCATTTTAATAATACTTTTTGACAATCAACTACACATACTATATATTCAAAATAAATTTAATAAAATTTTCTCTTCACACGATGTAAGAAAGCCCAACATTGTCTCGTTCCGTCACGTTGACAAACATGTGGAAAAAAAATGTTATTCCAATACCTACAATGCCCTTTAACAAATGTAATACGCTTAAGTGGCAATACATGTTTTGCTGTTCACAAAACATGTTTTGACGTTCACAGAATAGTTTGACGTGAATATAGTTAAAAAATATTTATGGTTGGAAGTCCTAAATAAATAAATAATCAGGGCCCACGAAAGCCCAGGAATGGGCCTTCAAACTCCTATATACACAATTTAAGCATAAGCATAATAGAATTTCTACCAAGCAATATATATTTAAATCTTAATTACTTAGCAGATAGATATTATAACTAGATTCGTCACATCAACAGAGATATTTTTATATATTCAGGTACCTATATCATGGAATAATTAATAGCTACAGTAGGCATTCTCGCGCCATTATTGATTTTAATTGCCAACACTCGCAAAAACGCTAAAGTTCATATTTAAAAATATATACGCGTGCAGCCGTTATCACTTCTGGCATATCCATATCGCCATCTATAGCTAAAATGTAGTACTTCAGAAGTAATAAATGGACAATATATTAATTACATAATTAACTATCGTAAAATAGTTTTTGATATAGCTATTATAATTTTCCAAGGCTATTATTTAATATTTTTACATTTATTTTTTATATGAACAGCTTTATGAAATTGTTGAACGTTGTAATATTGTAATTGATCAATAATTTAGTTATCGTGTTTTATTATAAATTAATATGTCATTGTTCATAGTTTTTCACATAACCTCGTAAAATTGTATTATTAATTATATGAACTAGTAGTTGTGCCCGTGGCATCACTCGCATGTACACAGATGCCACGTGCGAACCGTTCTGCCCTCTGTCCAAACCACGGCGCCGCCGCCGGTTAGTTTAAAGACAAAAAATCTTATTGTTGTTGATTCTTATAAGATAAGTATATGCTATCATTTTCAACCATAGTTTCACCATAAGCTTAACCCTTATTTTAAACCCTTAGAATTTTCATAAATTTTAAGAGTATGCGTGCTAAATTTCAGGTCAATAGGCATATTATGTGTGCATACTTATAAGACAATTCTTTTTACCAAAAAAAATTTCAACCTTTATTTTACACCATTAACTGATAATTTTTGATATATGTGTTTCATTATTTCTATTAAACAAATACACGACATAACATAAACATAAGAGTTTCGAGAGGACATTCTGTACAATTTTTTAGATCTACATTCTTTAATCTGAAACAATCTGGTATTGGTTTTGTTGTTCACAAAGGATTATTAAACATATCTAAACATTAAAAACCATTGTACACATCATGGTTCTATGAATGAACGATAACAATTGCAAAATGCCGCCTTTGATGTAACATGAACAAATTGTATGAAACATGTTATATTGGGAATTTGATGCTACGCCTTTGTTTCATTGTTATGTCAAATGTATTGCTGGCTGAAGAAAAAAAGCCTTTCTTTGAAATGAATTTTTATATTGAAACAAATATTTTTTGCAACATATAGCGAGTTACAAAGTATTTTTTGAAGTTTACTCATCAATTTTAATCAACCTTCGCTCAGTTTAAGTATTTACGGAAATTTTTCCTGCTTGATTTATAGTTTACGAATAATTACATCACTTTTGACTTATTTTACTGGAAAATTAAATAAGCTTTATCAGTAGTTGGTAAGTTGTTTAATTGAAGTGAAACTTCTTATGCGACTTCCAAGCATTAAACGTTAAACGTTTAACGAACATTATCGGTCTCTCCTCTTTGTGTGAGCCAGAGCGAGAGAGCAAATGTCAGTGTGTATGTATATTGCACACTGTTTAAATAAAATATAAAATATATTTTAAAATTAAGTTTCCATTCTATCGTGTGTAAATCGCACACACACCTTTTTTTCTGCTTTAATTTAGGCATTGAGAACCAATTATGGCTCAGTTGTAGCGTGTAGGCGTATACGAACATCGCGTCGAGCGACGTGGTTTTGAATCCCTGCAATGAGCCTGAACTTACGGTAAAGGAAAAGATCGTGATTAAACCATAGCATGGTGGTAGGGCTTTTTCTAATGTCCGCCTGGCTAGCCATCGCCCTCTTGTTGAAAATCTGTCAGCAAGCACCAATAGGTGTGTTCCGGCTGCTACATTTGAGAGCCATTCTTCCGCTAGGTTTAGCGTGCTACCATCTTGGGCCAAATCGTCACTTAACATCAGGTGAGATTGTAGCCACTACGCCAAACCTAAAACAATAAAAAAAAAAAATTGAGGTCTTCGTTTCGAACGAACCATGGGGAATTAACTATTTTGCGTAAAAAACGATTTTGCAACGTTGCTGAAGTTTGATTTCGCCGTATGGGCGAATACTACGCAACTGTATGTTAAGATCAGACGGATCCGTGATACCATATGCCACATAAGCCACAATAAGGTATATTGTGACAAAGTTTTATTGAAAATTGAAAAGTGATTTATGAGCATTATTATTAGGCATGGCAAGGACTAATCGTCCTAAAGTCTAGTAGTACTAAAGTCGTCCTTACGAACGAAATTTACTTCATCATCAAGAAGAATTTATGTAGATTAACTTTGCCCTGTATAGCATGTTATTTGGACGCATAGTTTGGGAAATAATGTAAAATTAAAATAATTCAACATTTGGCTCAGGTCTATGACAATATGTGTAGTGGCCCGAACGAGCCGTGTTTTTGACCATGCGCAGTGACCAGCGCAAAATAAAAAATAAAAATGTGACAATTGTTTGGTGAATCTATGCATGTATACATGCTCAGTCGATCTGCGTAGGTACAGTTGAACAAGTATAGTGCTTACTCTTTAGTAGAACTATATTAATTGTGCAAGTATTCCATTCGAAAATCTACATTATAACATCTTCATCCTACGCGATCGATTTTAAAGCTGAATCCATACAATTTCTCAGATTTTTTATTCAAAAGTAGAAATTTTAGAGTATATTTAACAGTCTTCAACGTTAGAATTGAAATTAAAGGAAGAAGGAAAGATGAATCAAAAAGCACTCATATGAGTGCGGCGGACGTAGCTTTCATAGTATCGTGTTCAACTTGAACTCGTAAAACACGCAAAGCATTTAAATGGCTTCTAATTAGAAAGGCTCTGTTTATGGCGTCAATTACAAGTTAACCTGCTAACAAATTATACCAAGGACTTTGTTATGTAACTGCAAACAACACAATTAAACGGGCAGTACTAACTGAACCATGTCAGAATATAGTTGTGAGCAATCTAATAAAACTATCAACTAACTCCAAGACCATTCGAAATCTATAGTGAGCCTGAGCTTTCGCTAGAGGAAAATATCACGATGAACCGCATAGATCCTTTCCTAATTAGCTACCACCCTCGAGCAGAATATTTACCTTTCAAGCACCTTGTGTATGCCGATAACTGCACTTATGAGAAACCATATTTGTAGCGTGTTCGGTCGTATTTTCATTCAACATCAAGCGAAATTGTGGTGTAAAGTTAGGAGAAATTATTACATATGGAAAAAAGTTACAGGTTGAACGATAAGACTAGTATTACTGCAACATTGCCTCTCAAATACAATTTTGCCTATTTTAAGATATTACCAATTTCCTTTTAAATATTGCATGTGTGAAAATCAAATACTTGGTAGTTATTTAAATCATCATCAGGCAACTCGAAAAAACGGCAATCATGATTATTTTGACTGAAACCACAAGACAGTGACCTGTAAAACACAACAAGTGATAGCCAGCTTCGACACTACGTAATAAACTGTTTCAATAAGTCCAGAAACACATTAAATTATGATAAAGTTTCAAAACTGATTGTTTGTTATCAGTTACTTTATCATCCTTAATTAACTAAGAATGGAACAAATAAAAAAAATCATATTTAGGCAAATTGTCACAGCTATGTACATCTATGCCGGTTTCTATATTCAAAGAACGATTCGTTTTGGTAACGAACGGTAGTCTTTTAAACCACGCGTAAGCCCAAAGCGACCGCATGAAAAACATTTCATCAGCTAAGTTATCAATGGCCTGCTACGTACGGACAGGGATTCGCGTGTTAGATTATTGTTTCTTGTTTCATATTATAATGACCTGTTTTTATTCCAAACATACTCAATTATCAATTTATTATTTTAAAGTACAAAAATTGATTTATATGAAATTAAAGTAAATTAGTATATTAGTATGAGTAAACATATTCAATTATTATCAACCAAAAGTTTATTTTTCATTTTAAATCAATTCATGTATTTTTAAGCTAAACTGTGATTTTAATTGCCGTACTGATAAATCTTTCTTTAAATAGTTTATCTGTTGAGTAGTGGGGATTTTTGTATAAATGAAATTGTCAACTTGAAATAACGATACCAAGCCCGGTGAAGCTGTAAAAGCCATCAGAGACTCCATGTCCCCTAAGACTAAAAGTGTAGTCAGTTCGAAAAAAAAACTGATACGATACACTTGTTGTATATCAGTTATCGAGGACGGTTGTCTCTCTACACTGGAGGCTGAATAAATTTAAGATATACTAGAGAGAGAGATATATTATATACTCGACTACTATATTCCCAAGCTAAGTATTCTTATTGTTCGGTAATGTATTTCTGATGTTTCTTGGTTGAAATCTTGATTATTACTTCTGTCAAGTGCTAATTATTATTGTAAAGGATTTGGTTGAAAACAGCAACTTTAATTTTTTTGCTGATTCTTGTCTATAGGACAGCTTTCCGAATTGGCTGTAGAGTCATTGAAAATATTGAATATAAAATATATTATTATTTACTTTGTGTCATTGAACACATTAAACTTAGCAATTTAACCCATTTACCATTACCATTACCACTTCAAATTTGATGATTCGGCTGATACTCGACGTTCGGTATTCTGAACTCAACACGAGCGGAGCCGCGGGCACAGCTAGTCTTACTGTATAACTATGATAAAGTTGCAGCATTTTACGGTATATCGAGAGTAAGGTCTCGTTCTAAAGAATCCTAAAAAAATGTTAATTTGAATTTATATTAATAATCACATATAATAGGTCTTTACCTATGAAATTGCCTTTCTGCAGTACTGGCCATTTCAAATCAAAATAATTTTTGGTTGGCTAAGAATTCTAATTTAAAAATTAATTTTATTTTAAAAACATGGAATTCTTTTTCCAAAAGTAGTCATTTGTTTATTGATTAGTGTTACATTTTCATCGCATTTCAATATTTTTTGTCATCATGGATACGTTAAAAATTGGAGTAATTATGGAATATGAGTACCGTCGTGGCAGTAACGCGGCACAAGCGGCACGCAACATCAACGACGTTTACGGAGCTAACACTACAAACCAACTCACCACCTGTTATTGGTTTGCTCACTTCCGTTCTGGGAATTTCGACCTGAAAAATGAACTTCGCGGTCGTCTGAAGACTTTGGTCGACAATGACGAATTAAAGGCGATTGTGGAAGCTGATGATACACAATCTACGGCTGAATTTGCAGCAGCTTTCGATGTTAGCGTCAAAACAATATTGGTCCATTTGCGTCAAATTGGCAAGGTAAAAAAGCTTGACAAATGGGTGCCCCACGAACTAAATGATCGCCAGCGCGAAGTACGCGTCGAGATGTGCCTTACACTGCTCAACAGGCACACAAATGGAGGAATTTTGAACCGCATTGTTACCTGCGATGAATGTCAAACCTGGATTCTGTTTGACAACCGCAAGTGCTCAGCAAGTTGGTTGGATCCTGGTTCAACACCTAAACAATGCCCTAAACGAAAACTTACCCCTAGAAAAGTGATGGTCACTGTTTGGTGGTCTAGAGCCGGTGTGATTCATCACAGCTTCTTAACAAACGGGTGAGCTTTACTGTAGATGTGTACTGTGAAGAACGGAACACAATGATGGAGAAGCTGGCACATCTCCAACCAGCATTGGCCAATCGCTCGTCTCTGCTGCTCCTGCACGACAACGCGCGACCTCATACTGCACAACAGACGGTCTCCAAGTTGCAAGAACTGGGGTTGGAAATTCTCCGTCATCCGCCCTACTCACCAGAGCTTGCGTCTACAGACTACTACTTTTTCCAGAATTTGGATAACTCCTCGGCGGGAAAAAAATTCAATACCTGAGAGGTAGTACAAAATGCCTTTGAAGAATTTGTTGCCTCCCGTCCAGCTGATTTCTTTAAGAAGGGCATCAATAAACTGCCACTGCGCTGGCAAAGATGCATTGATTGCATGGGTGATTACTTCGATTAATACAAATAAAAAATACATGAAAAAAATTCGTTTAGATTTTTTCATACAAAACGGCAATTTCATAGGTAAAGGCCTAATATATACGTTTTATTAAATAAAGATATAGAATGGCAACCATATAAGCTACTATATTTACGTAATAATGCAATTCTAATATGTGTGAAATTAGGAGGATCAAATAGAAGAACTTCTAACCATAGAGCAGTTGAGAAGCACTCTGAAACACCCGCCACGACTTCCTCTCTCTCATCCTCTCCGCCCTCCTCTGCGGCAACTCAAGCCTAGGTCCGATCCACCGGTATGGAGCCTTTGAGCCAAGCAGCCGCTCGCGCGATACAGTGACTCTACATTCACTAGCTATCACAGACACACATGACACTGCATCATACACACATGCACGCCACATAGGTACATAGGTTCTGTAAGGGACCTTCTTTTCTTTTTTTTGGCTAATTAGTTTACACATGTTTCTTCCCTCCTCCCAGGTCCAGCCACTTTGGCACGCTCGGAATTGTTGCAACGCTTTCGTGGCTGAGTGCCTTAGGCGCCCGCCCCCAAGCCCGGTGAAGCTGTAGAAGCCGCAAAGGCTCCAGGGCCCCTAAGGCTAACAGTATAATAGTCAGTTCGAAATAAAAACACTCAAAAACGACGCATATGCGCGAAGGGCTTAATGAAACTAAAGTATGATAAAAGAGATTTGAAAAGATATAAAAAGTAGCAATGCATCCTTCCTGTCTACCCCAATAAGGACATATTGACCCCAATATTGAAATTGTATAGCAAACCGAAAGAATGTAAACGTGTTCTATTAATATTATTGTAAGTAATTGAGTTCTACATCTAAATATCGGTATCCATTTTTAAATACACTTTCAATTAAGGAACTATCGTTTTCACCCTCAGGCATATAACAGAGGTAAATTTATGTAATAGCACCATAATTATTTTAAACCATTTTTACAGCCGAAACTAATTTGAATTTCCTCAGTCGCTTATTTCCAGTTAACGAGCTAATCAGGGGACTGGAGCTGACGGGAAAAATGTACTTTTTTATTATCCAATAGGAATAGTTGTGTTCAATAATAGTCTTTAAGTAATAGCATTAGAAGTTAAGTTTAAAAAGTCAATACGATGACTTACCGACATGGGAGCTGTTATTAGTGGAAACGGCTGTAATTATTATTTTAGAATTTTTAAAGTTTTATATTGATGGTATTTGTCTTCGCTTTTATTCCATTTTAGGAATTAATTAATTATAAAAATCTTACTTTATTTGTTATAAATATGAAATTTTGTATATTTGGATGTGTGTTACTCAATCACGCAAAAACCAATGAAGAGATTTGGATGAAATTTGGCACAAAGTTTTATACCTCGGCAGTTTAAGTGAAATGACGTTAGACGCCTGTTATTTTTTGTCTGACTTATAATTACATATTACGTAGTTCGATGTTATTTTAATTAAATATAGAAAAAATATGTAGTATATGTACTAATAGTATAAAGAGGTAAAATTTGTGTTTGTGGGAGGTAATCCCCGTAACTACCCATCCGATTCTGAACCTTATGTTAATAGTAAAAACTATATTATCGCTTAGTATGTAATATAGTGTTTTATTTTTATTAAATTTTATATTGTCTAACGACCGGTTGCTAATTAATAACAAACTTGAACACTAACACAAAAAATATATACAGCGAAACATTTTTAACAGTATACTGGAACAATAAAAGTGTATTATATTATTAAAAAGGTTCTTAGCAAACATACAATTATTATGATTCTTTCATTGATATAAAATACAAAAGTGAAATTCCTCGTCGAACACGATATTTCTCAACGTATTATGAACTGACAAAAAGTATTATTACTTTTAAAGAACATGGCAAAAGAATTTCTCATTATAAAGATTGTACGTTTATGTAATACATATATCGTTATAGGAAATAGAAGAAATAACAATGAGACGCGATACACGCCGTGTCGCCGCGCCGTATCACCGACTTCGAGACGGTTAGGTTCTTATTCCCGTACACTATACAATTTACCGGAACACTCGCAGAAGTCGTCTGTATTTATTTTCGTTATTCCTCGAACGTTCTCATTTATTTCATATATTTCTTTATATTACTCGCTTTTGTAATGGCTTTTATGTCAAAATATGTGATGGGAAATAAAGATGTTATTACTTGTAGTACCAAGTTGTTGATATTTTATCGTATGTTGTGTATAATGTAATTTATCTTCAATTTATCATTAATTGATGATGTTTTCTTTTCAGGGTTGACCCATAATTTCTCCTAATGTTAAGGTATGTTGTAATCGAAGATGGACTAGCCAAACCTAGAAAGCGAGCTGGCTTTACTTACTTTAATTTACTTGGCTGTACTTAGCGACGATTTTTAAACTGAGTATGTTATATAGCCAAGACAGCTCTACAGAATGCCATACTATCATGATATGGTGTCAACACATAGTTTTGTTCAGTGAAAGTTAAGGCTTCTGGTATGTAGTATTTTAATCCACGTCCATCGAAGAGATGTCAGGGCGCGCAGTCAATGTAACATAATCTCTTAAATCTCAGGCATATTTTCCCGAATGACCAACAAAATACAAACATACAAAATAAATATATACATAAATAACAAAATATGATTAGATGTTTTAATAATAATACACACAGGGTCCATAAGTAATTCTTATCACGAATGTTTCGCCGAGGGTTCTTATAACCTCAATAAATCGTAATAATACGTCAGTTCATCGTCAGCTCCAGTTTATTATGTGTTATTTAGGCGAGCCCTTGTCTAATGGACTATTCACATACACACAACTTCGCAACATGTAATTATACAATTCGATTTGAGCATAACTTCTAGCCGCTATGACATGGGATGACTGTTCGCACAAATATTTTATATTCTCAATTAATTAATCTTTGGTTATAGATGTTTTTTTTTAATGATATACTAATACTTATTTTTATTAGATAGTCCACTGATGTCGAATTTGATATTTTAATTTTATTTGTTAAACGGCTTGATCGATTTTAATTAAATATTGTATCGGGAAATATATCTAATGCCTCAAATGATTGACTAAAATAATGTTTGTAGAACTTTTAGCATAGAACCATATTGTACTACATCATTTTCATCTATTTCAAACAGTTTTATTGATTATTTTATGAACGTTTAATTATTTTGTGAATAATAAGATAATTTTGAAAAGTGTTTTTTTTCACAGTACTGGCTTTTCATTACTTGTCTACATTACCGGGATTATTCCGGGATCCCGGGATTAGAAAAAAGGCCCGGGATCGAATCCTCTATTCAAACTAGATGCAGCGCTCTTTTAGTATTGAGAAGATTTTCGATAAAAGTACCACATGTCTACGAATCGGTCAAACTAAATTATTGGAATGATTAAGACGAAATAGATTATCTATGCATATAATAAAATGGAAGTGTCTGTTTTGAATGTCAAAATAACAGCGTTTTTACTAAACGTATATGAAAGTATACACAGTATACCCATAAAAAAAACCATTTTTTTTAATTTTTGTGTGTCTATCTGTTTGTTCCGGGTTCTCTCTGTTAATCTATCTGTTCTATATGTTATCTATATGTGTAATCTCCGAAATGGTTGGCCCGATTCTGACGAGATTTTCACTGGAAGATAGCTGATGTTATAAAGAATAACTCGGGCTACTTTTATTTTAGATAAATAATTAGGGTAACGAAAAAAAAGAAGCTTTTTAGTAGTTCACGCGAGCGGAGTCGCGGGCCCAGCAAGTATTGTCTATAAATGTGATAGTAAAAAAACTGAAAAATTTAATATTCATTCAATATACTTCATACCAAAAAAACGCGTTTCGAATAATGTCATTGACTATCGAGCGACTACGCGTACTATTCTGCGGAGATAATACATGGTATCTGTGTGCGAAAGGAAGTGGGGCACCTGAGCAAGGCCATAAAATAATTTGTATACCATTTATAGACCTACAGATTTACCATATTCTTAAATAGTGATGAGATGATGGGAGTGTCATCTCCATCACATTTCGGAGACTAGGAATCCTGAACAGGGAGCGACGGTTTTTCACGCCCATGCAACTCTACCTTCTTTATAAGGCACAATTTCGGCCGTGTATGGAATACTGTTCGCACCTCTGAGATAGATCCGGAAAGTACCTTTTCGATATCCTGAACAGGTTGCAGAAATGGGCTGTTCGCATTATTAATGATGCACACGTTACCCAATGTATCGAGCAGCTTCAGCTTCGCAGGTATATCGCCTCCTTAAGTGTGTTCTACCGTCTGTATCATGGTGAGTGTTCTGAAGAGCTGTTCAATCTAATTCCCTCCTCTTCTCTCCACTTCTTTCTGCTTTGGAATCACAGTTTTACGGTAACCTCCATCTCGGCACGAACTAAAAATTTCTCCATGTCTTATCTTTGTCGTACCGTGAAACAATGGAACCATCTCCCGGCCAATGTGTTCCCTCCTTTTTATGTCATCGGGTCCTTTTAACATAACGTGAAGATATATTTATGCAGGCTGGCGTGACAGCGGCGATCGCCGATGGATTTCGATCTCGCGGTGGTTGCCGTTGTATTTGGATTGTACTGTGCTTACCATCAGGTACAGAACAGTCAATGTGCCGAGCTATTAAAAAAAAAGATGAGGTGTGAACCCTAATGTAAGAACGGGACACTTGTCCAACAATGAAATATAAAAAGCCCCACGCAAAGAAATACCATCAAACAAGACAAAACATTCTTAAGCCAAAATAAGGAAACATGTTGCAAGGAAGTTGACGTGAAATTATAAATCCAGGAACGAGCGTAAAAAATGGACGAATCCCGAAGTAGAAATGTTGCCGTAAACGTAAATATTCGAATTCCCTTTGCTCAAAACCAAAAAAAGCATTTAAAGTTATCATATTTTTTTGTTATAAAAAAGATTACGTACCTAGCTTGTTATATTGAATTACTTTTTGTATAATATATAGGTATGTACAAAAACTTTAATGTCGTTAGAAACAATGCCACTACAACACCCACATGGTCACCTATTTATCGATGACATCCAACAGATGCACTTGAGAGCCAATCTTCATTCTCCGCTTTACACCAGATATGATTGTGATCAAACGCTGTTGTATAACACAGTGCTATTGCTTACACGGCTTCCTTTGAGAAATCTTCACCCTGGGTGAATAATAAAGTGAAGAAGAGAGTTGAGAGAGGTTGATTAGTATTTGCAAACTTAAATAAACGTTAACCGATCTCAATTGATTGCCTAAAACTTTAAAGTAAGCTCGAAGATTTGTAATTGTTTTAAAGAATCGAGGAAGTCGAATTGGAGTTTAAAGTTCGTAAAGTCAATTTGTTAATTGTTTTGTTTGTGAGAGACTTCGTTTAATGGAATCTCTGTTCAATTAAATAAGGTATTATGTTTAAGTTTACAAAAGACTTTTGATACAATCTCTGTTTTGTGACGGCAAGTCTTGTGATGGCAAGTACATTACTGTTCACGAATAGCGAGGTTGAGGATTCCTCGAAAGTCACTGCTCGCATACCGCCCTTTAAACTTACTATTATATATTATAACAGCCAGGCACTGGCACTACTTTCATCCCCTAATTTTATTTTCACTCATATCATTGATCATTTATAATTATAGTAATCAATTAAGAAATGACTTATATTTCCTCATATCCATCAACATTGGTTAAGAATGCATTAAAAAAAAAATTTTAGGAAATATTTTTTTACGATTTCTAAAGAGAGTTGATATTGACAATTCCTGTAGAATATTAATTGACCAAAAATATAAGCTTCCAAAGTACTAAATTTTATGAGAATCGATCAAGCCGTTTTTGAGTTAAATCCGTACATACATACAAAGATACAGATAATCAGACAAATTTTATTTTTAATAATATATGTATTTGTGATCAGTCTCCTTTGGAAATTTGGAAAACTTCAAATTTATTAATATAGATGATAAAGAAGTAAATAACAATGCTATAAAAAACACGCATCTGTTCACTCAAGAATGAGAATAAACATGAATGATTAATAAAGATTTTATTTAAAACAGAAAAAAGCATTGTTTGAATGAAGCTAATAGGTTTACCTACAGAACAAAAAAGATCTGAGGAACTAGGTGACAATGATAATATGATAAGATAACTTTGTTTATAACTCGTTTAAACTGGATGATAAACTCATTTAGCTCAGAGAAACATATATACAAATACACAGTGAGTATAACCTTAAAAGGCATACATAAATGTTTAGATGTATTTCCCAGAACATTTTTTTATAAGTAAATCAGTGTTTTACGGTGCTGTTAATTCAAGGCTATCTCCAACGCTCCCTCATACAATATGTAAGTATTAGGAGCGCCGCACCGCGAGTGCCGCGCCAACTCGATCCAAAGGCTACGTTTTATTATTCCACTCGTTCGTGTGCGCCGCGTTTTGTTTATGCTCCAAATACTTACGTATCTGATATGAACAAGCTTTGAGTTTTTTAATATATTTTTAATTGAATTACTTGAGAAATTAATATTGTAGCGTTTTATTAACACTAATCATTAGTGGCATTACGGACTTTACGAAATATTATTCTGTGTTCTGTATTATTTTATTTATTTTTAATATCTACATGTAATACTATTTTGCGTTATGATACCAATACCCTGTCGTAAATCTCGCTCGGACTATTTGCACGAATATTTACATTAAATATTGTTATACACGTGGGTAGTGAAAATGCTGTACGGTTTTACGTAAATAATTCTCAGTAAAACAAAATACAAACAACCTCACTTTACTGATCCTAACTTTACTATGGTCGTACTTCCAGTATCTCTTTCTATGATTCTCTTGCAGATTTCTTCCTTTTTATCGCTTGTTGTTTCCCCTTCAAAACAGTACTGTCCTGGCTGTTTATTTTTCCGATCTGACGAGACTGTTAGCCTTAAGCGCCCGGAGGCCTCAGAAAGCTTTGACAGTTTCCCCGGGCTTGGGGGCGAGTGCGGAAGGCACTTACCCATGAAAGCGGAGCAACTAGCTCAAGGGTGCCAAAGTTACGGCTTACGTTACGTTAAAGGCTTACGGTGAATCGACTTTATCAAAAACACGTACTTATGAGTGGTACAAAGCTTTCATAAACGGTCGAGATATGCTGCAAGATTTCCCTCGCCCTGGGAGGCCATCAACGTCTTCAACTGAAGTTGACATCGCAAAAATGAAAGAAATAGTGACTAGAAATCCTCATTCAAGTAAGTTTGAGAGAGATAGCTGCTGAACTTTCTATGTCTTACAATTCGATCCATATCATTTTAAATAATCACTTGGGTATGAAACATGTTGCCGCTCGACTAGTGCCAAAAGACAAGAATTTTGCTAGAACGAATCAATTTCGACCCTACATTCATGAAACGCATTGTTACTTGGGACGAGACGTGGATTTACAAGTTTGACATGCTAACTAATCATCAAATTTCGGAGTGGCGCCGAAACTGAAACCGAAAAAGCACACCAAAATCGATCAAAGTAGAAGTCATGTTGACAATTTTCTTTGACTATCACAGTGTTGTGCACTCAGATTTCTTACCGGAAGATCAAACAGTAAATAAAGTATATTATTTGAGTGTTATGTGGCGTTTAATAGAACAAATTAAACGAAACAGGCCAGATGTGTGGTAAGAAAACTCTTGGGTTTTGCACCACAATAATGCGCCTTCGCACAAGGCTGTCATTGTGAACGAGTTTTGACTAAATACTCAACAAATACTATCGAGCCGACTTTTTCCTTTCCCTACACAGAAATTACCACTTCATTGCACCAGTTTTCATTAGGTAGAAGATATAAAGGAGAATTCGCAACGTGAACTAAAATCAATTCCGGAAAAACCGTCTAAAAATTTTTTGATGATAGGATTATTCGTTGGCGTAAGTGTATCATTTCTGAAGGAGCATACTTTGAAGGCGATAAAATAAATTTGGATGAATAACTAACATTTTATGTATTATTGGTCTTTTCCCGGTACTTTTATGACAAAGTAGTATACACATCTTTCTTTCTTCTAGAAGGAAGGAATTACCATTCGTGAATGCATTTAATAATCTGTCAATTTAGTATAAACCTAACATGCCAAACAAAGAGAAAAAGGTCCCTTACAGAAATCTATGTATCTTTGTGGTCTGCATGTGTGAAGTGCAGTATCATGATTGTACGAGTATGTTGCTAATTAGTGAATGCAGTGTCACTGTATTGCGCGAGCGGCTGCTTGGTTCAAGGGCTCCATGCCGGAGGAACGAACCTAGGCTTGAGTTGCTGCAGGAGTGGCGGGTATGTCCTGGCTCGGAACACTGCTCGGTTATATAACAAAATAAAAGGATGGTCGAAATCACTAGAAATACTTCGAACTATACGTCATTGTTTAGAAAGGGAAATGTTCTATTTTTAGACTATTATTTGTTGGATTAAACAATCGAAGCGATAAGCTGTATATGTGTGAGTAAAGTTTTTTCGATTCTACTATTACATAGGTACTCGATGTTTCGAGTACATTCTAGAAAATTCCAAACATTTAGAGGATAGTGTTTTTTTTTTACTCAGATCGTAACAATATTATAAAATTATGTAAATAATATGTACAAATATTATAAAGCTCAAGTTGATGTTTGTCTGAACGCGCTAATCTCTGTAACAACCTCACATTTGAAAACATATTTTTGCATTAGTTAGCCTGTTTATTAACGAGGGGTTATAGGCTATATAACTTCACGCTACCACACTAAGGAGCGGATCAGTGATCATAAACATCAATCTAACTGGCGATCTGTAGGCAAGTAGGTATGATATTTAACAAAAGTTTACTAATTCATTATTGTGGTCAGGGTCTTTATTTACCCTGAAGCAGCGTTGCTTAAAATATCGTATCAAAGTTTATAAAAAAGGAACTTTAATACGTATACTTTGCTGTTAAAAAAATGTGTATAATTATTATAACCATAATATTAAACGGGCCGTGTAATATTTATTACAAGTGTTTTAAAAAATACCAACAATATTATCAGGTAACTTGAATCGTAAATAAAATACAAAATGTCTAAATGTTTAACATTTCCTTTGTAAACAAGATCGTAAAATAAATAACAAGACACCGGTAACTTTGGGAGAGAAACCGCGATGTTTCTTTCTAACGAACGTAAAATCTGTGGTGTTATTTTGGATACAGTACAACTGTATTGAAACATCTAGTTATCTTCTAACATCTGTACTGGCGATTTTATTATAGAATGTTCTAAAATTATTCAATTTTGTATAAACATCCCGTTATTTATAATACTTACACATATACTTCTATTTATTTTTGTTCGTTTATATGTTACGTCAGCAAGAATCGAAGCAAAACGTACCAATACCGTAAACAGAAAGCCATTTATCAAATACCTTCGCACTTCCATCAGCTATGAGGAATATGTGACCCTCCCACGCCTCACACCTCGCGTCATCCCTCTCCCTACACACTACCAACAATCATTTCCGTAGGGGTCACGAAATCGGAACACGCATATTTATGATTTCAAGCGGTTGAATCCGGATGTTTTGCTTTTTCAAATTCGCGATTTCCATGTAATTACCTAGTCCTGATAATATGTTGTCAAAGCATTTTCTAGACTTCATCTGACTTCAGTTAGTTTTATAAAGACAAAATATCGCCAGGTAAGTATCTATCAAAAATATATTAAAAATTGTTACATTTAAAATTATGTAAATGGACACCTTATTACATTGTTTTTCTCGGCGTTCGAAATCGCAAAAATGGTATGGTGAGTAAACACTAGTTTCCCCATTTTTTTAATGTATAATATATTTCTTAACTATTAGTAGAATCCATAGAGAGCAGACTTACGTTTGTAATATAATAATAACTTCTTTTTAACGTCCCACTCCTCGGCAAAGGCCTTTTCCCGAGCGAAGACACGGGCTTATCATCACACTAGCCAATTAAGTATAGAGATTCTATAGTTCTGTATTTTATAATTACATGGTAATACTTCTGCATGAGATCATTTCTCAGGCGACCTTCGGGATGCCTTACGATGTTTTCCTTAACAATCAACTAATACTGACTGACATCTGAATTCAGTTTAGTAAAAGTCCGATCAATTCGTTGGTACACGTATAGGATTGAAGCAGCGAACACCGGCTCAATATTCCAATAAACCGTTTCGTGTTTCTTGCTTAATTATTATTCAATGACTCATCATAACAAAAAGATTCTTGTTAAAGAAATAAGTAAAAACTTTCAACATTAAAAGTCAGTTTAAATAAAACGATCCAAACAAGAATTATCTACGAAACACCCCCGCCCTTTCCACTCTGCTCCTCATCTCTCCGCCACAGCGGCCCGCCCTCATGCAAGTCCATAACTTTGACGGTCCGATCTTGGATTTTTCATCTCACAACTTATTTGAAATTATAATCCTGAGGCAAGAAATCGAATCAAAATTCTATTTAAAATTTCAATATTTGTTGGTTTTTTTTTTTATGTAACTCAGACGATCGTTATTATAATGGAGAATAGATTGGTACTGAAATGGACGATACATTTTGAGTAGAACTGGTATGGTTGATTGTACATCTATCTACCTGTTTTAAAACTTCTTCCATGTTTGACCATTGTTCATTTTCCAATACTTAATTTTGTATTAAAAATTTGCTTTTTAAACATTGATATTGATGTACGAGTACATAAACTTCAGTAAAAAAAATCGTTCGATCAAAAAGTAAGAGAAAGTATCAAATTCGAAACGAGTTACAATGAGCTGTGAAATTAAACACTTAATGTGGCACATTGTTTATCTTTGTTCTGCGTGTAAAGCACCGATATATCGAGTATATACATATACGTTTTGAGTTAAAACTTTGCACTTTTTTTGCATACAACATCTGGCGCAATAGTGTTTTCAATAAACGTACCTATGTATTTCATATAGTTTATCGGCAATTGTTTTTAGTTGTGTTGTGTTTGGGGTTTGTGTGGTTAATATTAGGTCTTTACATATGAAATTGGCGTTTTGTACGGGAGGAATATAAAGTTTTTTTTTTTTTTTTTGTAACATATATTTAATTAATCAAAGTATGCAACGTTGTTATCTATGCACTTTTGCCATCTCATAGGTAGTAAATTGATCCCTTTACTAAAAAAATCATGCGGGCGAGAATCAATCAACTCTTTGAAGGCGGTTTGGACTGCCGCATCAGAGTTGAGTTTTTTTCTTTGTAAGAAGTTGTCCAAATTCCGAAAAAAATGGTATTCTGTTGGAGCAAGGTCCAGGGAGAATGGTGGATGTCGCAGAGAGTCCAATTGTAGCTCATCTATCTTAGTGGTTGTTTGTTGTAGTGTGTGGTCTTGCGTTGTCGTGAAGCAGCAGTGGCCTAGAGCGATTGACCAATCTCGGTTGTTTAGCAGCTAGTTCTTCCTTCATGGTTTGCAGTTGCTGACAATAGATATCTGCCGTAATCGTTTGGCTAGATTTTAGAAAGCTGTAGTGAACGACACCGGCGTTAGTCCACCAAACACTCACAAGTAACTTTTTCTGAGTCAATTTTGGTTTAGGGCAGGATTTGGCTGGGTATCCAGGGTTCAGCCATTGCGACGAGCACTTCCGATTATCGTACAGTATCCACTTTTCATCACAAGTAATGGTTCGATTTAAATTCCCTTCATTATTGTGTCGGTTGAGCAAAGTAACACAGCAGTCGACGCGTGTTTGCAAGTTCAATTCTCTGAATTCATGAGGTACCCATCGTTCAAGTTTTTTTACTTTCCCGATTTGCTTCAAGTAGAATAATACAGTTTTATCACTTACCCCGAAGCCTGCAGCTATCTCTGAAGTGCTTTGTGATGGTTCCGCTTCCACAATAGCCTTTAATAAGAATTAAATTTCGTTTTCATTTTCCACTTTGGTCTACGGCCGTCCACGGGGTTGGTTTTGTAGGTCGAAATTTCCAGATTTGTAACCAATTTGTACAATTTGTAACCAAAAACGTACCGTGATTTCTTTTGCGAAACCAGCGCCGTACACATCATTAACCCTTCGAGCTGTTTCTGCAGCACTGGGGCCGCGGTAGAACTCGTACTCGTAAATATACCGATATCTCATGTTTTCCATTGTGCGGTAATAAGCGACACCAAAGAAAAAATAATGAGGAAAAAACAAATTGAATAACTATTTTCAAAATCCAAATGTACTTTACTGAATTTATAAATTTGAATTTGGAATTCTTAACCAAAGACGAGATATTTCAGATCAAAGTGGTCAGTACGACAAAACGCTAATTTACCTAATATTTATCATGAAACTATAAACAAAAAAATATATTTTACCATACACAGTTTCAACCCTTATTTTAAGTGATGAATTTTTATAACGACGAAAATACGTTTTCATTATTTTTATTGCAGAGTATGCGTGTTAAATTTCATGTCAATAGACATATGTGTGCATTATTATGAGAAAATAGTTAAACTAAAAATATTTTACCTAACATCTTTCAACCCCTATTTTACACCCTAAACTAATGAATTTTGACATGTTTACACCCTAAACTAATGAATGTTTATACAAGTGTTACATTATTTTTATTACAGTCTAAGTAGGTACAATATTTCAAGCCAAAAGACAATGTTTTTTCAACCATCCCATACAAAATTTCATCCCATATTTAACACCCTTAGAGGTTGAATTTTTCAAAATCCATTCTTAATGCGTATCTACATCATGAAAGTAAGAATTATGCTAAATCTCAAGTCAATCGGACCTATAGTTTCGGAGATCTTCTGATGAGTGGTATTTGGCTTTTGTATATATAGTACATTATGTAGTTCTGTAGAGACAGGACGGTAATACGAATTACAATAAAAGGAAAAAAAAACGACTTGATAATTCAGATAGGAATATCAAAACCAAGCGTGAGCGAAGTCGCAGACGCGGACGTACGACACGTCATAACACATACTATATGTATTTAGAGTTCTGAAGTCAATAAGAAACCCTTATAGTTTCGCCAGGTGCAGGTGCAGGTGTTGTATGTCCGCGGCTTAGCTCAAAGATTCTTAGTACTAAAAAGCTGTAATTTGGTATAAGTATACAATAAATCGATCACGCCGACAAAGTGGTAAAATAAAATCTTCTCCTACACGTAAAGTGTGGTAGAATTTTTTTCTCCTCTATATATTATAGTTTGGGTTGTCGTTAGATAGGTCGTTCAAAAATTTTGCAGTTGTGTAAAAACCATTTTTCGATTCAGGGATCCGTTTGCGAAACATTAACCTTTAAAGCGCTAATTTTTGTTAGAGTCAAGTATCCCCCCCCCCCCCACCTGCAAGCTTAATGGTTGTTTTTTAGATTTGTGCACGGCAGTAGTACAAGCACAGCAGTAGAATAATGAAGTTAAAAGGAAAACTATCCCAGCTAAGTAGGCTTTACAAGTTAACGAGTAATATTCAACCAACTTATAAAATATTCTTGGAGAAGTAATTTCGTATAATTTCCATTGAAAATTACTTAAAACCCGCTTCTAAGTTTGCTAATTGTGACGAGCAAATACCGAACCCTACACTGTGCGTGACCTGACACGCACTTGGCATTTTTTTGCAACAATGTTATTTCATATTTTGAAGTAATACATCTTTTAGAGTTTTTAGTAGAAGTTAAAAAAAGCTGCGCGCGCATCACGTCATGGAAGTACGACATGCATGATGATGTTAGCTATCGATGATAGTAATGTAAATTCAAACAATTACAGTCACAGGTCGTACTACTCCTTAGACTTAGTTGAGACCAATCGTTAGGTTTCATTTGTAAGGCAACAATTAAATGAACTAGGATTAAAAAAAACTCAAAACATTCCGCCACCTTAGAATAAACATCATTTTCACTCTTCTATTTTGTTTCCTTGAATAATTACTACACAATATTTTTAGCCTATTCATAATATCCAAAGCATAAAGAGCTTCTCTCTCCGTTAAAATTGAATAGCTCGATGAACCGGCCAGCGAGTCGCGAGTCGCGAGGGAGACCGCTTTAAGTGCAAGTGTATAATTAAGAAAATTACGAATGGCGAATGAAATAAAAACCGCACAGCGGTGGCGGCGCCTCGAAGCGGCGGCGGTGGACGGTGAAAGGTCCTTTACATTTTTCCATTTAGAACGTTTTTCACTTGAATGGACTTTGGTCTCGAATTTTTTCGTCTTTATCATTTCCCCTTTTATTCATTAAGATTGGTTACAGTTTGCTTATTTATTTAACAAGCTTTTAACACCTACGGATTATAGTCCTCCATCCAAACATAGAAACTGGAAAGCTCGTGCCCGCCCTAACACGAATAGTATCATGGATGGAAACTAGTATATACATATTTGTAAAGAGGCAAGATCTGTAATATAGAAACGTTCTTCTTTTTACTGAAAGAATGAAAATTCTCTTAGCTAAAAAATGCTTTTATTAGTCCGTTTATCGCTTCATAAAATAATATATATATAAGTAAAAAGAAGTAATTTAACTTTTTAACTTTCAAATAAAACAAAACTTCGATGTAGAATGTTTGGTTGAGTGAAAATAATTCTCATCCATTGAAAAGTTCTTGTAACAATCTCAACTGGAAACTTGACAAAACCCCTTTTCAACTCAACAAATCGCTGTTAACAAATAATTGTAGCGAGTCGATTGGAAACGATTCTGTTGATTTTATTGCTTGTTACCGATTCAATTTTACTGCTTAATATAAAGTCAAATATGGATGAGAACGAACTTTCACGATAGTTCAGAAAGTCCAGATTTATCTGGTATCAGCTTTAATGTATGACAGAACGGAGCATGAAATAATATGCAGGCTAATAGGGAGATAAAAGTGAAATAAAAACCAGAAAAGATACTGACAACAAGTTGTTGTCAAGCCAAGGCTTGATGCAAAATGCACGAAAATTTCTCCAAACTGGCTTAAATACTAATCTCATTAAAAGTCGAAGGATGGCAAACGCTGGGGTGAAAAGATCTGAATAAAAATAATAATTTAGCAAAAAGAACTCATTTAACCGGCAAAACACGACAATAATCGTTTGGAGCGTAATGTTGACTTTTCCAGCAAAGCCCTTTCCATTTCGTTGAGTTTGTTGTTTATTTTCCTCGCAGGCTTTGTAGCTGCGTGCTCTTTTGTTGGGTTCGGCGTGTTCCCTTGTCGAACATCATTGCTGTTATCATGGCATATTTGGAGTTGGACAATGCGTATCTATTTGTGTCTTTTTCCATTTAAATTTTATAAATTATTATGTCTTATGTATGATTTTTTTTTTTTAATTGTTACTCAATTCAAGTAATTTTTTTACTAGCAATGCTACCTTTTTTATTTGTTCAGGCAACATTACGTATTTAAATTGTTTTATGTACATATCTATTATGTGATATATGATGTGAGAATGTTTGGAATTAGAGCGAATTATTACGACATAAGTAATATGTTTCGGGAGTTGAAACCCGATTAGACACGGGAGCTGCACCAAGTGGCAATTTTCTAGTTAAGTAGTTTTTAATTGTTTTAATTTATATCCCAAGGGCTTTTACGGTAGCACTCAACTATAAAAATACTAGATCGAATAATTGAAGTGAAATCGGCTTATTTTAGTGAAACCTTAACAGCAACGAGAAGATACAACCTAACTTACATGGTTACTTAAGCAAAAAATAACACCGCCCCATCTCAAGCGGCCCGGTACATTCGATGTTTATCAGAGGCCCGAGTTTTGGGATCGGGGGATCGACTGCCTCCAGTAGGATTTACCCACTCTCGTACCGGAATTTATTGTTTGTTCGCTTTAATGGGCCTCGAGGTGGACACCGGTCGGCTCAGATTACGCTTCCCTAATAGTTTGTTGCCTTTGGACTGGATTTTGGGCAGTAATTTTGTTATAAAACCGTTCTTTGATTTTTCTCTCTTTGAATTATGTGACATTGATTTATTCGGGCAAAAATGTATTTATTTGAACAGATTTCCACAAAACTATATGCAGCTATAATATAGAGGGTGTCACATTGAGAACGGCCAATGTGGGGAACTCTGAAACTATAAGAAATATATAAATATGTCCTAAAGAATCAAGACGTCGATTATAAAGACAACAAAAACTCATCCACAAAACGAAAATCGAACATAATCATTAAAAAAAACCTACGTTGATTTATTACGAAAATAGTCTAAGTCGTCAAAATTAAATGTAAGGCTATGTAAAGCAGTGCATTTACTTCTAAAAGCAAATTATGTATTTAATTATACATGTTCACAAAAACAGCCATTTTCTTTGATATAATAATAATAAAATAATTATCAAATATTTTAGGTAACGATTATTATTAGGTTTTATAGTTGCAAGTGTTGTTTGTGTTAAAATGGTCTCTATGGCTTCTCTTAGACGTTTAAAGGTGTCATAACTGGTTTTGTAAACTTCATCTTTAAAGAAACCTCACAAGAATTAATCTAATAAAGTTACCTAAATCTAGTGACCTGCACCAATTCATATTTGTTGGAAGTTATCATGTAAGAAATCCTTTACTATTCGAAAGCTTCACTTCAAAGACCAATGAAATGTAAATAAAAAAATGCTGGCTAAGCGATTATGTCTTATCACTTTTTTATTAATTTATAAAATACGTTGTGAGACGTCAAACTCACCTGATGTTAAGAAAAGATGTAGTTGAAATAATAACAAACTAAGCATAGGAAGCGGACTGGCTCTCAAGTAGGTATTGATGTCGGAACATATCAAACACAGCGACAAGTTTTCTAACTTACTTATGTTAACAGGTGCATGATGAGATGAATACTATGATTTCTATGGATTGGATGGATGATACCTATGATTGACTATGAAGTGAGCTAACACAGACTTCCACTTTAACGAAGGCTACATCTCTCACCCGTGGCGTATGAAAAGTATACAAAATTTGAAACCAAGAACCGAGCTCTATTCTAGTAACTATCCTAATGCCGATCTATTTGAACATATTTTATTTTACTTTTTTTTAACAGAAGAAACTCGTCAACGGTACTTAAATTTTAACAAATGGTTTGTGTATAAACGTTGCCTTTGCAATTTATATATAAACAATACGATAAAAGTCACTCTTGTAAGTGTTTATAGATGTTAATAAACAAAACATAATGGAACATAATAAATTACAATACACGCAAAAAGAAATCCACTTTTGTACACAAACTCACAAATCAGATAATCCAAATTGGTTTTTAGGCGTAAACTCAATTTTGACATGTATTTTACTTTATCATGGATGCTGATAAATTGAGTGAGATACGACGACGCGATGCGACGCGACGTGGTGAAGCGCGAACGTAATGATGCCGAGCAACATCTCCCGCGGAATACCGGACTTTATTTTCCATAAATTATGGGTTTGTAATATCCATTGTGAATAGTATACAGGGAGGTATGTGGAGTGGTAGAACTTGTGCCCATTTCTTCTGCGGAAGCATTATCGACACATCTATTTCTGCCGTAAAGTTGACTTTTACCTAAAGACTTTATTTTTGTATTAATAATTAAAGTAAAAGTGTTAAACAAATGTTAAAGTGTTAAGGTTTTTATACACGTGAATGTAAAATCGTCTAATTTTACATTAAGTTAACAGAGCTTAAAGCCAAAAGGTTCAAGAGTACCGACGCGGCGACATAGCGTGAGGACAAGCATGAAGGTGAACAAGTCAGAGAAAATCAAGAAATCGTTCATTCGTGCGAGCCGACTGTGGCGCGAGATAGCGAGTGTGCGATCTACACTGACCCTGTCAAAATAGCTTCCATTGCTGCGTGAGCGAACCTTCGGCGGTGGACCGAGAGAACAGCAACCAGCAATTTTATTATATTATATTTTTTATGTTGCAATATGTAATAAATATAGAGAAATATAAATTTTATTTTATTATGTTTAAAGTGTTAAATAATTAAATATATATAGTTTTATAAATTAAAATAATACATATTTTTAACTAACTGTAATTTTCTAAATCCAATAGTTAACAAAATTAACCATTATAATCGCACGATGATCACAGATTACACAATATGGAACGGCTCGAATTATCTATTTAACTCTAAAACTTACTTTCAAATAATCTCATGTTTCAATTTGTGTACAATTGCTAACGTATTGCATATTTACATAAATAGGCACAGTTGTAGAATGCATTTTTTATGAAATAAAAATTATAATAATAATTATTATTTTTATAATATTATTTACTTAATAATATTAAATTAACAATTAATTAAATTAATAATATTTAATTAACATTAGCGGTGCTGTCCCTGATGGTAAGCAAAATTTAATATGGTATTATGGGATACACCAGTGTCTCAAGACGAAGTCTTTGTCCAATTTGTGTTGCTAGTTATGATATAATATGGTGCTGAGACGTGGTCGTTAACTATGGGCCTCACGAGAAAGCTCAAAGGGGAGTGGAGAAAACTATGCTTTGAGTTTAAACCGGAGTTTGAAACAAATTTGAAATAAGGAGATCTGCACAAGAACCAAGTCACCGACATAGCCCTAAGAACTGATAGACTTAAATGACAATGGGCGCAGCAGATAATTCATAGAACAGAGGACCGCTGGGGCTGAAATGTTCCCATGTTACAACTAAGTACTGAAGACGCAAGCAGGGGCAGAGTAGTCACAAGGTGGACCAACGATATGGTGAAGCTTGCGCGCATCCGCTGAATGTAACACAGGACCGGTAATTGTGGCGATCTTTTAGGAAGGTCTATATTCAACAGTGGACGTCTTTCGGCTGAAATGAGGATATAATGAAAAATTATTTAAAAAGTCGCTATAATGCTTTGCACGACGACATTGTATACTTGCTATACTATAACATCAGTAATTTGAAGGTAAGTCGTATCACATCGCTCGCTCTTACAACTCGAGACACCAGTCCAGGTTCGCCTTTTTATCAGGTCATCGGTCAGGCAGGAGGGTCACGCAACGCGTCTCTGCCCGGGACTAACTTCACTCAGACATGTCAGGGAGCTGTTGATATATATCCGGAATTACTCCGAGACCTTTCTCAACTGGACTTAAGGAAAGGGAACACTTTTGCTTTACAACCGCGTAATAAATTTGTGGAGAGGTGGGCAGCGGTGCCCTACTCGGTCATAGACATCTTAGGTACGTTGGAAGCATCTCATAAAGAGTAACGCTTGACTTTTTTATGACATGAAGTAGCAAACCGGTTTGCAGTTCACCTGATTGGTAATAAGCACATCCTATGGCACAGGTTAGACAGTAAATAAATATGACGATCCATGGGTTTTAATATTCATTGTAATTCAATAAATGTATAACACATGTTATTACATTATCAATAAATATTGACTGCAATATTCTCAGTACAAGACGATGATTGTTTCGAACGGCATGTGCACATATTGAAATGGACGTCTGAACCAAATTTTGTTGTATTGCCTTATCGTGGATTTAAACGAGGGCAAAACGAAAAAAAGATGACGTTAAATAAGAACTGAGTTGAAACGACTCTTGTCATTACTGATTACAAGATGACCACATTCTTGAGAGCGGAATATAGAGGAGCCGGTGAATTGATTATTTGAGTCACAATTGATGAACCTTGTACACGTTCAACCACTGTTATTATATAGGTATAGCTATGTAATGAAACTCCGTAAGGCATTACAACAAGGAATTAAAACAATGTAATACACTATTTTCACCCTTTCATTATATTTTAGAAAACCGTAAAAAGTAACAAAACCTGTAAGTTTAATTAAAAAAATACAGAACAGATAGTATTGGCAACCTTTTGGACTAAATAATGAATTAAAAAAAAAGGTAATTGCGTTAGGTTTATATATTATTACTATTTGTCCGAGTTATAAAATCAAAGAGCTTGTAACGCAGCGATAACACCGATATCTGGGAATAACTCCTCTCTGTACATGTTAATTAACAAAATGTTAATTATATTGTGCATGATGTAACTGTTATACATAATTGAGAGTAAATATTATGTTCAAATGTATTTTGTAATTATTTACAATAATAACTTCTGCTACTGATAATGAAGATAAATAGAGTTGTTTGCAATACGAACTGGTGATTGTTTTGACGTTCCAAAATGCATTCTCAGGGCAAATTAAATCATGTTCACTTTTCATTTGGCTCTATACAGTGTGGTGCGGCAATTGATAATAGTTATAGATTAGTATGTATACTGCTATAACAGTATAATAGTTTTTTACCGATGAAATAGCCAATTTTTAATATTGGGTAGTGTGAATATCGATATCTTTCATTCTACTTAAAATTACAAAGTGGTATTAATTTTATCATATAGCTATGACATTTTTTTTTAAATCAGTGTTTATTTGTTTTCCCGCCGTTCGATTTTTCTTTGATAACAGTGTTTCTGTGATCATGAAATAATTAAAATTCGCATTATTTTCGAATACGAGGTTCATCGTCGCATTAACGCAGCAATGATGGAACGCAATATCAACGACGTGTATGGACCAGGTACCACAAGTGAACGCACAATACGTTTTGAAAATTTTGAGTTCAACAATAAGTCCCGTGGCCAACTGGAGACGAAAATCGATAACGATGGATTGAAAGCTATAGTGGCACCAGATTCATCTCAAACCACGTCGGAATTAACAGGCCTTCAACGTAAGTGATAACATGTTAATGTTTCATTGACGTCAAATTGGAAAGATAAAAAGCTCGGAAGTGGGTGCGTATAAACTCACTGAACAACAAAATCGCGTCGAAGTTTGCTCTAAGCTATTGAAACGACACACAAATGAGGGGATACTGTCAGATTGACACTTTTTATAAAAAGTAGTACCTGTATGATAATCGAAAACGTCCGTTGCACTTGTTGGACGCAAGAGAGTTAGCTAAATCGTGTCCAAAACGCAAATTTAGTTAAAAGAAGCTGCTTGTGAGTATATGATGAACCTGTGCCGGTATTATTCATTAAAGCATCTTGAGACCTAGCACTGCAGAGGTGTACTGTGAAGAATTGTAAATGATGATGGACCAGTTCGCTGTCAAGCAACAAACACTTATCAGTTGTTCTAGTCAACTTTTTCTTCACGATAACGCTCGCACAAAGGACTATCTCAAAATTACAGGAGTTACGACTGTAAGCTCTCCGTCACCCACGATACTCACCAGACCTTCATCTAACTGCTTTGCATTTTTTTTCCGAATTTGTTGTTGTTTGTTGCAGGGGAAAAATTTCAAATTGATGAGGCGGTTAAAAACGCCTTTAAAGGGTTCATCAATTCCCGTCTCCTGAATTTCTAAAGCAGAGGCATCACTCATCAGTGAACCTTCATTAAAATGGCAAGTGTCAGTACTACGACTAATTAAATATATACTTTCATTTTTTTTTGTTTCATATTTCCACCGATATTTCTGCATTAAACAGCAATTTAATACGAAAAGGCCTATTATAATTATTTAGATTGAAATTGAATAGGAAGCGGTTTTCACCAAAGAAAATATACAGAATTCCGTTTAAATATCAGGTAATGTTGACTTTATTGAATAAAAAGGTTTATAATAAGGTCAATCAACTATTATGGACACACTTTGCTGTCCCTGTCATTTTATTATAAATATGTAGTAATTGATAATAGTTATACATAAAAGTAATATCACAATTGTATCTAAGATTATAAGCACAACGAAAACTTGATTCCGTTCTGAAATTTTAAGGTAACTAGGGATACGAAATATCCGTTCCATACAAGATTTTTCTGTCCGAAGACCACATTGTGAATTTTCATTATTAATGAAATTTAATTTGTCACCTGCGGTTATTTTTTATTTAGAACAAGATGGAATGTAATAGTTTATCGTGTGTAATACAAAATGGCAATAAGGTCAAACACTTTTCATAAAAAAAACCTCTTATTTGATTAATAATACATACGCACTATTGTATCTGGTTTGGCGAATTAACTGTTATAATAGATGGTTGATTTGTGTTACATAAAAAATTTGCAGTTAACTATTACCGCGCCGTACCTTAAGTGTGGTTCAAATTATACCGCATAAGCTCGGTAACGACTACCGAACGCTGCCTATAAATGGCGGCTAAAGATAATGCGCACGCGGGCAGACGCGTGAGTTGTTACGCTCACGGTCCGCGCGCTCTAAGCGCCATCCCCCGCACGTCTGTGAGTTAGCTGCCTTCGGTCTCGTGAATACATTTTTAATCATCTATTTATAACAGTTAACGTGGATCATCCACCTTGTCCGCCTTTGCCCATCACTTATTTCGGCAGTTTCATTTTTTGTATTGTTTTAAAATTAGTATCAATCAACACCCTCATAAAAAAATAAATAGCGAACCGTATCACATCCCGCATTAGGACGACTATTTACATGTCGTTCACTGTTCAACACATAAATGGGTTTTTTCGCGGTAAGTAACTTCCATTGTGTTTAGCTTCACTCGCGCGAGCGTGAAGTTGCTCTTTGATAAGAATAATCGAAAAGCAAAAACTTATTTTTTCGAAGAAAAGTTATCTAACTTCTCCAAAGTTTAGTTAGGTATATCAGTTGAACGACCCAATAATGTAATAAATATAGAGATAATATACTCGTTTTAGCCGATAAAGGTTTGGGATTTAGTTAAAAGGAATATTGCTTGTCCGTGTGAGTGATGTCAGGAAGTGTACAGAAAAAGTTCTTGAATGTAGTTATGTGGAAATATCATATTCATACTTAATATATTGAACTTTAAATGGACCTCAAGCAGTGAACGAAACCTGGTTATAACGATCTCGTTACTATGAAATCGAGTTGGGACTTCTGCATTCATAACTTGTTTAATTTCACAGTGGAGATCACAAGTCGACGCTCGACATAATATGTTCCGGGGAATATTTTATGCGCCGAATAGGGCTGTCGTTTGTTTAAATATGACGACTTATATTATAAAAAAAAGTATTATTATGCTTATTGACAATTCTTAAAACGCACGAAATATCTGTATATGTTTTTTGTCTTCACATTAATTTTATTTTGTCTGTCTGTTTATATGTCCGGATCCAAAACAAAAACAACAACCGATTTAAAAAAAAATGTTTGCACAAGGGAAGCTTATGTTATTGCTTAATTCATAGGCTATAAGAATAGTCAATAATATTTTTATAAATCTTAAAAAAATGTATTAACTTATTATTAAACTGATTTTTTGAAACAGAAATTTTCTAGAAAGGAAACCATATATCATTTCATAATTAATTTTAAATTTAGGCTTACCAAGTTAGTAATCTCACATTAAAGAAAGTAACAAGAGGCAAAAACATTCCTACAACTATAATTAATGGAACTGCAATAGAAATTGGCACTCCTTAGATTTTAGTTCTTTTATCGATGAAAACAACTACCGTCACTTCTACCCCACTTGGGCGCCACAGTTTCACAATATTTTTGTTGGAATATATCATTACATCATTGATAGGCTATTGTAATAGTTGTCAAGTACTTCATGTTGGAAGGAGGTAACACACCAGCCGGGAGACAGTTCCACAGTCCGGCTAATATAACATATAGCAAAATTCTTTGTTCGTTCCGACATCGAGGTTACCGTAAAACTGTGGATCCAGAGCCCATAGAACACGCTCAACGAGGCAATGTCCCTGCGCAGCTGAAGTCGCTCGATGAACTTAGTAACGTCTGCATCATTTATAATGCAGACAGCCTGTTTCTGCCACCTGTCCAGGGCTCCGAGGAGATATATTGCAGGTCCGTCCCAATAGTGCAAACAGTATTCGATACGAGGCCGAACCTTTGCCTTGTAAAGCAGATACAGTTCAAGATTCCCATTCTACGAGATGTGACGGAGATGACACTCCTAATGTAATCCCTGGAGTTGATGTCGCAACGAATATACGAAATACGAAACCTAGGATATAAAGGCTGTCACATATTGCGAGCGAGACGTTCTGAAGAAAAGGAAGGGGGGAAAACGTAGATTTTTTACATATTAACGCGCACACCTAAGTTTTCTTGGCATTGAACGAATTATTTATTACACAGCTAGTATGTAATATATAAATGTTTATTTGTTTATCTCTTATACTTTCCTATACTATTCATGCGATTGCGGTGAAACTTTGAAGAATTGTTGTGCGCACGCCCGTGAGCATAAGCTAGTAGTACTCGTAAAATAAAATCGTAAATTTTCCTCTAACGCGCAAAATTACTGAACTGATTTGAATGTAGTATTCAGAACAATGTAGGACTAAACCAGAGGAAGGACCAAGGATAATTAACTATTAGTATCTCCATTTGTAAATCTGTATCATTTTATGTAAATTTGCTTTGTGAATTTCTTTAATTAAAGATAATTGCTAGAAATTACTGCAGACTCGTATATGTTACAGTATTATATTTGCAAGTTTTAAAGACATTGGAGGACACAGTTGCAGAAATTTCGTAAGTCCAAACTCTCAAATTTTTAGGTTCTTTTTTATAACACAAATTTTACTGAGAATATTTAATGAAACTTCGATGTACATAACAAAAAAACATTTTCTATTTTTATATATTTTTATTTAACTTGCAACGTTCATAAGTAAATGAGTGTGTATCTAACATTAAAAATAATATGGCAAACAGTTTGCACAATTAATAACCACTTCCTGGTGTCCAATTAAGATGAAATTTAGCATATGTATCTAAATTCCAAGACAAAGAAATATTATGCATCATAATAATGGAGCTAATCTGATGATGGAGTCGAGTTGTAGGGATTGGAACTCCTTGATGGCGAATGGTAGTACGAAGTCCTGAAGATAGAGCCGGAAGATTGCACCTGGAATTCCACGAAGGGAATTTTCAACCATAGCCGAGTTTGGGCTTATTATCATGAGTACCTTCTATTGCACATGCGAGCAGGGTGATCGACACTAGATCTTCTTGAATACACAAGTTTAAGTATATATGTCATGTGGAGATGATAAAAATGGAGATTAGACCAAACCCCTAAGCTATGTGATCAATTCACGGAAGATGTGTCTGGGATAAGAAACAGCGCGAGATGACCGCGGCAGAGCCGGTGAGCGCCAGATACTGATTTAAGATGTATGATACTAAAATTATTATTTTATTAATATCTAGTTGTGCCTGCGGTTCCGCTCGCGTGGACAAAGAATGCTGTCGGCGGAGCGCACGCGCGAATCGTGCTGTCCACGCTCAAAAGATGGAAGACAAAAATGCTTATTATGGGTGATCCATAGAAGTTAGATAAATGCTATTGCTAACTTTTTCGTGGGTATTTTAAGATATAAAATTATGCAGAATATTAATTTGATATAACTCGTATGGTTTACTCATCGTAAGCCATTTAAGTGGTCCAAATAAGTCTTTTTTCTGAATTGATTCACCATTATCGTCACTGCTTATTTCTTATGTTACTTTATATTACAAAATATATCTTATCTGGCCAGATAACATAGCTATGGTTTAAAATAAAAAAAAATACATGCAAATCGGATGTGGTTTTCGCGAGAAAAAAACATAAACGGTTAGACATACAGAGCGACGTTGAGTTTCATAATATGTATAAATTAATAATAAAAAAATGAAAACACTCACTTACTAATCACTTACTTGTTTTAGGGAAATCACTCCACAGATTTGTTTTTTAACATATTCCGTGATTTGATCACCTAGCTTAGGAATTTGATAAAATTTCCATTGTTATCACCTCCCTGCGACATATAGATCATTAAATGAATTCTGATACTAAAAAGTACGAAATAAAATATTATATTTTTTTTATACAAATAACCATTAATTCCTTGCCAGATTCGTAATAAATTACATTGTTGATGATGGCTCGTTGGTAGCGTGTACGACTTCGCGTCGAGTGACGTGAGTTCGAATCGCTGCAATGAGCCTGAGCTTTCGGTGAAGGAAAACATCGTGAGGAAACCATAGCATGGTGGTAGGGCTTTTTCTAATTGCCCGCCTGGCTAGCTACCACCCTCAAGTTGAAAATCTGTCGCCAAACACCAATAGGTGTGTTTCGGCAGCTGCACTTGAGAGCCAGTCTTCCATTAGGTTTAGCGTGTTACCATCTAGGGCCACATCGTCACTTAACATCCGGTGAGATTGTGGCCACTACGCTAAAACCTATAACGATAAAAAAACACTAAACAAAATTAAACTAGGAAATCATAATTTTAATTTATTCAGAAAAAAAACTAGTAATAATTAGTAAAATGAAAACAGAACAACCCTAATCACAACCCGGCGCAGACTACGGCAACTTTTAACCCTTTCTTTTTTCCACTCCTCCGAGCTAAGACGCGACTTTTAATATTGCACTGTCTTTTTTATCCGAACCGTTCCCAGGACCCGTCAGCTAACGTTCGAACTTAGAAACTCGTGAACGTAAATCAGAACTTTCAGCTTAGTTTGAAATGCACGTGGAAATAATAAAAAATACATTATGAGAACGAAACCATGTCTGTAGAAGGACGCGGGATTAACAAAGTTTGAATTAATGTTTTAATTACGAGAAAATATCTCAAGACAAAAGCCTGTATAACGGAAAAACATTTCACTTAAACTCCCGCAGGGGTAAGGCTATTTCGTAAATATGAATATGTCTTCGTATATATATTGAATATGTCCAACAATGTTTGAAGCAATGATGGCTCAGCGGTAGCGTGTACGAACATCGTGTCGATGGACGTGAATTCAAATCCCTGCAATAAGCCCGAGCTATCGGTGAAGGAAAGCATCGTGATCAAACCATACTATGGTAGTAGGGCTTTTTCTAATGCCCGCCTGCCAGCCAGCCGTTTTTCTAACTACAACCCTCAAGTTGAAAATTTGTCGACAAGCACCAATAGGTGTGATCCGGTAGCTGCACTTGAGAGCCAGTACACCCTAGGCTGCACCTAGGCTTAGCGTGTTACCATCTTGAACCACATCGTCACTTAAAATCAGGTGAGATTATGGCCACAACGATAAAAAAACATATAAGTACCATATTTTAAAGTGTAGTTTTTGTGGACAGATAATTATTTGTTGACAAACATGTTCTTCTAGACTCTAGAGGAGAACCATCACTACACACCTATTTCAGTCGCAAATCAGCTGTATTCACGTTCTCTGTTCCGGTTCGAATAGTTTGTTTGACAACACTGACGGGGGCACACAAAGCGTTCTGACTCTGTCCTGAGGAGTAGCAAGCTATTATGACTGACCTAAGGACTGTTGTCCTTTTGAGGTTGGTTTTACATAGGCATTAGCTGTAGTGACAACTTAAAATCAGGTGAACTGTATACCAGTGTGCTACATCATAACATAAAAGAAAATCGAATTAAACTTCAACTGTTACATTCATGGTGGTCGTTCCCACGCGAATCTGAGAACGACCTTTGCGGCGAAGCTAAAATGCGAAGTATAAAATGCGACAATATCCAACGAAAGTTGTAACGTTTAAAATGTCATGCCAACTCACCGGTTCTGCGTTCTGTCGTACTTGGTGGTCGGCGCCGACCAGGGCTTGAAGTCTGTGTGTGCACCTTCACTTAAACTAGCTCAACGGTGGTCGATACTTGAGCGCGTGGTTGTGGTGGACTGTCCGAAAACGAGAGAGTTTGCACCGTGCGGACGCGACAGTGCTTCGACGAGAGTTCGACGCGAGTGTCCGAGAGTGGCAATGACGAAACGTAAAACTACCCTGCTGGATATTATAATTATCCGCGACGAGAGAAAAAAAATAATAATTACAGCTACCTACTTTAACGCGACAGATTTAAATTGCGCGGCTGCAACATTCCGCCCACCAAAATACGACGAATTTTCAATAAAATGTAAAATTAAAAAAAAAATACAAAATGAAACTAATTAATGTAGCTTAATAACGAGAATAAATAACGAAAGTAAATAGTTAAAACTAAATAGCAAAATAAGAACAAATGAAAGTAACAACGGCTAGTTGTTGCTAGGTAGCGGACACAGTTTTACTAAAGGTCTTTGTAAGAGACCTGTCTGGGTCTTAACCGTGGCAACGCGTGAAATGCCGTCTTTTCCCGGGTGTAATTGCACGATACGAGCGAGCGGCCATTTAAGGGGCTTAGTTTGTTCATCTTTAACCAAGACTAGCGATCCTAGTTTAAGTTCTGAGGTGCTAGTGTGCCATTTAGAACGCTGATTTAAAGTATGCAAGTATTCCGTATACCATCGCTTCCAGAAATCGTGATGGAGTCTTTGCAATAGTTGCCAACGATTCAAACAACTCAAACGGGCGTCAGATAAATCTGATTCGGGAAGTGAGGTAAGCGGTTCCAAAGTGAGGAAGTGCCCAGGGGTCAACACAGCTAAATCATTAGGATCTGATCCCATTTCACATAAAGGGCGCGAATTAAGTAAAGCTTCGATCTGCGTTGCCAAAGTAAAAAATTCTTCATAAGTTAAGATTTGGTTGCCAACGACACGAGCGAGATGCGTTTTGAAGGATTTTATATTGGCTTCCCAAAGTCCACCGAAGTGTGGCGCAGCAGGAGGTTTAAAGCTAAATTCTATCGTCTCATTCGACGCTGCTTGTTGCATAAGGGTTAGCAACATGTTATGAGCGCCAACGAAATTCGTACCGTGGTCGCAGTGAATGCGCTGGCAACGGCCGCGGCGAGCAATAAATCTACGAAGAGCGCCAAGAAATGCTTCGCTCGTTAAGCCTACGACAAGCTCAATATGTATCGCCTTGGTAGCGAAGCATATGAAGAGACATACGTATGTTTTAAAGGTCCTAGCACCGCGATAGCGTTGTACGTATGTTGGAAAAGGACCTGCGAAATCAACACCGATACACGAAAAAGGCTTAAGTTGCGAAACCCTCAATTTAGGAAGATCTGCCATGCGAGGTATGACAGGTCTTGGATTGGTTCGATAGCACTTGATGCATTTGGATAATCTACTACGAATGGCACGGCGAGGCGACAAAATCCAAAAGTTTTGTGCCAACAGAAAACTAAGGGTGCGAAGCCCGGGGTGCAAATTGTCGTTATGACATTGATCGATAATAAGCGATGTGAGACGATGTTGACGAGATAATAACAGAGGGTACTTGCAATCATAATCTAGATCCGAGTGAGTGAGTCTACCGCCCACCCTGACGAGACCATATTTGTCAATAAACGGGTATAGTTTTTGTAGTGGCTTGGGTAAAAGCAACCCTTTTTCCAAGTTTTGAATCTCGCCTTTAAAGCTCGAGGCTTGAGCGATTTTGACTAAAGTCAACAACGATTGTTTGAGCTCTGATGCAATAAGATGACCGGTTTTACGATTACTGGAGTTACGACAATTGTAGACGAAGCGATGAATATAAGCGACAATGCGCTGTACCTTCCTGAGGCTTGAGTACCTGTCCAGAAACTCATCAAATCTATCGACAGTGACGAAGAGCGATATGTCGGAATTCCGCTGTTCTGAAATTGCATCTGTGGAATCCTCAAACGACAACGATGAAATTGGCCAGCTGGCTGAATCACAAAGCAACCATGGAGGTCCATGCAACCACGATGGGTGGTCAAGAAGTTCGCGGATTGTAAGTCCGCGACTTGCGCAATCTGCAGAGTTGTCTGAGGAGCGAACATGTTGCCAACAAGATGGTGGAACGATTTCCTGTATGTGGCTCACTCGATTGCTCACGTAAGTCTTCCATCGAGAGAACGGTGATTTTATCCAAGCTAGTGTCACTGTCGAGTCAGACCAGCAAAAAATACCATCGAAGCTTACCTTGTCAGCGAATACGGTTTGAACATATGCGACGAGATCTGCCAAGAGAACTGCAGCGCATAATTCTAAGCGAGGGATGGATATCTTCTTTAGAGGCGCAACTTTCGAGCGAGCGATAATAAGATGAGTAGTGACATGATCATCCTTTTGCTTATTACGAAAATATATGACGGCTGCATAGCCTAATTCAGAGGCATCGCAAAAACCGTGTATTTGTAATTGGATGGAGTTCAATGCAGGAACGAAACGAGAAATTGTTAAAGACGATAAAGCATTAAACTCCGCACGATAACGAGACCAGGTTTGAACAATTGAATCAGGTGCAACCTCATCCCAATTCAAACCGAGACTCCAAAGTTTCTGTACTATGCACTTAAATGTAAAGGTAACTGGAGTTAGAAAACCGAGGGGATCGAAGATGCGGGCTAATTCCGATAGAATGATGCGCTTGGTGCATTGTTGATGTAACGATGTGACAGTGAAAGAGAAAGCATCCACGTTTGGATACCACTCTAAACCAAGTACTACGACTGACGAAGAGGTTTCCGAGCTGAATGGCAGCGGGTCACGAGCTTCGTGCCTATGTTCAGCAGGAATGCCTTCGAGCAAAGCAGGACAATTAGTAGTCCATTTCCTTAGCTCAAAACATCCCTTGCTAATAATGTCACTTGCATCTTTCATTAATGCGCGAGCCGAAACAAGTGAGTCAGCACCGCTTACGATGTCATCGACATACATGTCATTCGTAAGCGTGGCTACAGCGAATGGATGATTATTTCCCTCGTCTTGCGCCACTTGCAATATGGTACGAAGTGCCAAGAAGCTTGAGGAAGACATGCCGTATGTGACGGTTTTTAGACGAAACTCTTGAATGGGTTCCTGAGGTGAAAATCGAAACAGAATTCTTTGGTAATCACGGTCAACGTTAGCCACGAGTATCTGGCGATACATTTGCTTAATATCGGCAGTGAAAACTATAGAATGTAAACGAAAACGAAGAAGGATTGATTTAATGTCTGACTGTAATATTGGACCGACAAGTAGTTGCTCGTTAAGTGCAACTCCACTAGCTGGCTTAGCACTGGCATCGAAAACCACACGTAGTTTTGTGGTCGAACTACTTGGTTTGAGCACACAGTGATGTGGTATATAATAAGTTCGGTTGGAACAAGCTGCTTCAACATTTTCCATATGTCCGGAATCAAGATAATCTCTCATAAATGCATTGTAATCCTCACGAAGTTGAGAATCACGTGCCAAGCGTTTTTCGAGAGATAGTAATCGACGATGTGCCAAAGTGTATGAGTCACCAAAAGTAGGCATGGGTGTCTTGAAAGGCAAACGAACGATATACCTTCCATCGACATCTCTACGGTGCGTCGTATCGAATATACGTTCGCAAAGAGCATCTTCATCACTAGGTAAGGTTGATTTGGGAGGCTCGTCAATTTCCCAGAATTTACGAATTTGAAGATCGAGATTTTGAAATGAGCAAATCATCGACTTACAAGAAGTAGATGGTAAGCATGCGATATTTCCCATAATTATCCAACCAAGTTTGGTGTTAAAGGCAACGGGTCCATTAGGCCCACAATCGCGACGTTCACCTAATACTATTTGACAAAATACATCAACGCCGACTAACGCGTCGATTTGCGCAGGCACGTTGAAGTTTGAGTCAGCTAGCTTGATGTTCATCAACTGCGGCCAATGAGCGATGTTTATTATGTTAGACGGCATCTCGCCACATATCTTGGGAATAACGAGAGCTTCGACGACTAAGTCGGGGTAACCTTGTTGCCCACGGATGCGAAATACGGTAGAACTAGTCGCAACAGATGATGACTGACCAATGCCCTCAACAAGAGACATGGTTTTCTTAAAAGTTAATCCTAGACGTTGAGCACACCTGTTAGTAATAAAGTTCCTTTGGCTTCCGTTATCTATAACGATTCGAATTGAGCGGTAGTTACCAAAGTTATCTAAAACTTCGACGGAAGCAGTAGCGAGAAGCGAGATATACGTGGCAGAACTCGAGCCTGCCACTAATGTGTGTGAAGTTGGCGAAGATGAAGCGATAGGTGATGCTGCAGTGGCATCCGAAACGATAGGTAAAGTGGTAGAAACTACGTTAGCATTTGACGATGCCGAATTTTCAAAATGCAATGTAGTATGGTGAAGTGCCTTGCACTTAAGGCAGCGACTGTTCGACGAGCAAGACTTAACCACATGACCTTGACGAAGGCAATTCACACAAAGATTATGATCCTTGACGATAGAGAATCGATCACGTGGGGTGCGATCACGATAAGTGGGACAATTCGCTAAGTTATGCTGTGCCTTGCATAAAACACAAAAAATATTACTTGGTGAAGGTGGGTTCACTATCAAAGCCCTAGTATTAGTAATAGGCGCGCGAGTGTGCCTACCATAAGATTCCTGAGGCGCGGATGCGGGAGACATGCGCACCGTGCGTGAGTAAGAGGTTGGCGAAGTACCAGCTATGGCACCAGAAGCGGCGGCGCGAAGCAGTCGCACAGGGGCGCGTGCTGTACTTATCTGAGGCTCGGCAAGCTCGAGTGCTTGACCGACCTTGTTGAAGTATTCTAGAAGGCAATCGAAGCTAGGAATATCTCTGTCATCGTTCTGCAATTCAAAACGTTGACGAGTATCACGATCAAGTTTATTTATTAAGAGGTAAAACAAAGGGAAATCCCAGTCCTTTACAGGTAGCTTCAAATTCTTTAGTACCGCAATGTTCTCCTTGAAGGTGTCCACGAGACGACGTAACTCACGCGGAGAGTTCGATTTAAGTGTTACATTTTGTAACTCTTCCCAATAACGAAAAGCTAATTTACGTTTGCACTGATAACGATCAATCAAGGCAGCGTACGCATCTAAGTAATTATTACCTGAAAGAGGAAAGCCTTTCAGAAGATTAAGAGGTTCACCGGAAAGAAGCGAAATTAAAATAGAAAAACGTTCGATATTCGATAACCGTTTGTTATGATGTACGGTAGTGTTGTACATGTCATAAAATGAGCTCCATAACGTAATGTCACCATTGAAGGTCAATAAGTTCAAACGAGGTAGTTTAACAGACAAATCATTGGTACATATGTCAAGCTGATGTCCATCTGACTGAGAAGCTGATGTAAGTGTGGAATGTATTTGTATTATCTCAAAATATTTATTATCAAAATCGTGACGGATTTCGTCTTCTTTTTCCAACTCTGAAGTATCCAATATTTCCGAACAAATTTTTAAATGATGTGCTTCGAAACTCGAATAACAACTTTCGAGGCGACTGTACCGCGACAGAAAAACCGGCAAACGAGATTTATCATTTTGAGCCTCTAAGGCTGATAGCAAACAGTCATCAATGCGTTTGATCGCAATAGATCGCTTCAACTCTAAACCACGACGAGCGGCTGCAGCCTTCGACATTTTAAACGACAAACAAAAGACAAATAAAAATAAGGTATAACTATAATGAATTAAATGGACTGTATATTAACGCAAATAGAAACAATAAGTCAACCAAATAATATTAATTTCTTGAAATAACAAACAAATATATTAATAAACATAAACTATAATTTTACTCCTATTGCTTATCTTATTAAGCACACGGCGTGATGATATTGCAGTAAATTAATAAGAATATGTAACAATGTTCTATAATACCGCTCGTTTATTACCTGTTTACGTTTTTCAGGTATAAATACGGGCGACATAAAAATGCAGGTAAGAAATAAAATGACCGACTTAAAGAAAAAAAATAAATTGAAAGATTACATCGATATAACCTTGTTGCGATATTATAATGATAAATATTTACGAAATTTTCTATTTTATATAGATCCGATTGATTAACGACGTACTTGAATTGGTGAGCGACTTGTTGCGAATGTTCGAGAAACGAAATATGCCGGGTTATTACGTCACTTCTGATGATGAGGCAGGTTAGCTGCTCTCACCATAAGAAGGATCCGGCTCGAAGGACCAACTTTTAATGGTCGTTCCCACGCGAATCTGAGAACGACCTTTGCGGCGAAGCTAAAATGCGAAGTATAAAATGCGACAATATCCAACGAAAGTTGTAACGTTTAAAATGTCATGCCAACTCACCGGTTCTGCGTTCTGTCGTACTTGGTGGTCGGCGCCGACCAGGGCTTGAAGTCTGTGTGTGCACCTTCACTTAAACTAGCTCAACGGTGGTCGATACTTGAGCGCGTGGTTGTGGTGGACTGTCCGAAAACGAGAGAGTTTGCACCGTGCGGACGCGACAGTGCTTCGACGAGAGTTCGACGCGAGTGTCCGAGAGTGGCAATGACGAAACGTAAAACTACCCTGCTGGATATTATAATTATCCGCGACGAGAGAAAAAAAATAATAATTACAGCTACCTACTTTAACGCGACAGATTTAAATTGCGCGGCTGCAACACATGGGATTAAAACAAGTCCTTGTAATGCGATGCATATTGAAGAAAAAGAAGTATCCGTCGGGTATTTTTGTAAATTGGTACACCGTATTTATTTTTATATTTATTATTGTAATATACATACATATATTTACATTTGTATATATAGAGGGGTATTAGAATAGTCAAAATAATCGCAATAAACTGTCGGAATTCTATGTAGACGTGTGACAAACATACTTGAATATAAATGCGACTTAATTAAATCAAAAGGAACAGACAGCATAGTTGTTGAAGCTATTGAACCTTTAATTTATCACAGAATAATATTAGATCAAAAGGTCGGGAAGCTGACCGGCCGAGTTTTCCCTCCTTCACATAGTTCGCGCGCAAGGTGTGAGCGAGCCGCGGTTAACACTGCCATATCGAGATTATTTAAAACATAATATTTAAATAAGTACTAGAAACGCTGCTCAGTTTTTTAATCCCCGACAAAAATAGAGTGGTGTATTTGTCTGCGGCATAGTAGCTCCCAAACGAATGACTTAATTTTGATTTAGATTTTCTTTTTTGTTTGAAAGGTTTTTGATCAAGAGTGTTCTTAGCTATAATTAAAAAAAAACTGTTCAGCCGTTTGCAGAACATGAGCTCTTTTCTAGTTCATGAAGTGATGTAAACTTCCACAGGATAGATCGATTCGAAATTTAGTATCCTATTACTTCAATTATATTGCAAAGATAAGCTAACCTTGAACTGATGCTGCATTATCTTCAGGATAACCATCTAGTCATCAACTTAAAGCATTATCGTATTTGGTATCATTGGAACAGTTTCGATGAATAATAGGTTATTTTTATTATTGTTCTCGTATATAAATAAATTATACTGCTATGAAATCAAAGTTGTAGGAAACATGAACCACGTTTCGAGAGTTGATGTGTATTTTTCTAATCTGTGTATACGATGTTTTCCTGCCTAGAAACCTAATTCAATATTTTATACAATGTTTGTTGATCAACGACATAATTTACATAATAATAATAGATAATGTGCTTTATGTGAATTAAACAGCAATAATAAAATCGCTTACATTTGTATCTTGCACCGAATCCTTTAGTAAAACTGAAACTCGAAATCGAAACAACAAATCGAGGATAGTTCTATTGACTCATAATATTATGAAGGCGTGACCGAACACGAGCTTATAGAAAACTATCTATACTTAGTAATACTATACCTATTGTATATTGTAAAATAGCTTTTAGTTAGAACTGATCTGAGGATTATAAGTTAAGTGAGTTGAAATGTTTTCGTTTGAAAAAAACACTATGATTTAATCTTGAAAGAGGCTTTACGACATTCCCTACTGCTTTTCTGAATAGCTACCAATCTCAAGTAACAAATCAGCTGCAAACATTAACTGGCGTATTCCAGAATCTGATAGAGAGCCAGTGCTCTTATAGTGGTTTAATATGATACCAACTTCGAACACGGCGTCATTTAATATAAGGTACTACTCGTAGTTGTTTGCATTAAGTTCGAGGTCTTCTTCTACTCCTGTATCCATCAATATTCATAATTAACACTTTTCTAGTTATATGATTCTCATCTCTCTTTATCACATGCCCATACCACACTAACCTATTACTCTCCTACTTGTCACACGCAATCTTCTTTCATCCATCTCTTTTGTATCCCAGTACGTAGGATTATACATTACGAAAATCATTGTTTAGTCTTTTAAATTTAATTGGTCAATACCATTTTAAGGATTTATCCTTTATTAGTAATAAAGGAGAATAATTACGTGAATGATAGTGATAATAATGTTTTAACGTACCTTTTTAAGGTCTACAATGACTAAAGTATTTTTGATTTGATTTCGCATAATTTATATTAATATAATCTTTACTATCTATATTAATATAATTAATCAGAAGAGCTTTTTGTTTGATTAAACACGCTAATCTCTGGAACTACCTGTCGGATTCGAAAAATTATTTTTGTATGTGATTGCCAGATTCACGTGAATTAGTAAAGACTGTCTAGAATTAGGCTAGACCTCTCAGCTAGCTTTAAATATTAGTTTGAATTAAGTAAGTCAGATGAAACCACGCACCCGAACTGCTTTATCCACGTGCGCTATTATATTTATTGGTGATACGTAAATACAAAAATATTTCTCCTTAGTACATCTAAAAATCTCTTTTATATAAGCCACAATAAGGTATTTTGAGATGTTATTTACGAACGAAACTTACTTCATAATCAAGACAATTTTATGTAGTTAAACTTTGTCCTTTATGTCATGATATTTGGACGCATAGTTTGGGAGATAATGTAAAATTAAAATAATTCAACACTCTGCTCGGATCTGTGACTATAGGTGTAGTGGCGAACGAGCCGTGTGAGTTGTGATGCATAATATAACCCTGGCCGCCCGATAAAATTATTGTTTATGCTGAAGTATTATAAATCATCAATCAGTGATTTCTTTTAAATTATACTCGGATGAAAAAGCTAAGCACAGATAGTTATAAATAAAACTATTTACCTAACTATTATTTTTAAATCGGAAACACACGCTAGGGTTTATCGGAGAGATCTCTGTATAGGTTTGTCTACGCAGGGGGATCAGTGCATGTATTGTTTTTTGACCATAGGCACCTGCCTATGGTCACCTGACCAGCGCAAAATAAAAAATAAAAATGTGACACCGTATGGTGAATCTATGCATGTATACGTGCTCAGTCGACCTGCGCAAGCACAGCTGCCCGCAAGTATACCTCTCTAGTAGTAACGTGCTGTGTGAGTTGTGACACATAAACCTGGCTGTCCGATAAAATGTAATCTATACTGAAGTATTATAAATCAACAATCAGCGATTTCTTTTAAATTCTACGCGGGTGTAACCGCTGGGCACCGATCATAATATAATGATATTGGTCTTGATCAGTAGGGCAGAGATATAATATTTCTCTTTAGCTATCTTCTTGCTAGAATTATGTTTTTGGACCCCTAGAGGTTGAATTTTCCAAAATCTGTTCTTAGTGAGTGTCTACATCGCGAAAGGTGTCACTATGCTCCATTTTAAGTCAATAGGACCTATCGTTACGGAGATCTCGTGATGAGTGATATTTCGCTTTTTATATGTAGAAGAATTCTGGGACTGGCTTGATTTTGTTTTCCAACATGATTTTGTATAAAATTTTATAACAACTTTGAGCGTAAAATAAAGCACGCTAATTGAAACAAAACAGGTTATCCTTTTACAGAATTTATCAAGCCCAGAAACAGCAACAACACTTTTTATATTCTATGTTAAATATCATGGTGTCCGCGCACTTGGTCATGTTATTCACATAGCAAACACATAATAATGTCTACTATTTTGATATAGTTATTATAACAAAAAAGACAGGTGCAATTTCTTAACTAAATTATGTACATTTTTTTTAAAGTTATGAAAAGTACGTACTAATAGTAGATTCCGACAGCTATCCAGTAAGACGGATCAACTTTAATAAACGCGCTCGTCACGGTCCGCACGCCGCCGCCATTTATTTCCTTACCTTCATTAGTTACGTCCATGTTACGTCACTGCGGAAGTCCCAAGAACAAAATTGTACTATTGACCGTGTGGATAATAACGAGCAGAATACACAAGATAAAAATGTTATATATGGAATAAGCTTCACATATAACATTGAAACAAAAGTAATGTTTTTTTAAATTTATTTTTATTATTTAAAAATCAATCCTTATACCGAATAGTAATAATATATTTTCGTGAGATGTGAATGACTGAATAAACAGCAAAAAGTAGATTAAGTGAAATAGAGGATATTTACATTGTAAATGCGCTAGGCGCTCTCAACAGCGTTTAGTGCCGTCGATAAATCCCATATCGTGATTCCATATCGATCAACGTATTATCCAGACATTTCACTATCTGTTTTTGACAATATTATAATGCCTATAATAAAGGAGTACTTTACTTATTTATCAATGCAAATATAAAACTTCTTAATTTCTAATCCACCACATTCAAGTGAAACTGTGTAACTCGTTAAAAAATTGAACAAAAGTTAATTCTTTAGCGTTATCGATAAATAAGCTCCACCGCAGACAGTCCTACACAAACATTACTAATTGAATAATTATAAAAGACATACATAGAAATTATACTGGCTTTTATTTAAACCATCGAGGTCGTCCTCATTAGGACCGGACCTTTTGAAGTTTTTCCACGATTTACACCAATACCCGGTAATTATTATACATTACCCGTACCTACTTAAACTTTTAAATAATACAGTGATCTTTACGCTCCTCTTTTTAAATATTTATATATAGAAAATGATGTGTTTTTATGAATATAATATCATCGTTTTACATTTACGTTTCATTTTAATTGCCCGCTTCTTTAAGAAAATCTTTGATTAATTATAAAATTAGAAACAAAAAGGATATTTCATAGCATTATTATTCATTTCAAATAGAATTCTCTAATATGAAGGCTGTAGGAGCAAAACAAGGAATGCCACATATAATCGAAAAATAAGTTTTATACAGCAACATTTAAATTCTCCCGCCTATTTTTATATCACATTAAGTAAAAAATATTAAAACAGACATAGTCCGTTATTTTACGATCTCTTTATACCCCTATACACGCACAAAACTATGGTAACGATGGTCCATGGTGTAAAAGAACGTAACAACAAATGTCCAACTGTCAGTCATTCTTATTAATCAATGACTCAGAGCTTAGGTTTTATGTTTGTTTTGAACTGCTAAATGGGTTGAGTATTTTCGGTTTATTACAATATTTACCTGAAAACCTGACAATTACAAAAACCTATAAGCTCTTTGATGGCCTACATATACTTACCTAACTCCTGCATTTATTTAAATTCTTTCTTAACATTATCATATCTATGTAGTCACCAGTTTGGTACTGACTGGGGCGAGGTAAATGAGACACCGAGACTCTGTTGCGTGTGTCTATTTAATGACCACTCTAGGTAGCGGGTGGCGAACTACTGCCGATCGCTTTTTTTTTTTTTTTTTTCTGTACTGACTATACTTTTAGCCATAAGGGCCCTGAAACCTCAAACGGCTTTTACAACTTCACCCGGGCGTGCCGATCGCAACCGCGTAACAATATTTATACAGTTTCGCCTACGCATACATACAAAACTCCTACAGTTATGATAGGGCTTGGTAACGACGGTGCTGTAATGGAGCCAGGAGATGTATAGTAGAAGTAAATGGCTACTAGCAAACACCTAGAGTTTGGGCTCATATGATTTGTTTTGACGGTTCCAATAGATTGGGCTTAGTAACGAAATGTTAGGGTGTTATGTGACTTCTCTTGACAGCAGGAAGCGGACGCATTTACTTGATGTGACCAGTGGTGATGGGATTGAGGCTGCTCCCAAAAAAGTCACCACGGCGAGCAGAGGTAAATCACGTGACCCGGGCTCATCTCCTGGGTTGACTCGTGCGACAGCCGTTGGGTATGCGGGTAATTCAACGGTATGTCCCCTTACCGAACCGTGCTGCAGTGTCGAGGTGACTGACAAAGCGGACGTGGGGGTGCTCGAGGGCATTGAATTCCTCGACCCTGCGAGGCTCAGGGCGCTTGCCAAGGAGAAGGTGGACGTGATTCTTGAGGTTGCCAGATTTCTTGGCTTGGCAGATTTCAAGGGTACGTTCATCAAGCCTCTGAAGGAGGCGGCCTGGACTTTGCAGGAAGTAACATCTACTGCCCTTACTCGCACTGTGGCGAGTGAGACACTCGTCCTGCGTAGAGAGACGCGGAAGCTCCGTCAAGAGGTTGAGGAACTCAATGCGGAGATTGCCAGTCTGCGTAGTTCGGCAGCGGCACCACCATCATTGCCGCAGCTGCAGTCGGAGGCTCCGTGCCGGGAACCTGAAACCCTGCCGAAAACTCTGACCGACGTGTTGGCCGATCACATGGTGAGCATGGAGCGGTCCCTCCGGCTATTTATAGGGGAAGTCATTACCGCCCGCATAGAGGCCTTGGAGGACCGTCTCCTGCCCGCCAAGGTGATTCGCCCTCCCTTGGCTGCGGATAGACAGGATCCTTAAAGACCCGCAAAGTCCAAGCCTTCAAGGCCTAAAACCGCGGGTCCTAAACTTGCAGTGTCTGGCCCTGCACCTTCTACGAAGGGCAAGACTTTGGATAAACGCCCTTTGGGGATGGAGTGGGCTGAGCTTTCGGCTTCGGCTTCTGGTCCTCCTCTAACATCTACGACGCCCAATGAAGAGGGGTGGACTACGGTTACCCGTCGCTATCGAGGTAAGAAGCGCACTAAGGCGCCAGCGGCTGCCACGGTATTGCCTCCCGCTTCAACTGAACGAGCAATAGGGAAGAAGCCCAAGCGTAAGCTTCCCTCGACGCCGCGCTCGGCTGCAATTGTAATCACATTGCAGCCTGAGGCGCAAGTGGGGGGGCTAACTTACTTGGAGGCTCTCATAAAAGCGCGGGGCCGAATCAAGGTAGATGAATTGGGTATAGAGAATTTTGGGCATAAAGAGAAGAGCACCACCAGCGCCTACACCTTCGTAGGTGCCATGCGTAGACGTTGGGAGGTAGAAGGGAGCGCTCTCTGCTTCCTTTCTCCGCCCTTGCTGAACCAATGGGAGATGGGTCGGGGAGCCCGTCTTCCCATTGCACTGGTTCAGCCGTCTGGGAGATAGTTGGGGTTGTACCAGACTGTCTCTCTTTAGCGCCGGAGGCCCATCGGGACCAGCCGGGGCGACGTGGTAATGCAACTACGGTTCCGTTTCGCCCCACTATGGCGGCCGATGGTACACCGCTGGGTTTTAGTCAGTAAGAGTCTGACATACCCCTCTTGCTCCCCCGAGTGAGAGGCTGGATCCATGCAGGATTTCCCAGCGTCAAAAAAAAATGGTAACGAAATGTTATTACAAGACTAAAAAGTATTAATAAGTAAAAGTTATTGAAGCACAATAAACGGCTGTAACCAATCTATGTTAATCAATCTGTTGTTCTCTGAACATTTAAATTTTCTTTTTCAAATTCCTATAGACGTGTATTTATTAAGAACATTGATCACGAATATGCCATAAAAAAACTGTCTGTTTGTATGTCCGAATTAAATAAAAAAAATAATTATTGACCGTTTTTTAAATGGTTTTGTACACGTAAATCTTAGCTCATTGCGCAATTGACAAGCTATAAGATTTGTCAAATTACTTTACATAACGTGAAAGTACTTTTACACAATTTATAAAAAAAGTAACTAAGTATAATGAACTCATATTATTCAAAAATAAAAATACTTTATTCAATTTAGACCCTAAGAAGGTACTTATGAACGTGAAAACACTACTACTGGTTCAGAAAACTACCCAGACGTCGAGAAGAACCGGCAAAAAAACTCAATCGGGTTTATCTTTTTTTTATCTGTAAGTGCAAATAATATTTACTGTTAATAATTATATGAATAATTTAGTGGATTCACAGAGAAGGAGTCACTTCCCGACATCACTATCATTACCATATGGTCCACCCCATTATAACCTTTTGACAGTAAAACCTGATTGGCATGGTCCTTGAACTTATTCCAGCAACTTTTTTCCACCAAATCAGTAATTTGCTCCAAGATCTTATTATAGAACCTAACACAATTACCCAGAAAAGTTTTATTAGTTTCACTAAGTCTAAAACACAGTACGACTATTTGATGTCTATTTCTAGTATTCAAACTATGCTGGTCTTTGAAAAGATCTAGCCGGTTAATGTTTTTACGAATGCACATTAAATTATCAAGGATGCATTGGCAGGGTAAAGTTAAGATATTAAATTCCTGGAATTTGTTCTTTAGTCATTTGCGAGGTCTCATTTTATAGTTTGCTTGAATTGCCCGCTTTTTTTGTAATATAAATATGATGTCCACTTCAGCTGCTGAACCCCACAGCAAAATACCGTACGACGATTCGTTATATTGATGGCCAGTTTCAACATATTTATGGATTTTTTTTTGTTACGTCAAAAAAGTATAAGTTCTTACATGTGTACATAGGTATGCACATTTTTTTTATCATTCTCAGCCGATTTTGAAATTTTATGTGTCATTCCTCAGTTGACAGGCAATATAAACTTTCTATAATATAAGAAAACTTAATAAACGGGATGAAAAGAATGACTGCGTAATAAAAGCGTGCGAGGCATAGCTAGTACTGAATAAAAACATTACAAAAAACGCGACGACTGCCAAAATGTAAAAATCTGTATAAATTAGCATCGTCATAACAAGAACAGAATAGAAGTATTACTACTGGGCAAAGATCTCGCACCGAGAGAAAGCGCAAGATTCATTAAAACACCAGCTCGCGGCGTACAAGCGATGTAACACACTGGGAAATTATCCACTCATATGAATATTTAGTTAACAAGTCGATGCCGCGATGGCTGGATACATGACATACTGCTCGTACCAGCGTACTGTGCTCACTCTCCAATCAAGCACAGGTGTCATCGCTCATTTTGATACATTAGTTTTGTGGAACGACATGCATAAGAGACAGGGTTGGGTCTTCAGAGATGTTATTACATAAGTTATAAACGAGTAAATGTTATCAACAACTTCCATGCGCAAATCTATAAAAGCTAAAGGGCTATAGGTCAGTTGATTCCGGTCCCTTTGGACTCGCAGTTGGTTATTGCGAACGTTACGACTTACGAACGAGTTTAGGGAGCCGTACGTCGCACTGATGCTCCCGAATATTGAACTGGTCCTTTGTTTGAGCGGCCGCGGCCGTGAACTTTGACAGTCCCGTATATTGTTACACTTGGCCCGACAACTACATGCTTAGCAGTATTTTTATAGGAGCACTTCGAATGTTATTGGATTTGTACATTGCGTTTGTGGAGTTCACTTCGTAAGAATCGATTTTCCTATATTAAGCACATATAATTCGCGGTACGTAAATTACACGGGGACCAGAATCGAGTGTCAACAAAAAGTGAGATCGTTATGTTGCCATTCCGCGCAACATATTCGCGCATCTTGTACTGAACGAGTGTATATGTATATCGTCAACTTGTATACGAAACTAATAATATATGTAATATTAATAATTGTTTGTCAGTTGTATATTATTGAAGATTTGGATAAGATAACACATGAACTTATCGAATTGATATCAAGCATGCAATAAATAATTTCTAGTATTCACATTCACACAGGTGCATTCACACCTTATATTATGTACCAATGTCATACATAACTCATAGGTTAGAGGAAATTGATTTCGGGAGCTACTAGTAGCTTGACATACTCATTGGAGAACTAATTTTAAAATTGAATGTTTCAGTTAAACTAGTTACAAATATGACCATGACTACAAAATATTACTGACTCGGTCTTCAGAAAGACAAACTATTATTGAGTAGCTTCAGGAAAGAAGCTACAGATTATGTAATCACCTCAGGTGGATAACTTGCCTGTTTGGTACTTTTTATCATAAAAAATTAAGCAATTGCAATAGGATTTAAAGTAAATTTAAAGACCCAGTTTTAATAAGTAAAATTAAATAATAATAAATAAGTAAATTACATACCAAAATAACATTTGGTGGTAGATAAACAGAAGAACATTCTAATATTAAGTGTATTACGTAGAGACTGATATTAGGAGAGGCAATATGTCAGTCCATTTCCTTTGGTCCGTTTATTTGAGCAGTCCAGCGGCGACATTTCGATGTACTACACTATGTTACTCGGTAAATATTGAACTGACCGTCTCTAACGATGTCCGAACCTATGAATTAACTCTTCCAGTCTTATTGTGACGACGTTTATTGCATTAAGGTTTTGCTATACCTACTATTAATACTATGTAAATAAATATTTCCAACACCATGGCGACAGCTGAGAGAAGAATCATCGGTAATTCTGCTACCGTACTGGCTAAAAAATACTTTAAGTTACTGGATCCACAACTGATTATTCTGAAACGTCACCAAAGCCTATCACTATTACAGACTTCACGGGACGTCCATGTTATTCACTTTTAATTTGCTCAAAGCGGCCCATCTCGCTAAGTTAATTGCTTTATAAGCCACTATAATTTTATCCTCCTCCACTTTCCGACCCTAAGTTATTGACACCAAATATGACTGATTGAGAAATGCTTAATAACCCAATCGGTTTCACTTCAAACCTTGCTGTTTATTGAAAATTTTCGACGTCCAGTCGAAAGTTTGAACGATTTCTTTGAAGAAAACTTGTAAAGTTAGTGATCTCTACTGGATTGATAATACCCTATTTGGAATATCGGAATTTCATGTCAGATTTTGCGTTGGATTTTGGTTCTGAGATTAAATTTTTTCGTAGAGAAACTAATTTTGCAAGTTTTTGTTTGCAACTAAAACACGCGTGCATTGCGATTCTAAATGTTTTTAACAATTATGATTTGATAGTCCCTATAAAAATTTATAGTTCAAATTCAGTTCGTAAGCATAGTAAGCACTAAAAATTTTCGAACACCAGAACCCATTCAGTTGTCTAGTAAATAGTTAATCAGATTTTAGTTGTGATTGATAATTACGTTCACTCCTCGATTTATTTTTGAAATGATGATGATGTTAATATTATGAAAAATATTAAATAGAGAAGATTGTAACCTATAATTATAATTTTAGTTAGATAATGATCAAAAAAAAAGTTTCAATTTATTTGGAATTCATTGCCTAAATAATTGCCTAATTGTCTAAATAATGAATTGCCTATGAAACTGAACATTAAGGTTTTAATGAGAATTGTAATTTGATATAGAAACGTAATTTGTAAATGGATTTTCCCTTAGAAATAAAATCTTACGGCTCACTTGTTTCATTGATGTTGCAAAATTAATTACTGTATAAAAACTTACAATTATTTCATCTTTAAAATAGGATTTCCGAGAAAAATCATCTGTAAATGTATTTTTTAACTGTAAATAATAACACAAAAACCTCATATCGCAATATTTTATGTGTTTTGAAAAAAGTAGACATAAGCTGTATTATATTCTCAAATTTGATATATAGGTTTACGGAACTACTTTAATAAATAATTTAGTTAACGAAAATAATACTGTTTAGTTGGCAAAACAGCGAATTTTAATAGGGTCTTATAAAGGTAGCTTTAGAGAGCGACGCGAGCTCTTAGAATAAATTCATAGTTGACGTTTTTTAATAATTTCGACCTTAAAATTATTGTTCTTACCTGGCTCGGGCGGTACTGGTTTTAAGATGAAATTATTATTTTACACGTACATCTAATTTACTTTGAATATTTCCGTTCTTAGTTAAAATGGCGAATTTTATAATAATTTTCAGATAAAGCTGATAATAAAACTGAGGAAAATTATCTGATTAATCGAGAAACAAATATATTTCGAAAAAAGTAAAGTAAGTAAAAAAGACTAAAAAATCTAAATTATGTATGCACAACATTGTTAAGGCTATGGTTTCTCCAGGGAAGAGGTGATTACTCAACACTTGGATGTCTATAGGCTGTTATTATTATTACACAATGCAATTTAATTTCATCTAGACGCGTCTAGCCCTAACCTTAAATGCGAGATGATACATGTCTTTCATTGGCACAAACAGATGGTGTGTAGTGTACCAAAGATTGAATCTTACTGACAATTCCTGCGGTATCGAGAAATACCGTTTTAGCAGCCTTGCTGCCATTGGTGCGTTGGAAGCCGAGAGGTATAAATTGAGCTTTGACGGATATGATGATTGAGGTTTTTATACACTTATAGCAAGCATCTAATCACAATCTTTCTTAATATAACGCAATGACGTAATCGAGCATGATAACATTCCTAAACTATAACTGGGATTATAACTTAGTGCGGCAGCTGAACAAAGAAATTTGCTACGTTTTATTTTTGCCGTACTGTGAAGATATGTAACTGTCTTCCGACCACTGTGTTACCTCCTTACAACTATTATAATAGCCTAACAACTATGGAATGACATATTTCAACAAAAATATATATGTGAAAAAAGGCCAAGTGGGGTAAGTGGCCAAGAAGCGACGGTAGCCGTTTGCATCGATAAAAAAGTTGAAATCTAACGGGTGCCAATTTATATTGCACTTCTGTTAACGATAATTTTAGGTTGTTGTAATTACGTTGTTACGTAGTTGTAATTGTAGGTGTAGTATAACATGGAGTCCTTCAAATATAACGTGAAGAGACATTCGTGCAGGCCGGCATCACAGCGACGACTGTCGATGGATTATAAATCCCGCGGTGCTCGCTGATGTTTTTGGATTGCACTGTGCTCATCATCAAGTACAGCGACGACTGATTTCAGTTTCCATCCATAACTTAAATAGTTGGTTACATATGGAACCAAATCGAGATAGTCCCTTTTTCTTATATCTTCTTATTATTTATAACTGTTCCCGAAATAATCTTATATTCCTCCAGAACAAGATTGTAAACGCCGAATCAAGAGCATGAAAGTGAGTAATATAGACAAAGATCTATCTGACAAATTATTTGAGATCGTACACCATGATTTAAATATGACAAACCGTTAAAAGTATTGTATAATAAAAACGAAACCGATTTGTATTGTAAGTCGTGACGAGCGCACTGGCTCTGGCTGGCTGGCAAACCGACCACACACTCCACACCGTCCACATTAAACATCAATAAAGCGATGGCTTGTTCATTCGCCGGTCGAATAACATTGCCTCAACTGGATTTTATTCATATCCTTATTGGATTTCAAATTTTTATTTGAATTCATAACAATACTTTCCTTTTATCGTATGCGCGTTCGTTTTATCGTGTACAGTTAATGTGTCTATATATGAAAGAGACCTTCTTATTTATATTATTTTAATGTATGATATAATAATAATACCAGCCTGTATTGTATTGCTTGGCAAAGGCCTACTTCAGAGGAAAGCGCGATATTCACTTACACAACAGCATGCTACGCATTGGATATTTCAAGCGCAAAGAAATCGATACTTCAATATTTTCCTACTACATGTTATTACCACGAGAAGATTTCTCAAGCATTCGGGTTTCCTCACTATTTTCTACTTCACCGTCAACCAGTGGTGTAATTAATTAAATTAGTAAAAGTCAGAGCAGATTTTTAAACAATCATCGGTATATCATAGGTCGAGCTTGCGGATATGGGATTTATATCCCACTAAATTTCCCCTCTACACGTAATTTTTTTTTTATAATAGTTTGGCACATTGTCTATACTGTCCCTGATGGTAAGCACAATACAATCCAAATACAACGGCGACCACCGAGAGATCGAAATCCATCGGCCGTCGCCGCTGTCATGCCGGCCTACATAAATATCTCTTCAGGTTACGCTTGAAGGACCCGATGTCACAAGTAGGAGGAAACACATTGGCCGGGAGATGGTTCCACAGTTTCACGGTACGACAAAGATAAGACATAGAGAACTTTTTAGTTCGTCCCAAGATGGAGGTTACCGTAAAATTGTGATTCAGAAGCCCAGCGCGTGTGGTTCTGTTGTGGAAAGGAGAGGAGTGAATTAGATTTAACAGCTCTTCAGAACACTCACCATGATACAGACGGTAGAACACACTTAGTGATGCGATGTTCCTGCGAAGCTGAAGCGGCTCGATGCATTGGGAAACGTCTGCATCATTAACAATGCGAACAGGCCGTTTCTGCAACCTGTCCAGGGTATGGAGGAGGCACTTTGCGGATCTATCCCAGAGGTGCGAAATGTATTCCATACACGGCCGAACTTGTGCCTTATAAAGAAGGTACAGTTGACGGGCGTGAAAAACGTGATGTAGTAGAGATGACACTCGCGATGTAATCCCTGGAGTTGAGGTCGCTGCCAATATCCACAGGTAGGATATTGAGGCTGTCACGTATTGCTAGTGAGTTGTTCTGAAGAGTGGAGAGGGTAGAAAACGGGGACTTTTTTAAGGAAAACGCGCACACCTGTGTTTTCTTGGCATCGAACTCAACCAACTCAATTGATGTTCATTATCATATAGTTGAAGTACTACGTCAACCACCCAAATTAGTATATTATCGTTTAAGTTTCACTTGTCCTGCTATCTGTGCCACGACAAATGTGTGATTTGATAGCTCAGTTTAAAAATTGAAATTTAAAAATATTATAGCGTGTGCACGGTTTCACTCACGTTGAGTAGTTGCAAATCGGATCTTATCTCTCTCTCTCTCTCTTCTCTCGCGGGATGTGGCTTCACTCCAGAGGTGTGTTTGAGCACACACGACACAGTTTTACAATAGTTTTTGAGCTTTATAATAATTTGCGAGCGCGAGCAATCCGGTTGTCGTAATGGCTGAACGACTTGTCTAAGACTCGCCAGATGGCGCTTCACTCGTCGCAACCCGGGTGAGCCCGTATTGCCATTATAAAAACCCAACAACAAAACTAGGCTCTATGATAACCAGGTTTTATAAATGTTTGTTGTCAAGTTTTGGAAAGGTGATATTATTACATTGAAAAGAAAATTTGATTTATATAAGTGCTTAATTTTTAATAAACGATATTTGAGTAATCCCTATATCTTCGGTGAGTTTATATAAGATCAGAAGACTCACTGGTAATTATCACACCGTTTCTGAAATATCGACCATTCCAAACTTTTTAAATCATAAAACTTTTATCAAAGATATTGAAATATTCAACGGATGTAACCTCCATCGTGAGAAAAATCAAAAAAGTTATTTATGAAAGTTGGAAAGCAAAGTATGGTCGCTAGCTAGAGTAGCGAGCACCCTTCCTCTTGGAATATGATTTCATTATCGAAAAGGAAATGCTCTGAAACATATCTGATTCAAATTATACGCTTCGTTTATGAACTTCAACGCTAAGGCAACAGTTTTTGAAGTGAAACTTCTTATGCGACTTCCAAGCGTTAAACGTTTAACGCACATTTTCGGTCTCTCCTCTTTGTGTGAGCCAGAGCGAGAGAGTAAATGTCGGTGTGTATGTATATTGCACACTGTTTAAATTAAATAAAAAATGCTTTTTAAAATGAAGTTTCATTTCTATCGTGTGTGAATCGCACACACACCTTTTTTATTTTAGAAGTCCACTCTTAGCTAGCTAACAGGTAAGTGCATAGTACTCTTATACTCGTGGGTAATGATATTGCCTTAGAATTTTGCGTTCACAATTTATTCTTACTTAGTGAAACAAAATTCAAACTAACTCACTATACTGTTCTTCACTATATTGTAGTCGTACTTACAGTATCTCTCTATATGGTACTCTTGCAGATTTCTTCCTTTTTATTGCTTGTTGTTTCCACTTCGTTGTTCAAAGTAGAACTGTCCTCGCTCGGATTACGGCTCGCTTATATATCAAAATAAAAGGAGGGTCGAAATCACTAGAAATGTTTCGAACTTTTTTACATAATTGTTTAGAAGGAAAGTGTTATATTTTTAGACTATTGTTTGTCGGATCACGCAATTGAAGCGATAAGCCTGGAATGTGTAAGTGAATTATTGTGTTTTAGTACCTACGAATAGATACTCGATGTTTCGAGTACTTTCTAAACATTTCCAGATATTTCGAAAATAGTGTTTTTATTTCTATGTTTATTCTGATCGTAACAGTACCTTCTTTTATTGCTCACCTGACTGGTTACAATCATCAAGTCGTACAATGCAATCGTCATTCATCTCTCAATATAGTGAGGCATTTAATCGTAAAAACTGTTATACAACAATAAGTTCGATAATTCATCATCTAACAGAAGGATATTTGTGGTGAAACGGTCATCATGAATTTACGTACGTACGTATTTAACTATAGTAAATTAAACATACATTTTGAGAAAGGCGAAACCGTTGACCGTTATTATGACGTCGTGGTGATTACCATGACATCGACCGATGTTCGTCATACGAATTCACACAGTTCGCATGTATCATATCGCTTGTGTTGTTTATGTGTCCATGTCGAAAAAAGTATTCCCTTTATCCGGCTCAAATCTTTGCCTCCATATTTTTTTTACAATTTTGACAATTCTCGAAAACGTAAATTTGTTTGCAAAGTTTCCGCAACAACGAAATATGAGAAATGAAGCAAAAATAGAGGTGAAAATAAATAACAATTTACCGTGAAATGCAGCATTCAACACGACGAATTTTCAACACAACAATTTACTTATTTATGATATTGCTTTAAAGCTGTTTAATATTCAATGCAAATTAAATCATTCCGGCTCGACATCAAACAATTATTATGACGTCTAGACACACCACACTGTAAAACTTGTTATCGCACCCTTGTATTTTAATCTTGGTTCATCTGTTTATGTTGGTTCTAGCATTAGGATATAACACCGTATTTACCGATTGTAAGATTAAGGCTACGTCAAAGATTTCTAGGTTTGTGTATACACCACAATGGTAAGGTAAATAATTATGTAGGTAAGTTCTAGGTAGTCCTAGATATTCGCTTACTGGAATACGTAAAGAACACTTTAGACGTCTATTTAAATGCTAAGTTGCAAATCTAGATTGACAGGTATCTTCTAATATAAACTATTCTTCGACATCTTAAGCAATGGAACAATTAATTGACCAAGAAAATTAATAACAGAGATTTTACAAATTTGCAATCTTTACAAATCTAGAAAATATACAAGTGAAAAAAGTACAATGTTGTATTTTGGTGCATGATACAGGTGTAATGACATCAGGGTGTCATGATCTGACAGCCGTTTGGTAACATACTATTAAACGTAAAAGAAGGAAGATTGTACAATGTCTTAGGAACTTAATAATATAGCAATATTATCTTAATATTAATAAATAAATATTGGTGAACATATATCTAGTCAAACGGAGAAAAGTATTTAGACTCGTAAGAAATAAATTTGCTAACTATAACTACAGCAGTTTGAAATTCAATTTAATATTAAAAAAAACATTATTTTTATCTGAGATTTAATTATCAGAAAGGGAATAGCGTGAAAAATAAAGTATTACAAAGAAAACCATTTAATTTGCCGGAGCCTTCACGGTGCCTTTCGCCCAATTATTTCAGGTCAGCTTTGTCGGCTAATTTTCGGCCGAAGTTTTGGTCTGGGGTTACGGTTGGTTTGTGACGTCATGGACAAATAAAATATTAACACGACACTCAAATAGATTATAGGTTTTATACGGTTTAAATAAAGATCGAGCGAAAGTTATTTGTCCGTTTTCTAATGTTAACCCATTTTAAAAGTGTTGCCATTTGCTGTTGGAAATGTTTGGCTTTATCTGAGTTCATGTATATAAATTAGAATTTGATGAGACGCGGTCATGAACAAAAGCATCTTTTTTTTATAGCGCGGAAAAGTGTCGGATCTATGCTTGATGACAAGTACAGGACAATTTAAACGACATCGAGAGATTAACGATCGATTACCAGACATCACAGTCGTGACTGCCTGTTTAAATAGAAACTGGGTCCGCTGTACCGGTGCATACCGTGCACTAACTAATCCCGAAACGCATAAGCGGATCATTATTTCGAACATTCATTATAATCATGGTGGTCGTGATGGTGGTGGTGGTCGGTATCTACAGTCCTACCATTGCGCTTTCGTCATTCCCTCCTTCGTTAGTTCGTGTTCAGACATAAGATATTATTTGACTTCCCTTACACCATAAATCTCTAATATTTGAGGATTTGAATTATTGCTTTATTTTTTAGAAGAGGTATTTGCCCAGTGCAGAGTATTTATAATCCGGTAAAATTAAATATTTACTATACCAAATTTACCTAAAGTTAACTGGACAATTATGTTTGTTTCATCGGACTTTATTTACCGTCGCAAATTCACTAAAATAAACTTGTCTTTAGATCATCTGATATTCCAATTCAGTCACGTCTTAAAATAACCAAGGCATTTTTTCTGTGGAGGCTCTCGCGGTTCTGCGCTTTATTATGTGTTTATCGCGTCCCTCCGCCGCGCGACGCACTGGCTCGCCGCACTGGCTCGCGGTTGTCTGATCGCACGGACGGAACATAATCTTACGACAAAACATTCATACACTGACCGCCTTTTTATGATTATATTTTTATATTTACAAATGTTGATGTCTCAGAGATAGTCCACCCAAACATTGCGTTGGCTCAAATCTTACAATGAACTTCAGTTTTCTGTCAAATAAAACAGTGATAAAACATAAAAGCATATGATATCAAGATGGTACATTCTAGAGTTAAATATTGCATTCTATATTCTTGATGACTTAGTCTTGATCTGTCGCTGAGCGTATATCGATGCGTTTTAGCGGTTCCACGTCAAATTCAGTTCCTTTTCTAATTTCAGTATATTATTATATTAGGCCACATATCAATTAAAATTAGATGAGATTGTGGTACAACATTTCATATACAGGATAAAATGAGAAAATTGCTACTGGGTTCATCAAGAAATACGACCATCCGCTTAGATTTTTTTAAACTAAGTGAACAAAAAGATACATGACAATGGAATAGGACTATAATAATAACGACAATTAAGGAATGCGCAACATACAATGATATGATAAGACAAATTAAGCTACAAAAAATATTATCACATGTAACTGTTGATGTCTGTATTATTTCTAAACTGGTACATAAATACACGGCATCATATAAGACAGTAGATATTTATGCCTTGCGGTGACACGCAAAGTCAAACTTTTTAGGGTTCCGTACAGTCTACAAAATAAATTATTGCAAAAAAATCACATTTCCCTAATATATTGCTTTACATTTTATTAACATTGAAAATATCGAGTTATGCAACCTTTAGGCGATGATGACGAGATCAGACAACGCATCGACTGACATTGGTTCAAATTATTTAATGGCTCTGAGCTTTCGGTGACGGAAAACAATTATGATAAAATCATAGGATGGTGATACTGCATTATCAAGTACTCTTCGTTTGAAAACTGTTGTCAAGTATCTATATCTGTGTTCCAGTAAGCGCACTTGAGGACCACTTCCTCTAGTCTAAGAGTATTACGATTTATGGCCATCATCGATTTACGTCATTTATGGCTCATATCAAGTGAGCAATTGGTATCAATCTAGTAAAACTATGAAGAAAACAATCCAGACAACGAAGTGAGGCAGAATGTTTCTGCAATAATGTATAAAAATTTATATACACTTTTTTTGTCTAAATCTCTGGCAGATCAGCCAGTAATTGTAAAGTCACGTGATGGTTTACTCCATAATGTTTACGAGCCCAGACTGCTTAGATTACTTCGCTGAAGCCAATATGTAAAGACCCTAAAAAACTTCATAACGCTTCTCATTTCACTTATTAAAGTAGACACTTATCGTTTCTACAGAAGTTATTACATACGGAACCTCATGTATAATAATTTTATAGACATTTATTATCTTTCCCCTGGAACCACCATAAATCATAGAGAATGTGTTTACAATCGTGGAATGTATGATATGAGAAGAAAATTTATGATCATATTTGTTAAAGCAAAAATTCAAATTTGTATCTGTTTTCAATTGACTACGAGCGTTCGTTTTTGTAGTAACTGTTTCAAATCACATATACTCCAGTTTGTTACAAGTATGGAGAGTTTCATATTTATGACGTGTGTTAGCCGGTTTGTAAAGGCAACAGTTTATTCGTGTATTCATTTGCGTACAAAATCCGAATTGTAAACGAATTCTTTGTTTAATTTATATTATTTGTACAAATGGGACGTCTCTGTTCACTTGTCACTCACGCACGAAAGTACTCAACAAATAATAAGTTATTCTCTCTGAAATGCATATGTAAAGGTGACACGCTGTTTATGTATAATAAAAATATTAATAATCAAATGCATTCTTTTTATTCAGAACTAAAAGTCTCAAACTCCTCACATACAAACAAAACTCGACTAAATGATGGGGGGAGACCGATCACGACCGCCGGCGGGAACGGACGTGTTTACGACTGCTCTCTGCCGCCTTTGTGAAGTTTTACGACCGACCGGCCTTGCTGCACACCTGCATCGCACCTGCGCCGCACCTGCGTATCGCCGTCTCGCTCGCACCCATTGTGTAGCGCTACACAAACAAAAACTGCACTTTTAAGTGCAACTGTCTGTTTCTATTCGACGAAATCCACACTTTAGTGGTCGCTTGCCGGAAACCTCTCGGTGTCAACAGAAGGCAAGTGGGTGCGTGACCCAAGCGCCCCTCGGTTGCCTCCTTCAGAGGCAAACGATAGTACTTGGTCGGGCTCAGGAATCTTGGCCCTTGATAGAGTCATAGTCAAGCCCTGAGTGTCTCCTTCCCACCCTTCCGATCCTGCTACACATCCATCCCCAAGTGTCTGTTTGGGCGTAGCTAGGTATTTATACCGGCTGCGTTCTCTGCCTCGGGCTTGATAGGGACCTCCACGTAGGGCCCGGTAGGTTCTTTTCCTGCGAGTCATTACACCGTGACACGCAGGTCCCTTTACACGGCTCGGGATAGCCGTTTAAATTCACTCGGCGCACCCCCCTGCCTCTCCGGCAGGGAGGTTTAACTTCACCCCCGCCCGCCCAACCGCCACCGGCGGAATGGCACACCAATCTGAGCTCGAACGCTTCAAAGCGTTCGCAACGACCCTGCATCCGTCGCTCTGGACGGACTTTAATAGGGCCATCGTGGCCGAGCAACCCGCCGTTGCCATTGCCATCGCTCAGGGCACCGAGCCCGCCAGCGACCCCGCCGCGCCTCACGCGACGAACAAGAAGTCCGTCCCGCGCTCCCGCTCAACGGCACCCCGCGCTCACCGTCAAACGCCGTACAAACGGCCATCGTCGCGCTCACGTTCCCCGGGCATTCAAGCCCCGACCCCAGCACCCTCTGCGCTACCGATGAAAAATCAATTTTCATCACTAGTCCCCGAAGCGGAGACACCGTCGCTTGTAGCAACAAACGACAGCTACTCTCCCGCTAACCCGGACCCGGAACCTCCCGGTGGCAGCCGCCCCCGCGCCCCGCGCGCCTCCTCCACCCATGCGAGCCCCTCAGGCAGCATGGGGCCCCAGGCCCCGCCCGCAACCTCCCAAGGCTCAGGCCTCCCCGCTATGTAGTCAACGCTTCGGCCTCGACTATATGGCCATGCTTCTTCTCGAGCACGACTACCAAGAAGTGCTAGCGTACGATCAGTGCGGCACTGAGTACGGCATGATTGAAGCAATCAAACGCTTTCCCCAGCTGACAGCCACGCTCCAGCGTGTGTCCCGTGCTGCAGCTTTAAACACACCAACTAGAAATGGCTCGCATTAAGCCTAGAAGCCTAAACATATCTTTTTTCAACGCGCGTAACCTCCTTCCACAACGGGACTTAGTATCCACCTTTCTTAGGGAACGGGAGATAGACGTGTTTCTAGTACAAGAAACACTTCTAAAACCCAGTAGGCGCGACCCTAAGATAGCAAATTACAATATAGTCAGAAATGACCGTGCCACCCGAGGAGGCGGCACGCTCATCTACTACAAGCGTTCCCTCTATTGCATGCCAATAGACCCTCCCGCACTTACCAATATGGAAGTGTCCGTCTGTAGAATAGGCATGACTGGCCACCCGTCAATCACGCTTGTCTCTGCATATCTCTCCCCGAGTAAAAGACTCCTTCAGTCCGATCTGGAGGCGCTACTTTCACTCGGTCAATCCGTCATAATAGCAGGCGACCTCAATAGCGGTCACACCCATTTCAACAACTCGCGTAACACCCCTAACGGGGTTATACTCGACCTACTATGCGATGTGCTCGGCTTTGACGTCATAGCACCGCTAGAGCCCACGCACTTTCAAGATAATTGTCAACCGACAGTACTTGACATAGCCCTCCTCAAAGGTGTCTCACTTCGGTTACGACTTATAGAAGTCGTACACGAACTAGACTCCGATCACCGCCCGGTTATCTTACAACTCGGGCAACCGTTCGACCCCAGTCCGCCAAAAGTCAAAGTAGTTGACTACGCGATCTTAAATCGCTACCTATCCGATAACGCGACCCCGTCCAGCCTAGCTAGGATCCCCGACGTATTAGAGTCAACAGCAGACGCCGACTTAGCAATCGATTCCCTGGTCGACTACCTCCAAACCGGCGTAAGGGAGGCCTCGAGAGAGGTGCAAGCGGCGAACGAACGCCGTTTTATACTCCCCCCCGGCTTACGAGCGTTAATCACGGAAAAGAACGCCGCGACACGTGCACACGATTCTTATCCGACGAGGGATAACACCCGTAGGTTACGGCGACTTCAGAGAGAGGTTAGAACTCGCATCAGCGAGTACAGAGGTCACCGGTGGGATAACCTCTTAGAGGGTCTCAAGCCGTCCCATCTGGCTTACTGGAACCTCGCCCGCTCTCTGAAGTTAGAAGCTACCGCCCTGATGCCGCCCCTCGAAAGAGGCCCCGATCTCCCACCCGCGTTCGATAGCGACGATAAGGCAGAATGCCTTGCCGCAAGCTTGGAGAGCCAGTGCTCCCCAAACTGCGACAACGTAGACACTGCCCACATCGAAACTATCGAGACCGCCGTTCAGGAACTAACGTCGATTACCCCCGCGGAAACGTTAACCCCGGTCACGCATGACGAGATTTGTACTGTTATTAAAGGCCTTAAGCCTAGAAAGTCCCCCGGCCCCGACGGTATCAGGAATGAAGTACTTAAACTTCTTCCCGATCACCTCATAGCTCTTTTGGTCTGCATCTTCAATGTAGCCATAGCCCACTGCTATTTTCCAGCCGTCTGGAAAAAAGCTATAGTTATAGGTATTCACAAGCCCGGCAAAAAAGCTTCGCTTCCCGATAGCTATCGCCCGATCAGCCTTTTAAACACACTAGGAAAACTTTACGAGCGGCTCCTTCTGAACCGTCTCAAAACCGTTATAGATATTAAAAACCTATACCCTCCCGAACAGTTCGGTTTTCGCGCCCGACACTCGTGTACACATCAAGTGCACCGCCTCACGGAGCACATCACGAGCAACTTTGCCAAAAGTAGTATCGCCCCCGCCCGTACGCTTGCGGTCTTTTTCGACGTAGCTAAGGCCTTCGATAAGGTCTGGCATGCCGGACTAGTCCACAAGCTACATAAACTAGAAATCCCGGATAGGTTAGTTCACCTAGTTCATGATTTTCTACGCGACCGCACCTTTCACTACCGAGTGGAAGGAGTACTATCTACCGCCCACCCTATACGCTCAGGAGTCCCGCAAGGTTCCATTCTGGCGCCTTGCCTTTTCAATCTGTACGTCAGCGACCTCCCGAAGCCCCCCGGGGTCGAGGTAGGGCTCTACGCTGACGACACAGTCATATACGCGTCAAACAGACACAGAAAAAATCTCGCCTGCGCAGTCCAACGTGCCGTAACCACTCTCGGGGAGTGGTTTCGAACGTGGCGAATAGCTATTAATCCGGTAAAGAGCGCCGCGATTATGTTCGAACCGCATACATGTAAACTACCACGCACGGTAGGACCCCTCTCATTATTCGGTAGGAATATCCCTTGGGCCACCAAGACTAAATATCTAGGTGTCACCCTCGACTCGAAGCTTAACTTCAACGCACACGTTACTATAGTCCGGAATAGGGCCGTCTGGATCCTTTCCCGCTTGCGACCCTTGCTCAGTTCGGTAAGCAAAATGTCCTTAAGACATAAGCTTACACTATACAAGATGTGCGTCCGTCCGATCTTGACATATAGCTGCGCAGCGTTCGCACATATGTCCAAACATAACTTTGTCCGCATGCAAAGAGTCCAAAATCGGTTTCTCCGTCGCCTGCTTGACCCTCCAGCCTTCGTTAGGAACATGGACCTCCACAGGGACATGAGGCTTCCCTCGATAGAAGCCTATGTGAAATATCTCACCAGGAGATACTTCGATAGCGCTTCGAATCACCCCAACCCACTCGTAAAATCCACCGTGAACTACGTCCCAGACAACTCGATCCCCGTTGCCAAACGTTATAAACGCCGTCCGCGAAATCTCTTTGTCGATCCCGACGACGACATCGAGAAAGCTAATAATTACTACGCGTCCGCTCCCGCAACATATGCGTGCTCGCGCCCACGCCCGCGAAACCACCGTTCCCTCCGCAGGGGACGTACGGTTAACTTCGCTCCCGCACACCCGCCACGACCGCCCTCCTCTGCGGCAACTCAAGCCTAGGTCCGATCCATCGGCATGGAGCCCTTGAGACAAGCAGCCGCTCGCGCGATACAAGTGACTCTACAATCACTAGCTTTCACAGCCATACATGACACTGCATTATACATACATGCACAACACACATAGGTACATAGGTTCTGTAAGGGACCTTTTTTTTTCTTTTTTTGCCTAGTTAGAGTAGACAAAAATTTCAGACCACTAAATACACATACACATGTTCCTTCCCTCCTCCCAGGGGGCAGAAACATGTATATATGTATAGTTAGTTTAGATCGAATTACGGATAGGGAATTAGTCAGATCGCGACTTAATTGCATACGCGCAACAGTCCGAGCCGAGGTCCGGCCACTTTGGCGCCCTCGGATGTTGTTGCTTAGCTTTCGTGGCTGAGTGCCCTAAGTGCTCGCCCCCAAGCCCGGTAAAGCTGTAAAAGCCGTAAAGGCTCCAGGGCCCCTCAGGCTAACAGTGTAGTCAGTTCGAAAAAAAAAAAAAAAAAAAACTAAATGATGGGACTTTCTTTAGTAATATTTGACTCGTAATAATATGTACCTATTGGTTAGTTAACCAGCTGAATATCAGTCTTATTTCCACCGATTCAAACTTCGGCATGTATCAGAGTTTTTTTCGTAACTCTCACGTTCTTATTCTTATTTTTGTGTTCTTGTTTACGTTCATACGTTTATTAATGGAACCATTGTGAATTAAGTTGAATAAAGAAATAGAAGATTCTTTTTCTTTGACTTCATAACATCTTTAAGAATTCCTTAAGACATCTCGTCGTCAACAATAAGGATAAAGGTGTAGAAGTAGTAGCCTACATCCTTAGGACATTTCGTCGTCAACAATATAAGGATAAGCACTTGTCATACAACTTAATCACATAAGAATCAGACGACAACACTGACATCAGTAGCCTACATCCTTAGGACATTTCGCCGTCAACAATATAAGGATCCGTGCTACACCACAAGTCAACATCCTTAGGACATTTCGTCGTCAACAATATAAGAATCAGCACTCGTACCAGTCAGAATAATCGTCAACTAACAGTTTCTGGTCTCTTCTGTTTAAAAAGAACACCTGGTGGCAGCTCAAAGAACCTATCTACCAGTGAAGGGTCTCCAGGGATCCGACACACATATATATATACATATATAAATATAAACACCATTCTCTATCGAGAAGTGTAGGACTTTATTGCAGTAAGGACATATATATTATGTCCTTTGCTTCTACAGTTGTAAGATGATTATACTTTTGTAATGTTAGAAGAATACATTAAATATTTGCACAAATTTTGGTTCAAATATTACGAGATTCATGTGTGTACTTATGGCCAGAGGGTATGCATCGACTTCTTCCTGTCCAGTGAAGTTAGATGTGTATTCGGGTATGCGCCCCCGGCTTCCTCGAGCTACTAATGTTATTTATATATTCCTGTCACCGTAACATTAGTATCCTCTACCCTGCATATCCTTTCATATTCCATACCTCCTATCCTTCTACTTATTCCTAGTTTGGTACGATCACAGTCTGTTCCGGTGTGAAAGGTAATTCATCGTAGGTATGCTATGAGTATGCCGGACTCGGCGGAGACATACTGTTTAGCCTAAGTTGGCATGGAGAAGGTAAACTCTGAAAGCAAACCCGGGATGGGCATCCCGTTAGGCGTAATTTCGGTAACCTGAAAGTGCGCCAAGTCCCTGCAGCCGACCCGACGCCGCACGTATCGACATGTCGTTCCTGCGGGTTTAGTTGGTGAGGCCGAGAGGGTGGTACAGGTCTTGGGCAACCCTGTATTTCCTTAACTGTGTCCCAGGCGATGCAGTGTGTCTGTGGAGAGGTCACTTCACCCGCGACAGCCTAGCTGCGTGGAAAACAACACGGAGAGTGGCAGTCTACCGGTTATAAGCCTACACTAATGGACGTAAGTGCAGGCGCCAGGGGTCATTCTCGACGGTGGGAGGGTCCATCGTAGACCCATTGATCAGTCACCGCCCGCTTCAGCTGGGCAGCCCCCGGCCAATAAGGTACTGATCCGTCCCGGCGCTGATCTGCTTCTTTAGGGTGTAGGAAGCACTAGCAAATACTAGATAGTTGGTGCCGTTATAAACCACACCTGCGACTTCTAGGCAACTCCGTAAAAATAATATTTCATACTCACTATCCATGCGTCTTGGAACATGGAATGTCCGCACTATGAGGACAGGCCTCCCGGACACCAATGGAGGTTTGAATTGCGACAATCACCTGCGCAAAACTGCCATTATCGACACCGAATTGGCTAAACTGAACATATCAGTGGCGGCTCTCCAAGAAACCAGACTACCAAACGAAGGGTCTTTGCGCGAGTCTAATTACACAATTTTCTGGAGAGGCAGGGACAGCACTGCTACCCGTGAGCATGGGGTTGGCTTCGCAGTCAAAAATAGCATTCTACCATGCATAGAGACACCTGTAGGTGTTTCTGAGCGAATTATGTTGCTGCGAGTGAACACCAACTGCGGCTTTATCACTTTAATTTCAGCGTATGCACCAACTCTTCAATCTTCCGACGAAGCCAAAACCAAATTTTATGATCAGCTCACGCAAACGGTACGCAAAGTTCGTAACAGTGACCGCCTATACATTCTTGGCGACTTTAATGCCCGTGTTGGTCAGGACCGCGCTACATGGCCTGACTGTATTGGTAACCATGGTATTGGCAAAATTAATGAGAACGGCCAACGGCTCTTAGAGTTCTGCTCTGAGTTTGGCCTGTGCGTCACCAATACCTACTTCCAAGGCAAATTAATGCGCAAGGTGTCCTGGAAACACCCTCGCTCTGGTCACTGGCACCAGCTTGATCTTGTCTTATGCAGGAAAATAGACCTCAAAAACATCTTACATACACGATCCTTTCACAGCGCTGACTGCAATACTGATCACTCTTTGGTTGTTACGCGTGTTTCCAACACCTGCAAAAAGATCCACTCGTCAAGGCAACCTGGTATGAAGAAAATAGATCTTCAAAAGACTGGGGATTACGAGCTGGTCCAAAAATTTAATGAGATGATGCAGAATGATAGAGCAACTTGGAGTGATGATGCACCGATTGCCGATGAGTGGAGGAAAGTTAAGGGTCTTCTCACTGTTACTGCCGGTAAAGCTTTTGGATACCAAAAAGTTAAACATAAGGATTGGTTCGCTGCACACAAAGAGCAATTGCTACCTTTGCTCACTTTGAAGCGTGAAGCTGCTTTAAAACATCGCTTGAGTCCAACCCGTCTGGGTGCGGAACTGGCTAAAGCAAAGGCAGACCTCCAGCGCAGTGCACGTTTTTGTGCCAATGCATACTGGACCGACCTTTGCAAAAGTATCCAAACGTCTGCTAATGCGGGCAACTTGAGCGGTGTCTACTCTGGCATAAAACAGGTTCTCGGACCAGTTATTAAAAAGACAGCACTCCTTAAAGAATTAGACGGCACAGTTATTACTGACAGTGTCCGTCAACTTGAACGCTGGGTAGAACACTACACCGGTCTCTACTCGCAGCCAGTTGACATCTGTCTGGACGCCATACAAGGCTTGCCCAAATTTGACACTTGGACTGCGTTAGATGACCAGCCTACCGCTAGGGAGTTTGACCTAGCTGTCTCGCAGCTTAAACGTGGCAAAAGTCCTGGCAGCGATGGCATCCATGCTGAATTGGTCAAGCTTAAGTGTATGTCACCTGTACTTTATCGCCTGCTTTGTAAATGCTGGGAAGCGGGAGAGGTGCCTCAGGATATGCGTGATGCAAACATTGTCACATTATACAAAGGGAAAGGTGACCGCGGCGACTGCAACTCTTACCGTGGCATTTCTCTTTTGAGCATAGTCGGTAAGTTGTTCGGTCGCGTTATTCTCTATAAACTACAACAACTTGCAAACCGCATATATCCCGAGTCTCAGTGTGGCTTTCGTGGTGGGCGATCAACAGTGGATATGATATTTACTCTTCGCCAAGTACAGGAGAAGTGCAGGGAGCAGAATACGTCTCTCTATATTGCGTTCGTCGACCTAAATAAGGCGTTCGATACTGTGAGTAGAGAGGGTCTATACTCTGCACTTCAGTGCATAGGATGCCCACCAAAACTGTTAAGCCTTGTGAAGGCTTTTCACGAGGATATGAAAGGTGCTGTCGTGTTTAACGGTGACACATCTAAACCGTTTCACATGCGCAGAGGTGTGCGTCAGGGTTGCGTCCTTGCCCCTACTCTGTTTGGAGTGTTTTTTTCGCTTCTAATAAAAGCTGCTTTTGGCGACAACCAACATGGTATTCACTTCCATACAAGGAGCGACGGCAAGCTTTTCCAGATATCGCTATTGAAATCTAAGCGTTACCGGGAAGATCTCTTCGTAGACACTCTTCTCTTTGCCGACGATGCAGCCTTTGTTGCTAGTTCCACTCACGAGCTTCAAATCATGATGTCCAAATTCTCGAGTGCGTGTGATTTATTCTCAATGTCCATTAACATCCGGAAAACAGTAGTATTAGCGCAGGGCAACGCGGGAAGCCCAATTATCCTCCTGGGTAACACGCCTTTAGAAGTAGTCGACAAATTTTGTTACCTTGGTTCCACCGTGTCGAACAATCTCTCCCTCAATGATGAGATCGATATTCGTATCGGCAAAGCGGCCACTATTTTCGGGAAGCTAAGTACAAGGGTGTGGCGAAACAAGCACCTCACAATAAATACCAAAATGATGGTGTATCAAGCGTGCGTCTTAAGCATACTCTTGTACGGAGCAGAAACCTGGACTTCATACGCAAAACAGGAATGTCGACTCAACACCTTCTATATGCGTTGCCTTCGCAATATCTTAGGTATCACTTGGGAAGATAAAGTCACAAATGAGACAGTCCTAGAGATTGCACAGCTGCCCAGCTTTACGGCAATGCTGAAACAGAGACGATTGCGCTGGCTGGGGCATGTGCATCGAATGGAGTCCTCCCGTTTGCCGCGTCGCGTCATGCTAGGTGCCGTAGCAGATGCAAAGAGAGACGTTGGTCGGCCACTGCTGCGGTTCAAAGACTGTATTAAGAGGGACATGGCTACCTTTAACATCAATCCCGCACATTGGAAAAGACTCGCTGAGGTTAGGAACGAATGGCGCAAGTGTGTTCATGATGGCCTAAAAGCGCACGATGAGGCCTGGTTTCGTTGTTTGGAACATAAAAGAGTTATGCGACATGATCACATTGGTCGCACTGCACACAATATATTATTTTTTGTATGTTCACATTGTGGTCGACAGTGCCGCTCACAAATTGGATTATACAGCCACGAAAGAAGCTGCTCCCAGAGACACTGATTAAACCGTCTGTTATAGACGAAAAGGCCAATGATGATGACATGTGTGTACTCGGCTAAGTGAAATACCATCATAACTCTACAATTTAATTTGTTACACATTTAGCTACATTAGCTACTGAAATACGTCCGCTGCGAAGTATTGAAGAACGGGAAAATATATCTATACGTATAATAAAATTGAAGTGTATGTAATGTCAAAATAACAGGTTTTTACTAAATGCATATGAAAGTATACAGGATACCTATAAATAAAAACCAATTTTAAAAACTTTTGTCCGTCAGTATGTATGTTCCGGTAATCTCCGAAACGGTTGGACCGATTTTGACGGGACTTTCACTGGCAAATAGCTGATATTATAAGAAATAACTTAGGCAACTTTTATTTTAGAAAAATAATTATGGATCCGCGTAAAAAATTAAATAAGCCTTTTTAGTAGTCCACGCGAGCGGAGCCTCGAGCTAACCTCGTGCTTTAGCAATACTAGTACTGAAAAAATTGCTAATAAAAAGCAATGTCAAAAGTTGCACTAAATATATAACAAAATGCTCGTTTATAAAAAAGGAGTTAATTTTTTTATAAGCCAGTGCAACAACAAATTTAAAAACCTGCATTACATTATAGTCTACTTGGACTGAAATATGGTAACTCTATTGTTTCCAATGTATACTAAAACGTAGTGAAGAAAGAATGAAAAATAAATGCATTGCAAATATGTAACTTAAGCAAATAGTTCGAAAATGTATTGAGTATTAAGTAAAACGTGTACTGGTCAAAAGGTTTAATAAATGTGTATGCTTAGACTAAATGATTTATTATCCGGATTTATTATTTACCTACCCGGTACGAGCATAGAGCAGGATTAGACAGAAATATGTCATTAACAAAAATAAATTGTAAAATCTTCAAATAAAAAGGATATCGATCTAACATACATATATATATATTTTAACGTTAATGTTAAAACGTAAGCCATTAATAATTTATCTCAAAACCTTTTGTACTTTGTATGAATTTATTATTCTCTCAGTTGATCCTTTTAAGAGTGATCTCTACAAGCTAAGAATTTATATAATTCTAATATAATACAAAAATATTAAAGCTTGTACGGTGAATTACCATGTGAATGAAACATTGTAATATTTTATCGGCTACAATACTATACTCATTCCTAATGATTTATTTATTTAATAAGGTCCTATAACAGTAATACAATATTTATAGTTATTAAACATGTAATTATTAAAATAAATCAATTTATTGTACAAAGAATAAAAATATTAAAACACATAAGTTCAAATAATATCTAAAAAAAGACAAGAACAACGAAATATCATTTTAAAGAAATAAATTATAAATTGCTAAATTAAAATTTTAACGAAATGTAATAAATTATCTTTTACTGTGGATACAAACTCGAATAAAATCGTACACCACGTACCAGAGTTATCAGCTAAAAGACAAAACGGGTAAAGCGAGCTAAAAGACATGCCAGAAGAGAATACTATTCCGTATAGTAATGGATGCGGATTCAATTTAATTGGTTTATAAATTTCTATCTAAATCATGAAACTTGTCTTAAATAACTGAATGCAAATAAACATTTAATTTACATTTATTAATGATGCAAAATTAAACGCATTTCTTATAATACCGTAACTCCTACCTTGTATTGAATATACATTAATAATTATATGGCGCAATTTGCAAGTTTTGAAGGCATTACATCCAAACTTAAGTGACATTCCAGCAGCTTACACGCCGTGTCACGCACTCCGTAGCCTCGTTCACGAAATTAGCTCCGAGAAACGATCTGCCTTAGACCCTTCCAGACAATGGCCGGATGATTTATGCTCGTGTTGTGCTGTTTCTCGCTAATTACCATTAAACACCCCTCGAGCATCTCATTCATTACCGGCTTTTATGTACCATAAAACTGTCAAATACTAAGTTTCAAACAAAAGGGGTGTGTGCTGTGTTGCCTGCGTGATGTGGGGAATCTGAACTACGAATTGACTTTAGTTCTATCGATGGCTATATATTGAAGTTATATGATTTACTTTTTCTTTTTGGGAGAGGAAAAGCGAAAACAAGCCAATCGTGACTAATGTAGCACATCAGTATATATTATATTATTGAAGATATATTAACCAATCATATCAATCGTTCAATATATATTATATTATATTCTTGAAATAGTACATTGTGTGAATAGGGATGAAACAAGATGATTTCAAACGAGGGTGAAGTTGCCTGCCTGAGCGAAACGAGGACTGGCATCACCCGAAGTCTGAAATCGTGTTTCATCATGCATCATACACGATAATTTTTATATAACCTGCATTAAAAGTGCGAATTTTAATGTCTGGAGCCAACCAAAACTAGAGAGTTTCAGACGAATAGCGAATACAAAATATTTGTTGTAAGCACTCAAATACCTTATTTTTGATTTTTCAGGTAATAATAAATCAAAAGTTGCAGTTGTTGCCTTGTCAATGAGATGTTGCGGTGTACTTGTAATTATTGTATCCATATTAAAATTGTATTTCTTATTTATTTTACTTGCAGATATATAATATCTGTCAGTTTAGATGTTATGTTAGTTTAGTTGAAACGACAGTTAAAATGACAATTATAAAACTTGAAATAAACAAAACATACTCTGACAGGATCGATAGCAAGGCTGCAAAATCATTCAGCCCTCGTTCTTCCCTCGGGAAGAAAACGATGATTTTCTGCCCGGCAACAGTCGCATTCGTCTGAAATTGACTACTTTCAAGTGGACCAATATGCATTGAAACTCGCACTTCCAATGCAGGTTATATGAAAAGTATATCTCCTTATATTATAATTTACCAATTTCAATGAAAAAAGTAATAACAACGAAAACGAATGTAGAAGGTCTTTACCGTCCGCTTGTATCTAAGCTTACGTCCACTTTTGCCGGGTTACTGCCAGTTTGGTCATGTCAATAAATGTAGATGTTCTTCAAGGCCCTGTGCTTTCGTCAACTTTGTTTCTTCTGCATATGAATGACCTTACTTTTCATAGGCCATACTTATTGATATGCAGATGACAGCAACATTCATGGGTGTTATTACAGCAAGCCTACATGCGGTCGAGGAGAAACAGAAAAGAAACGGGACGAACTTGTCATGAAACTTAACCAATCATTGCACCGCATATCTTCATAGGGAGCAAGTAACTTGGTTGAGTTCAATGCCAATCAAACTCAGGTGTGCGCGTTTTCTGAAAAAAAAAACCGCTTTTTCCCCTTTTCCCACTCTTCAGAATATCTCGCTAGCAAATGCGCTACAGCCTCAATATCATAGGTGTGTATATTCTCAGTGACCAAGGATTACTCTGTAAGTGTCATCTCCACTACAGACTTTTATTGTTTTTCACACTCGGTCAACTATATCTTCTTTGTAAAATACAAGTTGGGCCGTGTATGAAATACTATTCGCACCTCTGGGTTGGGTCCGCAAAATACCTCCTCTATGCTCTGGACAGGTTGCAGAGTCCGCATTGTTAATAATTTACCAAATACGTCAAGCCGCTTCAGATGCGCAGAAAAATTGCCTCGCTGAGCGTGTTCTACTGTCCGTATCATGCTGAGTGCTCTGAAGAGCTGCTCAATCTAATTCCCTCCTCTCCTTTCCGCAACACAACCACACGCGCTGGGCTTCAGAATCACAGTTTTACGGTAACCTCCATATCGGACGAACTCAAAATTTAACTGTCTTATCTTTGTCGTACCGTGAAACTGTAGAACCATCTCCCGGCCAATGTGTTCCCTCCTTCTTACGACATCGGGTCCTTCAAACTTAACGTGAAGAAATATTTATTCAGGCGGGCATTACATCGGCGACCGCCCATGGATTGCCGATCTCTCGGTGGCTGTCGTTGTGTTTAGATTGTACTGTGCTTAACATTAGGGACAGCAGCGTTAATTTGGCGAGCCATTATTAAAAAAAGATGCTCTCACAGTGGTGAAACCAACTGATGATGGACATTTACTCACAGCGATTGCCTTTAAATATAGACTGTGTAGTAAACTGTACAACTCAGTCATTTTGTTAAATAAAAATATTATTGTTGTACATTGTAGGTTTTGTTGTATATATAGTACTCGTAGTATGTATAATATTCAAATTAAAAAATAATTGAATTAACAATTACGTAGTTACTACAAAGTTATTCAGGGACCACTTTTATTGATCTGAAAAAAAAAGGTTTCAACAAGGGAGTAGAATGTTTTAAATACAATTTTCTAAAGCAGAAGTCAAAGTTTTACACCCAAAGGAACCCAATATCAATGAAGAAATTACTGACGCCCGCAACGCGCGGCCTCACTCGAATTTGTAAGTAATCGATGAGGTGCGAGAGAATAGGACCCGCCGTGCGCCCGGCTTTATATTCAAATATTACTTTCCACCCTCGCTAAACGGAGAAAAAATATTGAAAAATCCCAATTTGGACTGAAACTTTGTTCTCGAGAGAGCAAGTTAAATGTGTATAAAATGGTTTTAAAATTCAAATAATTTAGCTAAAAATATGTCTTCCGACGTTAGACTAAATAACTTCCAAATTTCATAATAATTATGTAAGCTAGAAAGAAAGAATATTCCTTTTGGATCATTACGCCACAAAAACCAAAAAATAAATGAAGGAATAAAAAATAATTTTAGTAAGATATGAATAAACGAATAACTTTAAGAGTACAGTAACAAATTGATATTTTATCTGATTAGCCACCACCCTACCGAGTTCCACTATGACGTTTGCAAGCCGTTAATACCACTGCAATACATGGACCTGCGTCTATCATAATATCACCTATTATACGAGTACAGCTTAATGATTTTACCAAAACAAAATTAATTTAAAGTTAATTATAGCTTCATTGTGGTAACTTTGTAACAATTAATGTATAATAAACAACTTATACAAGTTTTATTAACAATGTCGTGTGTTGTCAAATTATCAGCTAGGTAATTTCATTTTTTTGATATCATTAAACATAACATTATAACGTACGACAGCTTTTTAACAACAATTATAATAATTACTACCTTGGTAGTTTTCGCCTAAATGACAAATCTACTTGCCCATTCGATTTGAATTTAAAAAAAATGTTTTCAGTATCACAATCTTTGTAATGTTAATGTTTGGCTGTTAATAATATTAAAATATAATTACATTCAAATCAAACTTGAAATAAACATATTAAACAGAATTATGCTACGTAGCATTTTTGGAATTCATACGAAAAGGCGAGACAAAGTAGCATTTTATCGAAAACAAAATTATAATTAAGATTGTAAATCACTGAACTTAATTCAAATCATTTTACGGATTCAATATCATTTACAACACAAAACAAACCTTACAATTCTTCTTCAAAGACGAATAATATTAAATCGTAAAGTAAGTTTACACTCGGCTGCGTAATACTCTAACATTGTATCAATTTAGTTACGAGTATTTCCAAACATCCATTTCGTTTTCTCAGTGGAAACATGATGGATGGGTACACGGATAACGTAATACTTCAAATGACAGGATAAACGAATATTTTGTTATGCTTCTCTTTAATATTACGTAATAATAAATATAGTGATATGAATCTTAAGTGACGCTTGTGCTTCTCAACGACCCGTATGTTGCAATTTCCAGGATTATCACATTGATTAAATATAAGAAAAACTCATAAAGCTACAGGGTCTCAGAGTGACTGAAATCTCTTATCTACTACGGACAGTTATGCAGATAAGTATATTTTATTTACATAAATATAAAAAAAATGTTTACTAAACTAAACTTTTCCCGACCTAATTGCTAAATTCTTTCAAATATGCGTATTAACAATTTGTTCAGGCAATGTAACTTCAATCAGCTTAAATTATTTCTGAATATATATTTAACCATAATTTACGTTTTCCTTAAAAGTTATTTTTTTTTAATTGTCGTACATTCATAAATTCTTATAATTCGTCCTTTTATCATTTTAACCAGTTTGATTTAGTAAGTTAACGTTCTTTATTCTACCCAAAAGGGTTTACTAGATATTTATTTAAAAAAAAACTCATACAAGGTTTAACTTCATTTCGATACCACTGTACATATCCAAATTTATTTAATTATTATTATTCCTTTACTAAATTATTACCTCTATTGAATATAAATAATAACCAATAGAAACGATAACTTGATAATCATTATTGGCGCCCCAACGTGGTATTACGAGTATTTTAGTGGCGCCCAAACGTGTTATTTTTAAGTGACCTTCACCTGATTTTTAGTTGAATTTTTCTACAACCACCAACGACCAAAAATACGTATGATCGTGCTTTTTTAGAATATAACTTTTTAAAGGGTTCATTTACATTATAATAACTAGATATTTAATTTCTACAGATTTTTAAGATAGCCTCTATTAAAGTATAAATAAATATATCGAATATATAATAGAGTAATGTTAGAAATTTAAATGTGTTTATTAATCGATCGTAACTTTTGTATTATAAGATCAACATTAGTACATAATCCGTGAGAGCGAATTTATCCAACCTACCTTATACGATGAAGAAATTTCACAAAAGTACTAAATATAATCTGAATGCACTGTCACAGCACTCGTTAAGCACAATACAATTGGTGGCCACTACACAAACACTCTTGCTGTTTTTTTCGTTATCGTTGGTCACTCGAAACGATGTGCAACCGGGAACACAGAGCTCGCGACACGATTGCTCTGCACCGATACTCGGCCAGTACTAAACCCGCGCCGCGCAAGCCTCTGCGGAGCCGTGTCAAAGATTAAGAAACTGATTACGTTGCCAGATGTGATAGGATCTTATAGTAAGACTATCTTAGCTAAAGGAAAGCTTTCGTGAAAACATCCACTCCTATTTTACAGTAACTTACCTTAAACTAAATTTACATCTTGACCTATAGAATGGGCACATTACTCAATGATGTCACATGAAATTCGTATAAAAAATTGAAAAGGACCGGGTGATAAAGAAAGTATATTTGATAATATATCTGACCGAAACCTTTTCGACAACCAAGAAACATTAATCTCGTGCTGTAGAAAGAGAATCGCGTGTCTTCCAGGAAGATGGATTAAGATTGCAGAGCCATTATGATTATACAAATAAAAATATGTACTCCTAATAATAATCACATCTGAAAGTAATAATTTATTCTATGACACCTAACAACTCGTGCTCACTCAACGTGCTTGCAGATTGACAAATGAAATTTTTATGACTACACACGGCTTAGCCACTGCAGTAATGATGCTGTTAGAATAATGTAAATAAAAAATACATCTATAAATTAGTGAGTTAGTCTTTAAATCAAATCTAAATTTTATAGTACAACCTATTATATTTTTGAAAATGTTTGCGATTATTATTTCTCATATCGAATAGGTGTTGCCATAGATAAAAACTTGTTTGTATACACGTAAGTCCGGTCTCCAAAACTCTGAAATCATTACATTACATTTATTCAGTGATATTTAGACAGAGATTTATTCCTAGAATATATTTTTTTGAAATATATTATTTTAATTTATTTTTCAATCAAACTACCAAATTTATAGAAGTATATTTGAAACTTGTGAAAAGGTAAGGAAGGTACTTTTAGCCGGCTAGATAGCGGTACACGATACACATTGCGAAATCCACGTAGTATTGCTTCACGTTGATAAATTGCAATTCTAGATTTGGTACTATATAATTATAAAATTTCGGGTGAACTGTTTTTTTTTTCATAGAATTGGGTACATCCCTATGATAGCGAAATGCACATAACTTTGCGCACTCACAGACATAAAAGCACGGAGTCCATAGACGTGTTGTCGCTCAGTGTAGAGCAAACGTGTAAACATGCAAGATAGACTTCTCTTTGACTACTTCTGAGTGTCCGCGACAGTTCTAAATAGGATGCAAACAGAGATACTACCCTCGCAAATGAATGAAATATTAGCAGCTAAGCATACAGCAAGTGACATAACCTTTGTTTAACATACGGAATAACAATTTCAGTAGTCTGAAGTTTCCTAAATTTGAACAGTTGGTTATTTTAGTGTTCTACTAACAAAACATTTTGTAATCATTAACTTTGACAACTCAACAATATTTAGCCAATGTTCCAAAGACCGTAAGGCTTAAATCTTACAATAAGTTCTACATTAATAAGAGTTATCGATGAATCAAACATTATGGTGCAACCAAAGTATGGTCGTTATTCCTAAATAACATTGAAATGAATTTAAAATAATTTCCAATTTTACAATATAATTTCGATATCTGCGTAGATTAGGAAATAATTATCATAAACGCGCCTCTGTACACCAAGTTATTTCTTTTTACATACGAGGCTATTTGTCTTTTTTTTTTCTTAGTTTTTATTATCAAAATTCATATTAATTCCCTTAATACTTGATTACTCCCATTCTTACTTTAAACGTTTTTATTAAAAAAAATTGTTTTATTATGTTACTAGATAAATAATTACTCTATATTGAAAGCGTGTTTGTTGTTTTGATATTTTCATATTTTTTCTTTAATGCATTTTTTTATTGTATGTGGGCATTGACCAAGTATGGTCCTTTTAATTTAAAAATTGATACTTAAAATAAAACAGTAAAGTCTTAATCGGTACATTTAAGTCATTTGAGAAAATATTACGAAGGGTGTTACAATCATGAACAGAAAAATATGTAGTTTATTTTTGAAAATCTTGTTGTTCTGTCTGTTAGTTTGTCCGCACACAGAAACTACTGGACCAAATTTGATGAAATTTAGTGTGATTGTAGTTTATAGTTTGTTGTACGAATGTTTACACATATGAAGATTCGTATGGTGTAAATACATTGTACATGTATTGTTGCAGCCGCGCAATTAAAATCTGTCGCGTTAAAGTAGGTAGTTGGAATTAACCTTTTTTTGTCGTCGCAAGTAGTTATGATGTCCCGTGGGGTAGTTTTACGATTTGTCGTTGCCACTCACAAGACACTCGCGTCGAATTCTTGTCGAAGCACTGTCGCGTCCGCACGGTACAAACTCGCTCGGTTTGAATATTCCACCACAGCCACATTCTCCAGTCTGTGTCTCGACCACTGTTGAGCTAGTTTATGTGAAGGTGCATATATATACTTCATGACCTTGTCGGCGCCGACCAGCAAGTACCAAAGAACGCAGAACCGGTGAGTTGGCATGACATTTTAAACATACTTTCGCTGGATATTATCGCATTTTCGTAATTCGCCTTTTAGCTTCGCATCACAGGTCGTTCTCAGATTCGCGTGGGAACGACCATGTATATAAAAAAAGGAATGTTTGTATATATACAATAGTGTAATATATTTTAAATATATAGTGAAGTTGAAGTGAAATTATTTGAAATTATTTTATTATCATGCAATTTTCAATAGAAATAAACACAAACGTATGTATTTTCCACGATTATTCGTAGATGGCGCCATACGTATCGCTTTAGTTGTTTCAAATGTTCTGAAACATTACAAAGAAGAATTGAACTACTCACTCAACTCTTATGTCGTTTTACGTTCGTTAGCAAGTATCAAAGCACAGCCCCTTATAGGGTACGGTATCGAAGCAAAGTATCGATACTGTACTTAGTACTAGTATCGTATCTAATGTATCGATGCCAAGCAAAGTATCGAAAAAGAAGTATCGATACCTTAAGGTATCAAGTACTTTTGTATTTTTTTATTTGGGCGAATGAATGGAAGGCGAATGGAAAAGACTTATTAAACTGAGGTTTTTTATTAAAAATAATCAGAATACGTAAGCGTAACGCACGTACATTAATTAAAAATATTGATGATGAGATAAAGGGTACGCCTAAATTACGCGGTTAAATTTACGCCTGTAGGGCCCGACGTGTTAGGTTAAACTCACAGCGTAGACGTATGGCGGAATATCAATCGATCCAAAGTAGTGGGTCACGGCAGACTGGTAACCGTGAGTAACAATTTGTGTCTCAAGACTCAGAAACATTCTTATAGTGTGAGGTAAGGTTGACTGCTAACCACGAGTACCACGCTGTTTCTCGGGAATCTGGGGCATTCAAAAAACACATAAAACGTTTAAATCGCCGATGTTGAAATTCAGTACGCAGTTCTGTTTTTCATACATGAAATTCTACAGCGACGAAGTCGCAGGCACAGCAAGTTATAAATGAAGTTGAAGAAGATGGTAACAAATAGTTGTGCAATGAAAGACAAATATGTACCTAGTACAGGCACAGTTTAGACTGCGTTCACAATCTATTAAATATTGCTGTATTAAATAACTTGCTTATAAACAGCCAGCAATCGATGCTTGATTCAAGCAATGACTTCTAACCTTATCATAACCTACCGCGGCTTACACGCAATTGTCAGAAGCGGGATTTTATGTTACTCTGTTTAAATATTTTGATTCAATATAATAATTCTTAAAAGTATTAGAACCTGTTCAAGGATAGACTATACTAGCACCAACAGTACATTAGCACCTTATCAGTGACTTACTTGACTACCATGGGCTGCAGTGACCACATAACCTCTGCAGTCCGCATGCTTGTTAGTTACTTTCATAATAAAAAAATGAGCACTATTCACAAATCACTTTTGCAAATGAGAGTACAAATTTTTCTGTGGTATTTGCTGATTCGCATCCCGACGGTGAATATATTTAACCATTTACAATAAGGCATGAAGTATAGTTACTTTGCGGACGCGACACAAACAAAAGGCAGATACTAAGTTCACAGACGTTACAAATAAATAACATGAGCAATGCTTCACATTAATATATAAGCACCAACTGTTTTTTGACCTGGTTCGAAATTTATTATTTTAATTTTTGGGCAAGTAATAAATTTTTCTTTTTTTATAAATAACCTATCCCAGGTCATATTTTATTTCAAGTTATTATACACACAAACACACTCATGCTGCGTATAGAAATTAGTTAACAGTCTTCAAATTGTAAGAATTGGATTCATACAACATTGTAAAACCAACGGAGCGTATTTAAATATAAGTAGTATTTCTGGTTTCACGTTCTGACTGTTGTAACCCGCCTCGGACCTTCGCGCTGAAGTTCATATTCTACTAACAATATGTAAGTTAATGTGCTAACAATTGAGCGCAAGGATTATCGTAGAGTTATCATCACCACAAATGTGCGGTTCCTGGATGTCTTAGATATTGGATTATCATCCATTATAGCTCAAAATAGATCTTCCTTTAGATTTAATAACGCATTTGAGAAAATAGCCTCAATATTATATAAAATCTGCCACCTTAACGAACACTGAGTGATACAACGCCTGAATTATTTTATAGATTGTACCTGTCGTCTGTAGGGGCTGTCCACACGTAAAGACAGCCGACTTGATTCCGGTATACTCCAATGTCTATTAATAAAATATCGAGACGGACAAAGGTAATTTGAAATGTGTATGTATGGACACACTGGAATCATGATATTGGTTCCCGGAAGGAAACTTAACCCAAAAATATAAAGTATATATCTAATAAGTACAATATGTAACTAAAATTAAAATGGTACAACCTGCATTACATGGTCTTTCTTATATCGTTAGACATTATACCACACAAAATCTACCGCAACAGATTCAATCATTTGCTTAAGGTATTATATTTAAAACGGGGATAACGGGGTATATAAAAAAATTGACAGTCATAGGGACTGCCGATAGAAATTAAAACTTATTACTTAGAATTATTTTCAAACACCTATATAAATACGAAAAACTTCGTTTTTTGTGATTTATTTTTCAACTTACAAATATTAGTATATTTATTTAGTACTAACTATTTTACTGCACAGTGGTTCAACAATTAAACAATTAAGATAATAATCAAACTCAAACACTATTTGAACAAAGTATAGTATATACACGTTAAATTTTTACTTATTCCATTCAGTCTTACTTGTAAAGATATACACAGCAATTGCAATATACGTCACCTGCTATTATGTATGTCGGTGACGCGAACATACAAGATAACACCCATCAAAAAAGCGTCTAACGCGCAGAGCACACTGTCAAGTATATACGATGTGTTATACGTGTATACGTATATACATGTATACGTGTATACATGCCGCAGCGCACTAGGTCCGATCCTCCGGCATGGAGCCCTTGAGTCTAGCGGCCGCTCGCGCGATACAGTGACACCGCATTCACTAACTACCAACACACATTCAATACACTGTATTATGAACATACATGCATTACACTCAGGTACATAGGTTCTGTAAGGGACCATTTTTTCTTTTTTTTGAGGCTAGTTAGTCGAGATCAAAATTGAAGGATTACTAAATACATATACACTTGTCTCTTACCCTTTTTCCAGAGGATAGAGACAGTTATGTATGTATAATTAATTTCAATCACTGCAACAGTCCGAGCCGAGGCAGGTCCGGCCACTTTGGCACCCTCGGAACTAGTTGCTACGTCGTAGTACTTCTTGCTACAACAGTAGGTTGGTACAAAATTACTACGTGTTCAATAATTAATATAATTATGCTACCAGTAGATATTTTATCGCAGTTGGCAGTAGCACTGCTTAATTTAAGAAGGCCTTGGTTCGATTCTTGACCGGAGATAAAGTTAATAGACACAATAAGGATTCAATTTTTAATATTTATTTCGATCATATTTATAATATATCAGCCGTTACCAACGTTAAGATTGTTTAAAGTTATGAACTTTGACATATTTTCATTTTCTCTAGCGTATGTTAATAGATACATTAATAAACTTTATCAAAATGTTGTTAGAGAGTGAAATACATAAATTGTTTTCAATATTCTACGGATCGAAAGTCTAACATGGTCTGACCTTACTACAGTGAAGAGCTTTGCGGACCTAAATAATTCAAGGGTCCATGCAAATTCACTACATTAGTTAGCCCGTAAACTTTTAGTAAATCATACAGATATTTTAATTATGCTAACTTTGAAGAAATTCCTAAAAAACCTTAACACGGTAATTTAATTATAATATGTTGTTATAATATTCAGTAAAACTGTTATCCAAATGCTCATAAGAAAAAAGCAATGAATGAAAAGTTTTACAAGCGCTTTTGTTATTAATATAATGCCAATTAAAAGAAAGTAATTCCAAATTTTTTGCTTGTTTGCAAACGGATCTGTCACTCGAATTTACTACATAACTATAAAAATTCTAAGTATATTAAACAATGGTACGAAAAAAATAAACAGTACATGAAAACTTTGCATAATTTTATATGTTTTATAAATTTTGTTTTTTTTTTAGTTATCGACGATAATGATTAATAAATGAATATTGAAATATTTTTGTGTTATTAATGTTTTACTACCATACTGAATAATTCTATACGGTACAATTTTAGTATCGAAATAGCCCACAGGCTATCTAGAGGAAACAGTAAAACTTAGTTGGCAGTTTCTTTACTATGAAAATATAGTTAGTTACAGGCATAAAAAATTCGGGAACACTGCTACTTCATAAGCCAGAAGAATTTATTCAAACAGTCTTTACCTGCATGCAAATCTGGATGGAAGGTATATTAAAAACATTGAAGAAATAAATTTATTATTAGTTTTTTTATTAACGGTCCTCGTTGAAATATTGATACGTTGTCCGTAGGTTCGAGCCTTGGCATAATATAGGAACGATATTTTTTGACTATGCATTATTTTACTAATTTAAATTTGATTAATAAAACTATCGCCTGTTGGTGAAAGAAAATATCGTAAAGAAATCAGAATATCTTCCATATATAGTCAGCATGGTGTGGGCTAGAGCGGTGATAAAGCCAGTGCCTTTCCATGGGAAGAGGTTTTTGCCCAGTTGTGAAATATTACAAGCTACTATTTATTTTATATTTGCTTAACAAAGTGACTGTACAGCACGTTATGGAAAGTACGGTGCGGTCCAAAAACAATGGCGACCGTCGGTGAGACATTCCATTAAAATAATTATCCGAAATTTCTTTCCTACTTTTTTTTTTTTTTTTTTTCGAACTGACTACACTGTTAGCCTGAGGGGCCCTGGAGCCTTTACGGCTTTTACAGCTTTACCGGGCTTGGGGGCGAGCGCTTAGGGCACTCAGCCACGAAAGCTAAGCAACAACATCCGAGGGTGCCAAAGTGGCCGGACCTCGGCTCGGACTGTTGCGCGTATGCAATTAAGTCGCGATCTGACTAATTTTCCTACTTCCGCCTGCAATAGATAAATAGTACTTTCAGCCACCTACAACATAAAATATTTTAATTTAAATAAATGTGTAAATGAACGTATTATATTAATTAAAATAATAATAATTAAAATGTAATATGTTTACATTCAATATTTTCAGTGACTCTACAGCCGATTCGGAAGGCACTGTCTTTTAAAGAAGAATTGGAAAAAACTCTAAGGTTGATGTTTTTAAATTTCTCTTTTTTTATCGTTATAGGTTTGGCGCTGTGGCCACTATCTCACCTGATGTTAAGTGACGATGTGGCCCAAGATGATAAAACGTTATAATGATAACTTAGTGGAAGACTGGCTCTCAAGTGCAGCTGCCGGAACACACCTATTGGTGCGTGGCGACAGATTTTCAACTTGTGGGTGGTAGCTAGCCAGGCGGGCATCAGAAAAAGCCCTACCACCATGCTATGGTTTCCTCACGATGTTTTCCTTCACCGAAAGCTCAGGCTCGTTACAGGGATTCGAACTCACGTCAATCGACGCGAAGTTGTCCACGCTACCACTGAGCTGTCATTGCTTCAAAGTAACGCCTTCGTCAATGAAAGACATTCCATTTGGCATTATTGCTGTTACTTACTATTTAACCCACCATACTAACAACCCGCCCGCTACTTTGTCTGCGTTGATTACAATATAAGGTTGCGAAATGGATGAAGGCGGGCGGAGACGCGGAGCCAAAAAAAATTGGAGTAAATCATTTCAACGTTTTAGAAAGATCACCAAAAGAAACCATCAAACATAATAACAATAAAAGTACAAGGATAATTAATATATTATGGAATAAAAAACAATTGGATAGAATTTATCCGGATTTCGTCTTTGGTCTTCGTAATTTCAGTGAATCTGCTCTCTTTTATTTCTTTGTTTCTAGTATGAGTTTACGTCTTCATTTTTCCATTTACTCGTAACGAATAAAAGAACAAAGTATTATAAAAAAGGTCACGTCGCAGTATCGACATCGCGCACTCTCTCGTCACGTCATTTCAACGCCGCAAACCGAGCGATCTAGTCGCTGGCGTCGAAAATGTTCCATCGCGTCATCGCCCGGTTTCTTCCAGTTCGCGACCTAATATTAAAGAAAGCACTCTGGAACACCGTAACGCAGCTTCGCATTAGTGAAATAAAAAATTAGAATCGGATCTCAGACGTTATCTCCTACAAACATAACCTCTATAAAATAGTTATAGTTTATTTAGATGGATAAAAATAAAATTTTCTTTTATCGCTTGCTTATTGATTTTTTTATATGTTTTGAAAGTAAATATATCAACTATAATACAATTTAAAAAGAAAACATTTCCTTATAGTTAATCATGTAAACAAAGTTAAAGTTATACAATTTGTATAATAAATAAATCATTATAAACATGATTTGTTTCAAGAGATTACAAGTGTCAAATATCTGCCAGCCCTGTGTACTGGTTTATCTCATTAAAACGGAAAGTTTTAATTCCCATATAACTCCTATTACATCGAATTGTTGAAATGACTTGGAAAATGTTTATTCAGCGTGTTGTTTCTAAGCTCGTTTGTTACAATCTCCACTAACAGTCGGTCAGGTAGGAAAGGGCTGCTATAATAAAAATGATCGGAATTATTACAAAGGTCATGCGAAGGGTGGTCTCCAGCCGCCAAGCAACAGATCAGTATTCAACGTTTCATGTTGGGAATCAAAAAGTAGCTTATAGCATATATTTATAACATTAATTCTACTTTTTAGATAAACAGTTTTCTAGTCCACTCCCTTAATATCCAACGATAAAAGCTGTTTGTAGTATGTGCATTATTTGTGCCTATTACATGTTTAAAACTTTATAAACGTATTGTGTCAAACGCGAATAAAATAAGTAATTTATTATGCAACTAATAACATTAAATATTATTTAACTGTTGATGTGAAATAAATAGTGGCGTATTTGAACGGGAGTATAAGCTTTCTGATGGGACGTCGCTACGTGCCATTCAACTAGCGTCGTGTCTGGTTGGCTCTTTTCGTTACAATGCTCACTTCTCAACATGTACACTGAACTCTTTCTCTCTCTACTGCACACACTCACTATTTGACGCGTGCGTTTGTGTATCAACTAGGTTTCTCATTCTAACCTTATAAGTTACTCGTGAATTACAGTCAGTTCAGGTGAATTTAACAATACTTTAAAAATAAACTTAAACTAATACATACAACATTAACATTTATTTTGCTCTCTGTAGTACCTATGTTATTTTGACCAAAATAGAAAACACTTTATAGGCTAAGAATATTAACAGAGAAACGTGTTGCTTGTACAGTGCTTATTGGTGAGGAGAAATTAGAAGAGGCCGAAAGCTTTATTTTCAGTGATTTATAGTGTTTATCTTTTTTTTTTATCGTTATAGCTTTGGAGTATTGGCCACAATCTCACCTGATGTTAAGTAATGATGTGACCCAAGATGATAACACGCTAAACCTAGTGGAAGACTGGCTCTCAAGTGCAGCTGCCGAAACACACCTATTGGTGCTTGGCGACAGATTTTCAACTTGAGGATGGTAGCTAGCTAGGCGGGCATTAGAAAATTTCCTACCACCATGCTATGATTTCCTCACGATGTTTTCCTTCACCGAAAGCTCAGGCTCATTGTAGGAATTCAAACTCACGTCAATCGACGCGAAGTCATACACGCTACCACTGCGCCATAATTGCTTTCATTCATTCGAATTCAAGCACATTAGCAAATGATACTCTAATAAATCCACTGAAGCAAATAATTTTAATCTTCTCGTATTCAATAGGGGTCACCGTCCCTCCATACTAGCCCTCAGTAAGTCTCCGTCACAGACCACCATTATCGTCCCACTCCAGCAAATTACATCGTATTTGCTATTCACAATGCCTGCGTGGCACTGACCTATTTCGCTTTTAGTATTTCAGAGAACGGAATTATTTTTGAAAGGTGGTATCATTTTGACTGAAAGAGAAATGGAAACAGTAGTGTACATTTTAATACAAAATTTTAATGGACACTTCTAAGTCAGTTTCATCGCCATCTGAGTTTTTCTGTTGAACTACTAACTACTACTGATTATTTTTATCGTTTTCATTACACTAATAGCGCATAACTGAGTAGGTTCCTGCGGTAATGGAGAGGTGCTGGACACATGTGACGTAACAGAACTATCTCGCTAAACACGTAATGAATAGTAATGAAAATATCTTTTTTTTTTATAATAGCTGGGCACATTGACTGTACTGTACCTGATGGTAAGCACACTACAATCCAAACACAACGACGACCACCAAGAGATCGAAATCCATCGGCGGTCGCCGCTGTCATGCCGGCCTGCTTAAATATCTCTTCACGTTACGCTTGAAGGACCCGATGTCATAAGAAGGACGGAACACATTGGCTGGGAGGCTGTTCCACAGTTTCACGGTACGACAAAGATAAGACAAAGAGAACTTTTTAGTTCGTGCCGAGATGGAAGTTATCGTAAAACTGTGATTCCGAAGCCCAGCCCGTGTGGTTCTGTTGTGGAAAGGAGAGGAGGGAATAAGATTAAACAGCTCTTCAGAACATTCACCATGATACAGACGGTAAAACAAGCGATAAGCGAAGCGATGTTCCTGCAAATATCTTATGATATCTACAAGTGTGAACCAAAATTGGTATTGGTATAATTGCGTAAGACAATATAAACTGACAAAATGAAAAAATATGATTTGAACTGAAATTTAAATCGAATTAAATTAATCTGTAACCATATCGCTACTCGAATCGCTGTCTGTACGATTTGAATCTTTTTCATTATCAATCTCCCTATGTCGTAAATTTATAACAAATTGATAATAATTGATAAACAATTGAAAATTGATAATATTTTAAAAAGAATCACATGACTACGAACACACCACGATTAGTCGCTAAGTTTGTGACGTCATAATGTTAAAGAACTTTCATCGATTAAGAGTCAAAACACTGTATTCGCTGTATGCTACAATAAGTAGAATTTTTTTTTTAATTTGATATAACTTTTTAGTTATAGTAAAAAAAACTAAAAATATTTTTATTATAAAACTCATAACAACTTATCTTTTCATTTATTACAAAAAAAAAATGTTTTTTTTCCAAAAAACCCTATTCTTTAACCTTTCTTCTTATAACGCCTTTAATAACATTAACAATTTCCATCTCCTTTTTCTTGTCTGTTTGGGTTTCCTTGGTGAAGAAAACTTTACATTACTTTCCATACTTCTTCCCGCATTAACAATGCGTCGTACGCTTTCTCCTGACAATCCGCTAAACTTGGTCACGGTTTTATATACATTAATGTCAACTTTATGTTCAGTAGAATTGGAATATGATTTTCTTGCTTTAAAATATTTTAAACAAGTTGCTTAGTTTGAGCCATAATCGGAAGACTCATCTTTGGTTGTAAATCTCGTGTGCGTTTTGTTTAAAGTGGCCAGACACAATAAGAAGTGTTGACGGGGTTTTTTGGCGGGATCTTGAGCTACCATGTGTTGTGTCCCACAATGGTTTTTATTTTTATTTCATTATCTTAGGTTCTTTGACCCTATAATATGTAATATTGGTGGTATTTTGAGTGACATAGTTTGGTTGGTTAATGTGCATTCGTGGAGTGGATTATGAACATTTATTTTGAGATGTCAAAAAAACTCCCTAGAAAGTTCTATCAGAAGAGCCACCATCTTGTTGGATCACCTTTGTATATAAAAAATATTACGAAGACAAACACAATCGACACTGGAAAGTGCTTTTTGCTTCGCCAAAACAAGAAGAAGAAGAAGACGGGTTGACGACAGCGAAGCTCAATATACAAATGTACTCTGTGGCGATACCGACGCTCGACTGAAGTCTCCGGTCGTTTGACGTAACGAAAACATACTCCTCCCGCACCGCTCCACTACCGCAGGAACCTACTCATTAAGCGATATACCTGTAGTTACATACATATATCATGAATATTTAGGCCGTCTGTCCGTAGATTCGATCCTCGGTAAGTGTAAATGAAAAATTCGAAATTTGTGTAGATTTACCAATACGATTATAATATCTGGTGGCGATGAAGGGAAGTATAGTGAGAAAGTTATTGACAAATGTATAACTACTGATTTTCAGTTTTTCGAAATCACCGATAAATCGCGATGATTAAGCTCGCTCTTTCTATTGACAATTCAATATTTAATAACCAAATAATATTATTTATTATTACATGTAATTATCAAAAAATTTCTCTTAATTATGAAACGACATCGTTAACATTCATTTATTTATTAGACAATTCCTTTCAAACAACTCTTAATATAAATTGCCTAGCTTCTGTATTCAAATGAGTCGGTACGTGGAAACTTGAATCAGTAAAATAATTAGGTACTCGTGTTCGTCAACGTATATATTATTACCTAATTATGTTTTTCGTTATCCTACATGACATTAATAAACACATTTGTTCTAGATGGTGAGTAAACATATTTGGATCTATTAACAGTTCTTAGATCGAATCAGGGTTCTAATGCGAATAAATCATTTAGATTTCGTATAGGGACAAACATATTGTTCTCTTTTACACATTTATAAGAAGTATCATTAAACATTTATATTACAATTCGCAGTATTCGCTGCATTCTTATACAGCTTACAGTATTGGAGTAATCAATCTCGTACGAGATTCGTACATGCATCCATTTCATTCAACAGTACGACTATTGGCACTACGTATCAATGGTTGTTAATTTAACAGAAATAATGTTTTGACTATTGACGTTCATATGTGTGCACATCGGATTCGGCCACAAAACATTCGTACTGCAAGACCTACAAAACGCGAAATGTGTAACGAGAATTCTTTTTTGCGCAATCACAAAAGTTATATACAACTGGCATATATGTTGTTCATGTTTACTGTAATTATGTAATTTGAGGATGTACAATTGTCATCTAGGACGTACTGTTCTGGCTTCATACGAGTATATGCGTAAAACACAATAAGAATACCGCTACATAATTCTTTTGCAATTTTTATATATAGCTTTTTCAAACAATATTCTGTCATTTATAATTAATAATAAATTTAAAATTAATATTTGTTTTCTTAGCGTCAATTTATCAAAAACTTGTCTCCCGGCGTCTCTCAATTATTTAAGCTATAACCAGTCGACGGCGCGACTCGACGCACAAATTACATCACTCACGTATGCAAATGAGTTATATAACAGAGCTAACTCACGTCAATACCAAAGATATTAACATACTACGTACAGTCGGTCCTAGACAGAACGTGAAAAATATAATCGTGAATCATGTTCAACTGCGTTGAGGCAAAGACTTGTCTGAATGTTCTCACTAAAATATTAAAATCATGAACAATTATTACATTAGCGAAAAACATATTAAGATATCATATATATCTGTGAAAAAAAAACGTCTGGAAGAGAATTTGTTATGTTAAATTACACGCCACAATAAACAGATACAATTGGAAAATTCTAGAATCGATTACCTAACATGAAAGTTAATATTATTAATAGTATTCTACATAATTTAATCTCTTTGGTCATTAAATATATGTGAATAAAACATACGTCTTAACGACAGTTTTGCGAGGTTCTTGTTGTTAATTAAACCATTCTGACTCCATCTTCAAGTATGGACAAGGGAAATAAGCAGAAAGGGTAAGACAAGTCCGCGGTGACAGATCCCTGTAATCACCTCCGGCTAAACAATAAGCGAGATCCAATGTAAAATTTGGTTATTTCATCGTTATTGAAAACCCTGAGTATTTGAAGTTATCGTTTTTTTTAATCAAATAATTTTGTACAGACAGACATATAAAAATAATTGTAACGATAGATTCTATTTAGATTAGGTTAATAGTTCGTAACTAAATTACTAGAAGGAAAATAAGTATATGGGTATGAATAATTTCTAATGTTACGAAAATAACAAAAAGAGGCTTTAATTTTCATTATTTATATAGTTTTAACATTATATACATATTATAAAACTCAACATTTCTCTGTCTGTCCGTTTATGTTATTTTCACGCGAAAACTGCGTGTCCGATTTACATGGTTCTTTTTTAAATTCATAGCTATATCTGGCCAGGTCATAGGGTATATTTTGTTACATAAAGTAACATACGAAATAAGCAGTGACGATAATGATGAATAAATTCGGAAAACAGACGCCTTTGGGGTGATTACATAGATTACGCTGAGTAAACCGTACGAGATATTAGGTCTTTACCTATGAAATTGCCGTTTTGTATGAAAAAAATTAAACGATGTTTTTTCATGTATTTTTAATTTGTATTAATCGAAGTAATCACCCATACAATCAATGCATCTTTGCCAGCGCAGTGGCAGTTTATTGATGCCCATCTTAAAGAAATCAGCTGGACGGGAGGCAACAAATTCTTCAAAGGCATTTTGAACTGCCTCTCGGGTATTGAATTTTTTTCCCGTCAAGGAGTTATCCAAATTCTGGAAAAAGTAGTAGTCTGTAGGCGCAAGGTCTGGTGAGTAGGGCGGATGACGGAGAACTTCCAACCCCAGTTCTTGCAACTTGGAGACCGTCTGTTGTGCAGTATGAGGTCGCGCGTTGTTGTGCAGGAGCACCGGAGACGAGCGATTGACCAATGCTGGTTGGAGATGTGTCAGCTTCTCCATCATTGTGTTCAGTTCTTCACAGTACACATCTGCAGTAATGCTCACCCCGTTTGTTAAGAAGCTGTGATGAATCACACCGGCGCTAGACCACCAAACAGTGACCATCACTTTTCTAGGGGTAAGTTTTCGTTTAGGGCATTGTTTACGTGCTGAACCAGGATCCAACCAACTTGCTGAGCGCTTGCGGTTATCAAACAGAATCCATTTTTCATCGCAGGTAACAATGCGGTTCAAAATTCCTTCATTTGTGTGTCTTTTGAGCAGTGCAAGGCACGTCTCGACGCGTACTTCGCGCTGGCGATCATTGAGTTCGTGGGGCACCCATTTGTCAAGCTTTTTTACCTTGCCAATTTGACGCAAATGGACCAATATTGTTTTGACGCTAACATTGAAAGCTGCTGCTAATTCAGCCGTAGATTGTGTATCATCAGCTTCCAAAAACGCCTTTAATTCGTCATTGTCGACCAAAGTCTTCGGACGACCGCGAGGTTCATTTTTCAGGTCGAAATTCCCAGAACGGAAGCGAGCAAACCAATAACAGGTGGTGCGTTGGTTTGTAGTGTTAGCTCCGTAAACGTCGTTGATGTTGCGTGCCGCTTGTGCCGCGTTACTGCCACGACGGTACTCATATTCCATAATTACTCGAATTTTTAACGTATCCATGATGACAAAAAAGATTTAAATGCGATGAAAATGTAACACTTATCAATAAACAAATGACTACTTTTGGAAAAAGAATTCCATGTTTTTAAAATAAAATTAATTTGAAATTAGAATTCTTAGTGTTAAACTAGCTAGACGAGTATTAAAAAAAATGCAAAAAAAGTATGTGTTAATATTGTTTAAAAGGTAACGTTTCACTTGGTACATCAGCGCCGTGTTAAGATATAATCGGCTGCGGAATCACAGTTTCTAAAACTTTTAGGACGAGTGCAGACAAGTCGACGAGTTTCCAACTCGTCCGACGAGACGTGATACAACACGAGGGGGAAACGACAACAAAATGTTATTTTAATAAACAACAACAAACTTTGATATGTTTCATTGAAATAAATATGAAATAAGTTTCTGTTATTCCTGTTTTGAACTTACTAAATATTAAGTATTAATAACACAGCGATAATGTTTGCGAACTTCGTGTCAACCGATGCGTATTTGATTCTTCCATAATATAATAGGTCTTTACCTATGAAATTGCCGTCCTGCAGTACTGGCTATTCAAATCAAAATAATTTTTGTTTGACTAAGAATTCTAATTTCAAATTAATTTTATTTTAAAAACATGGAATTCTTTTTGCAAAAGTAGTCATTTGTTTGTTGATTAGTGTTACATTTTCATCGCATTTCAATCTTTTTTGTCATCATGGATACGTTAAAAATTCGAGTAATTATGGAATACGAGTACCGTCGTGGCAGTAACGCGGCACAAGCGGCACGCAACATCAACGACGTTTACGGAGCTAACACTACAAACCAACGCACCACCTGTTATTGGTTTGCTCGCTTCCGTTCTGGGAATTTCGACCTGAAATATGAACCTCGCGGTCGTCCGAAGACTTTGGTCGACAATGACGAATTAAAGGCGTTTTTGGAAGCTGATGATACACAATCTACGGCTGAATTAGCAGCAGCTTTCAATGTTAGCGTCAAAACAATATTGGTCCATTTGCGTCAAATTGGCAAGGTAAAAAAGCTTGACAAATGGGTGCCCCACGAACTCAATGATCGCCAGCGCGAAGTACGCGTCGAGACGTGCCTTGCACTGCTCAACAGACACACAAATGAAGGAATTTTGAACCGCATTGTTACCTGCGATGAAAAATGGATTCTGTTTGATAACCGCAAGCGCTCAGCAAGTCGGTTGGATCCTGGTTCAGCACCTAAACAATGCCCTAAACGAAAACTTACCCCTAGAAAAGTGATGGTCACTATTTGGTGGTCTAGCGCCGGTGTGATTCATCACAGCTTCTTAACAAACGGGGTGAGCATTACTGCAGATGTGTACTGTGAAGAACTGAACACAATGATGGAGAAACTGGCACATCTCCAACCAGCGTTGGTCAATCGCTCGTCTCCGCTGCTCCTGCACGAGAACGCGCGACCTCATACTGCACAAAAGACGGTCTCCAAGTTGCAAGAACTGGGGTTGGAAGTTCTCCGGCATCCGCCCTACTCACCAGACCTTGCGCCTACAGACTACTACTTTTTCCAGAATTTGGATAACTCCTTGGCGGGAAAAAAATTCAATACCCGAGAGGCAGTACAAAATGCCTTTGAAGAATTTGTTGCCTCCCGTCCAGCTGATTTCTTTAAGAAGGGCATCAATAAACTGCCACTGCGCTGGCAAAGATGCATTGATTGCATGGGTGATTACTTCGATTAATACAAATAAAAAATACATGAAAAAACATCGTTTAAATTTTTTCATACAAAACGGCAATTTCATATTAGGTCTAGACCTAATATTTAAGTTTTCGGAAACGAAGAAACCATAGCATTGGTTTGGGGTATTATTCTGTTGCCATATGTGTTTAACGTCTTGTATCGTCAGTTTGTTTGATTAGTTTAAATTTTAAACTATGGCAGATAGCGCATCGAGTTTACGTACATATTTGTGTTGCCGTAGACAAGCAAGCATGCCGACCCGGGTGACAGTGTAAGGGGGCGCTAAAATCATGATAAAATATGGTGGAAAAAAAAATTGCTTCACAAAGCGCCTAGCATCCAGCGCACGTTGTTATATCAATTATTCATTTGATTGTAAAAGGCCCAGTTGGTTTTACAAAAAAACCTAAGGGTTGAATCCGAAATGCGCTGTGAGCAACTGCAACTGTTAAAAACATCTAATGACAGGAATTTTATTTTATTAATAATTAACGATATTGATATTAACTTAATTGAATTAACGATATGAAAAATGGCAATTATATATGATTGAAGCTTCACCTCACTTTGAAAAGTCAAAAAATTTAAAATATGACTCTTGACCGCTCAATACATAGTGAGTAGGTACTTTTTCAGATATGATTATATTTCTTTCATGTTGCGCATGAGAAGTAGAAAAAAAAATTTAACAAAGAGGCAATATTTCAAGGTTTCGAAATAAAAAAAGAAAACAATTTAAAAATTTTCAGACTTATTTTTTACTCCTCGGAATTGAAAAAATTTCTCCAGATTTTAACTTACTACAAAAAAAAATTTCAGAAAATGTTTATTCTTCCGAATTTATTTGAAAAAATGCCATCCATTTTTTTGTGATTTTTTTTAACAAGTTTCTGCCCCGGGTGGAAAAAATTCTAGGTCCGGGGCTGTATCCTTGTTATATTGCTCAAATTACCGAATTCTTATTTATGTGTATTATTCTATTATAAATTACTATATATTTTTGTCAACGTTATATCTCGGAAACTACTGAACCAATTTTGATGGAACTTTTTACGTTCAATTATACATTATAATAGTTAGCGTTCCTTTTTATTTAATTTAACTATCAACCCACAATTCATATACTGAATATAGGTATAGACACAGGTGACGCGAAAAAGCATCATTTTTAAATAGTCACTACATACACACAATGATATTGAGTTGCCGCATTCTAGAAGCTATCGTTTTTAACTAGGGCGGTATCTAGTTGGAGCGCAGCGGAAGCCAATAATTAATCGATTTTTTTTTTGACGTTAAATTATTTTAACATTATAAAAATCTGTATTAAAATGAAATCACATTATTATCAGTGACGGCTAACTACATGATATCGTACTTCCGTCACGCGACAAAACAAAGTTATAAAGTGAAAATTGTGATATAGGGTAAGTTTTCAAGTAAGAATTGAAGCCCGTTTGAGTAAATTAGAAATTAACCATTTTTGTCTATACAAATAAAATGACTGAGGTTTGCCGATGTAAGCGCATCACGCAAACACTACTCGATAGATTTATATCATATATATATATATATATATATATATATATATATATACATATATATTAGATACTAGGTCCTTATCAAAAGAAAAAAAAATCATGATATGTTCATCTAATAAAAAGTTTTCAAGTATTAAGTAACTACAATTTTTATAAGCACTACGCGTTCTTTCGTCGTCCACACGAGTGAAGCCGCGGGCACAGCTAGTTTTATTATAAAAGATTTTTTAATTATTGTAATAATATGCAAACTAAAATATTACATCTCTGTTTACTTAATGACTCACTCATTATTATTATTACGTATTTAACTATGTTATAATAACTATTGTTAGTAGCGGCCCGCGGTTCCTCACGACAACTGCAGATATATTAATATATCTGAAGCATAAAAGCTTATAAATGAAGAAGCATAAAACATATTCAGAGATATTGAAACAGCCTTATCTAAAAGCGGGCTATAAAAAATCTGGAACAGTAAAAATATCGTTTGGATTGTTCGTGGGCCGCGAGCGCACACCTAATAACTCATATTTCTATTATAATAAATCGCTTCGGAGACAAACTCGGTTGGTAGGCGTTGTTACTCACAGACATTGTCTGTGTACGCACTGGGTGACGAAATCTCTACTTTTATAAAAAAATCTGCATATCTCTCATATATAAAAGAATACAAAGTTTAACTCGAACTTTAATTCAATTTCGGAACGAATCACTCAATACTTAATTTAAAATCTTTATAATATTAATTATATCAGAGACAGTAAAAAACGACATAAAGGTATAATCAAAAATTAATTTAGCGCTTAAAAAAATTAGAAACCTTTTTTCTACTACTTTTCGCGTCGATTGACGTGAGTTCGAATCCCTAAAATAAACTTTCGGTGAAGGAAAACATCGCGAGGAAACCATAGTATGGTGGTAGGGCTTTTTCTAAAGCTCGCCTGGATAGCCAATTCCTCAAATAAACCCTCAAGTTGAAAATCTGTGTCCAAGCACCAATAGGTGTGTTGCGGCAACAGCACTTGAGAGCTAGTCTTCCACTATGTTTAACGTGTTATCATCTTGGGTCACATCGTCACTTAATGTCAAGTGAAATTGTGGCCACAACGCTAAACCTATAACGATATATAAAAAAGTTGTCGATGAACTAGAATTTTTTTACATATCTACGACCCTTGTACTGTTTGCCTATTTGGTGTTTTGACATGTATGAATAATTGTAACCGTTCTAAGGTCTCAAAAATACATAACTACCATGATGTGTAATAAAGATATTGTATTGAAAACTTTTAAACTAAAGAAAGGCCATAATTAATATAAAGGTGACAGGTAAAGAAGTGTCGCGAACGTCGCGTCGTGTCGACAGAGTTTGAGCAGCGCAGTGCGTGTAAATTGAACGCAGCAAGTCGAGCTGTCGTGTAAGCGTACGCGCCTCAAGGGAGACACCAACAAGTCGCGGCGTATTCTTTATATCCTCTCCCGCTTAGAACATTCAAGTGATCACATCTGAAGTTATAATTTGCGTTGTTACTGCGAACTACTGACTATCTCATGTATTACGTTGAAAAAATATATAGGCATAATTTTGTTTCCTTTTTTCCTTGAGTTCGTCAAGGTAACTATATCGATAGGTGTTGCTTGGTAGAGCTCATATTTACCCTATGTACATTCTATATCAATATATCTATAGTTCTGTTTGTACCCACATGTATTGTTTTCTTTTATCAAATTTCCTGACAGGCATCCAGTATAAATGGTACTGATCACGTTAATTTTTATTGTCTGCCTGTTTGTTTGTATATCCGGATTGAACACAAAAACAGTCTGACTGATTTTTATGAAATTTTGTACACGAACTGCCTATGTCTTCATAATTCATATGCTATGTATATTGGCTAGGCAGCCTAGGTGTGCTATTTAAAAGGGTATAAATATTGTCATTATTTCTAGTAATCTACTATAGATGTCGGCCTTTCAGCTCTTACAGACAAACTAGTTAGATACGAAAATGTTATTTGGTCTTATTCACTTGTATTCTAATCTCCATAGGCCATAAATCGTGATACAAATAACAAACCCGATGTTATCTCGATTAATTCTACAAGTGAACTTGAACTCAATTACAATGTCATTCGTGTAAATCGTGAATTATTGTATATATTATATGTAAATATAGCGTTATATATTCAAAAGGTCAATAGCAATACTAACCTGTAAATGTCTGACTGCTGGGTAAGCGTCTCTTTACTCGAGAGTACGAGGCACGGGAATAATCACCGTACCTACCAGCCCATGACGGACTGACAACTACGAACGGCGAGAAATTCTGAGAATTAACGGGAACATTAGCGTTACTTGCTATATTTTCCTATAATGACAGCCGATATTACATTAAAAAGCAATTAGCATGTAAATTTCAAAATTGTCGTCGCCGATTCTTGAACTTGCGTACATCATATCAATATAACACTGGTCTGAACCATACGACACGGGACATCACAATTTACCCCGAGATGAAACTATAGCCACTCGATACCTGTGTTACCTCCTCCGGTGGTCTAAGAAGTTCTTAAAGAAGCTTATAAAAGTCCACATTATGGTAATTAATTTTCAAATTAAAAATTAATATTAATATATACATAAAAATCGCGTTAGTGTAATTAATTTAGTTCTGAGTGAAAACGCCAGCTCATTGTTGTCACAACGTCATTCCACATTCACCTTGGTTATATTATTTCTCTTATAATATTTAGTTGGAACATTTTCACAATATATTTACATAAATAATTATGATATTGTTAACTTGGAAATTGATTGAAGAGTAGTTAAATTGTTATGTTTAATAAAAACTGTTGTTAAGTGTTATATAATATATTTAAATATACTATTTTGAAAAACTCCAGAGTCAATATGTGAAGTATATTTGCAATTTTAACACAAATGTAGGCGATTGCAACGTCTAGATATCATTTATGAGACAGGAACCTCAGACACGGGCCATCTTTAGAAGTTCTTCTCACCTGGTGTGGGGCAACCAAATATTGAAAGTGGGGCAGAGGCCTATATAACGGGCTGTGTTAGGTATCTTCTCGTGACTTGTAAGTGAAAAAGAAAAACACGTGAATATACACACAAAAAAATACACAAAGAGAGGTAATTTGCCACCTGGACTAAGCCAGTATTAGAGTGGTGCACAGTTTCAAGATTCAGAACAAACGTCTACGACATTAAGTTAGACCAGGGGAGGGTGTGTTTCAGAACAAAACATCTGCAATATGAATGTCCCCTAGAACGAGCTTCACTCGATTAAAAAGACACCTTGATTACCAACTTTTCAAGTTCAATTAAAGTATTTTATGCTATATATATTTAATTTATTTATACGTCCTCTAAACAGTAGCGTGCCATCGCAAACCGTCGCGACAATATCTAATATATAAATGATTGTATATTGTTAAAAATCTATACATTTAAATATAAATGAAGTGTCTGTTTGTAATATCAAAATAACAGAGTTTTTACTAAATGCATATGAAAGTATACACGAAACCTATAAGAAAAAACCCTTTTTTTTATTTTTGTCTGCGTGTCTGTCTGTTCCAGGTAATCTCTGAAATGGTTGGACCGATTTTGACAGGACTTTCACTAGCAGATAGCTATAGGGCATAACTTAGGCTACTTTGATTTTAGAAAAATAATTAGGGTTCCGCACAAAAAATAAAAAACCTTTTTTAGTAGCCCACGCGAGCGGAGCCGCGGGCACAGCTAGTATATAATACAAACAAAAAATAATATTTCAATATCTTTATTTACCATATCATAGAATGTTCTGCAAGAACCATTTTTATCTAAACCAGAGAAAATGCAAACCGCAATATTCAAACGAACATAATATTTAAAGACCTTGTAAGACATAGCATTAAAAGACTCAAACCTGTGACCTTTCTCCATTACATTAGTTACAACTACAGCATCGGTGAATGTTTAACTAGTCGTGCAGTAAGGCTAGGATTTACAATAGCAGGTTGTAAGAAACTACCATTACTTAATCATTCATGAATAAGTAATTCACATTGAATTCATAAACCAAAATTAATCTAAATGGTGTGGTAACTAGGCTTCTAATAATTCAACGGAAAGCCTAGGATTTTGGGGCTGTTTTGCATATATACTATTTTGCTTTTAGCGAAATCGCCTGACCTATTTTGTGTTAGGGGTTTATTCTAGAGTTGTCGGGAGAAGTACTTTATACTTACTATTTTTACTGCTAGAATATTCACCGTCGGCACTCTAACTGAATATTACTTTAGCTTTTAAACATTAACCTTGTATTATGTGTTTTGTTTCATAATTTATGCTTGGTAGCTATCTACCAAGCATAAATTATGTCCATACCCTGGTTTATGAATAATTAGGTACGGTGCAACTAACTTTTCTGAATTTGTGATATTTAATATTAAGTTTATTAATAAAACTATTGCCTGGAGGCGAAAAAAATCCAAAGGAGAACCACCATGGGCACATCTATATCACAAACATTACTCTCATAAAGGTTCGGTTCAAATGTTGTAACTTGCTCTGCCTATATGTAACAAAGTATCGTTAACAAAGCTCGATTAAATGTGTGATCCTTAATGAGTTATGTGATTATACATATTTTGTGGAGGCTACTTAACATCATGTGAAGTTCATGGGTATTTAGTATTTGCATTACAGCAGAAAGAATTGTTATTTTAATTAATATAAGGTATGGCTGCTCAAACTTATATTGTTGAAGATCTACCATAGAATATTTAGGCAGCAAGTGATCGACTGCGAACCTACTACTACAACAGAAAAACACATAATGTTTATAAAATAGCTTTAACTGTACTTTTAAATTAAATAGATACAAAATGATGGTAATATTCACTATAATAATCACAATTTTTCACTGGATTGTCGATCCATGACACTTTATATTATTCGCGTATTTATCATAGAACGGCGCATTAATTACTGCGTCACATCAGCATTTAAGCTTACTTGATGGTGGTATCTAGCCAGCCAGATATTATAGGATTCAACTCTATACCGATTGACGTGGTGTCTCTATACTTTACCACTATGTAAGTCATCATCATTTCGCATGAATGAAAATGCTATGCGCTTGAACAAGGGTTGTTGCTGAATTGTTGTTGTTGTCGTTGTTGAATCAGCTGGTGATAATATTATTTTTTATTATTTTATTTACAAATTTGGAAAAATGTACTGATTCCTATGAATTTACTCTTAACAGTTCCTTCTTTTTTCGGTATTCAAATAAAAGTTATTTTGATATTTTAGTACAGTATTACTAAGTAACTAATTTAGTAGGATACAATAATTGCATCTGATTGGATCGCGTCCACCATACACTAGGTGTAAAACCCCCCATAGCGGCCAAGCATATGATGATAAGCATGCCACAGTGAGTCTCTTTTAATTAGTCGCATCTCAGGATCAGCCTTTACTCATATCGCGACTCGAACATCAGCATTGTAAATTCAACATCGAACAATCCGAGTACACGGATGCTAATTCTAATCATCGCAGATGCATATACTGATGCTACCCAACCCTAATTTCGACATAAAAACGGCTCGCTATCTGTTCTAAGAAGAACGCTATTTAATCGTGTGCTTTAAATGCGCGTGTTATATTTTTAATTTTATTATATATCTCTGGGTTAGTTCTAAGATATAGTATATAAATAATACAATGTAATTGATAATATATATAATAGGTGCGGGTAATAAGGCCTAGCTAAGGGAGATACGAAATAAAATAAAAATTATTTATGAGAATCAACAAATTTAAATTTAAATTATACCTTAAGATCAATTACTATAAAATATAAACAAAAAGTATCAATTTCTGATGAAAACGAAAACGATATTATACATTTTTTAAAACCTTCTCAGTAGGCCTTATTATACTATAGTAGGGTAATACGGCCTAAACACTTTAAAATACATTAATAATTAAAATATGCATCTAACATATGGTAATTGAGATCAATAATGAATAATTATGCATTAATCATGCTAAAGCCTTAAAAATAACAACACATTTCTTAACAGCCATCAGGACACTTAAAGCTAATTATATCATCCGCTGGCAAGCCGACACACTCCTCGAGGTCACAACCGCAACAATACCAACTTGCCTGATTCTGTTAAGTAAAATTTCTACCTTTGAAGGTCGAAGCCAGGTCTTTGATGACTGGAGTTCATCTGTAATTTATGGCCTTTCTTCTAACTGTTGGCATTTTCTCCATATTTTTAACTGGTGTACGCATAAGCTACTGAAATGCTGTTCTTTTTACTTGAGCGAGAGTCACATGATCTTCATCTTCGTCCGAACTAGAACTACCGTAAATCAAGCAGTAAAACTTTCCAGGTCTATTTGGGGTAAGCTCATTTCATCAATCCTTTTCATAAATCAATTAGAAAACAGTTGTAATGACTTATTTACATTCCTGACTATTTTAAAAAGAAATAAAAAACTGTAAAACAGACAAATGTCGATATAAACCAAAGGAGGATAATAAGGCCTACAATGGAATTTGATAGACCTTAATCACCGCCTACAACTTGTGTAAAAAAACTAAAAAAAATTATTTTTCGAACTATAATATATTATTCAAACATCAAAGGTCGCAGAAGGATTAAATAGTAGAAAACTATACCGTAAAATTATATATATATATATATATATATATATAAGTGTAATATTACAAAAAATATTTACGATTGAATCGAACGATTTCTTATTATTCGAGCCGCGAGACCGCTCTTCACAATAAATGACGCCGCTCTGGTAGCAGTGATGGAGCTAACGCGTCGCGATGGGTTTGAGGCGCCATCAATGAATGCTAGCTACCAGCAAATGTGAACTATAGCAACATCGATAATTTTTTAATTATATTTTTATTACTTAGGCCTTATTAGCCGACAGGCCTTATTACCCGCACCTACCTTATTATATTCAATAATTAAAATGATGCTACAACCAGTTTGGAAAGTTTCCCTTACAGAACTGGCAATAAACTCCAAGGTTGATGTTTTAAATCAATCACTTAACAATAATAATTAATATTAAAATAATACAAGATTTCAACCAAGAACTGTCAGACATACATTACAAAATAATATAAATACTTAGCTTAGTATATCAGCTCAGAGAACGCAAGAGCACCGCACCGTCCAATCATCGTTCACAGACTCTACTAACTAACTTTCCTACAGTCTAATATTTTCTTAATAATATACTCCAAGGAGGTTTCGCAATATATATCTTTAAAGACATTTATTTAATTTTATCAACATATGTGCCATTCTGTCACAAGCCCAAATATAAATATAAAATATACTATTACGCGCGTATAACCAGTCACATGGAGAAGTGGTAAAATATTTACTACAATCGCATCATATTCTGCAACAAATGGCACAATGTAAGCACATTTGTTGTTGTCGGCTATTTTAAGACCCTTTTCAGTTGAATCTCACTACCTATTCTGACGCCGCAGAAATCCCCTTAGGTCGGAACATATCGTTCTAAACGACGCGACTCTGCAAAACTTTCAAAAGAACATCTAAACTCATACATACACGAGTCCGATAAATTGAAACGTAACTTAATACTGTTAGTGTTCAAATATTATTGAAAACTTTTATAATCATAATATTTATCGATTTATAGACTAAAGTTTCAACACAATTAAATATGTTGTTATTTAACAAGGTAATCTAAGATGGTAACATGCTAAACTTAGAAAGGGAATCGAGTATAGTTCTAAGTGCCATGACACGCCATACCTCTAGAAAATGCCACGCCAACTTACTATAGTTTTATCACAATTTCCTACACCGAAATTCCAAGCCCTGTGTAGCTGTCAACGCCTCTAATGGCTCCAGGGCCTTAAGGCTAACAGTACAGTCAGTTCGAACAAAAGAAAAAAAACCTACACTTAAAACTCAAGTTATATTTAGAATTCGAACCCACGTACATCGACGAGGTGTCTAAGAGAACTACTAATACTTATCTAGTTATAATCACTAGAAATATTTAATACTCACTCGTATATTAGAGATAATATCAAAAACAGATTTTTTTCTTGAATAGAAAAGTTTTACTATCAGAATTAGATATTTTTTTAAATAAATATTTACTTTACTTAAATTTAACTACTTTTCTTCAGAATTTAAACACCTAAATCTGACTAACTTTGATAGATTTCTGTCCTATCTTCTAAGTTAAAATTTAGCGTTTCAAGTTACAATAAAAATGACACCACTAAGTAGACGCCATCCGTCAAAGCTTTCAGACGGTTATCTCAAAAAGCTACACGCAAATCTCATTTCACCAAAATAAACCTACATTTTGATGTGATAATACTTTTGGGTTTAAGCAATAAACGAGTCTAACTGGCTAAAAGGACGCTCACTTGAACCTCTGAGTTTTTACTTTGTCGTCAGTTCACACGTTTCCACTTAGAAGGATTACGGGTAGACATTATTTTGAAATAAACTTCGACAATAAAAACTATGCCACTATTGCTTATGTAGTAGAGGAGTATATCTCCCTCGAGATGTACGGTTGTTACGGTATCTAAATCTCATCTAGTCCTACGGTAGTCGGTTCTTCCACAGATATGTCACCGTAAAGCTTTTTCGGCTTATGAATTACTTCAGTAAGTTTGCGTCTGTGGCGTATCATTTCATTTCGAATATATCCATAAGCTTAAGTTGAAGGAAATGAGAAACTAGAAGTTAAAAAACTTATCAGTGTGTTCATCGACCGTATCGTCTCTTGAATATTAGGTGATATTGTATGTAAAAATTAACCTATAAAGTAATACTAAAATGCACGCCAAATATAAAATTTACGTATATCTATGATACATGCGAACATGATGGCATGTAAACAAGGTATGATGTGATTATATTTATCAGGACAATGTGGCATGTTCGTCACTGAAGGTGAATGGGAAGCATTATTTGTCGCGCACCAAGTCATTTTTATCAGCGAGAAGGGCTATAAATTCATGGTTATTGATTCTATAACTTATAAAACTTATTCTATAAATAGTATTAACAATATACGTAGTACTATATAGACTAAGCATTCGCGTATACTCTGTTGAAATAACAATACTATAAGTCAGAGATGAGGATCGTGCAGCCCTGAGACTGCATGCGTCCTGTGTGAGATTTTTGTGTAGCCTTCATAAAAGCAAAATATATATTACAATTAGGAAATTTATAGAATTATATAAAGAACATTATGGACGTTATAGACTTTATGAACATTATGTGACTCACAACATTGCTCTTTCGCTCAGATATAACTGCAAAACACACCCGGGAGCTAAGATGAATATGATGGTGTCTTAGACTCATTCATAGAAAAATGCACTGACAGATTTTCGAACTTTAACGAGCACACTCTTGCTATGAAACAATTATTTGAATCACATTTAGTAGATATATTCGAGGCTCTTGCGGAACTACAAATGCGTTTTTTTGAAATGGGGGAAGATAAGCATCGTCAAATCCCTATTCGACGCTAAAAGAATCAAATTACAGATGCCCATTAAAGCTTCAATTAAGACTACATGTTACGAAGCTTGAATTAAATATTCAATTACTTTTAAGCAAGAAACAATTGCAATCATCCAAGTAAATTAAAATTTTAATATTATTTCATGTACTTATTGTTGCTACGTTATTCAAACCCAACCCCGCCCTACCTCCCCGTTTATCTTTATATTTCACCGCATAAAATAAAATAACGTTGCGGCCACTTCTATTATTATCTAATTGAAATGTGGCCTCTAATGCTATAAGTCATACAAATTGAGAAATGGCCTTTTTTATACGTTGATGTACGTTCACCTTACCTTCCAGTTAATATGAATTATTAGGATAACTTAAAAGACGCCAATCAGTGCAAGGTATTTAAGTTACCTTATACTGCGTAAAGGCTCTATTGATATATTGTCGCATTTTTTAAATAATATTATAAAAGGACGTATTTTTGCATAAACATTACCTACGATAACGGACTATAACATAACTTTCGAAGGATCTAACGAAAACGTCCTCATCATTATGCCAGTATGTAAATATCATGATAAGAACCTTTAGAAAGCTTGTTCATTCTTTATTTCTATTACGTTCTTCATTTTTCAACGTTTAGAAGATCAAGTGTCGATAGAGAAAGTCAGTTGGATGGCGTTCAGTCTCATCGGGAGCTTCTAGAATAATACTCGCAAAATGTTTTGCTGCTAATGAAACAGTACAGCTTTTAAGTTAGTTTCACAAAGATAGAACTAAAATTGGTTAGCTTTGCATAAATTTGTAGAATGTGTACTAGTCCGAAAAGTTGAAACACTATGGTTCTTTGGTTAATTATGCCTTAACATAGCTCCGATGTACCGCGTTAAACTTTACCTATTAAATTACATAATAACATACTACTTTCTTTAAGAAACATATTTAATTATTTTTGTCATTGTGATAAGGCATTTCCTACCGCTTCGTTTAGTATCTACCATTTAAAATTTCCTATTTAGAATTAACGAAAAAATATTGTGTTGAAATTTGGTATCGTAACTATAGGACAAAATCTCAGTTTGTTAATATTACAAAATATATATTCTTATCAGACATGACACTTTGCTTAATAATTGCGAAATATTAATATTTATTAAAATTATTCGTGTAATATTTCAAACCTTGTGGTCAACAGAGATACACTTAATAGTTTTCAAATACCTAAAATCAAACGATTCTCTTTTTTCTCATACTAGTACATAAGCGGTCCCTAGAAGGTACGTTATGGAGCTAAAAGGAGACGGGTATTCCTGGGCCCAGGATGTTGTAATTAGTTGAAGTATGGTTTATAAAATCAATTGTATTTATAAATGTAAACTATCATCCTAGTTCACAATCTAGAAAATGAAAAAAACAAATAATTAAGTTAAGGAGTAAGTAATGATTATCGATAATCGATTGATGTAAATGAATCGTACAATAAAAAATAGAACAACACTAATTACCAGGAAATTAATTTAGCAAAAAAAAAAACAGATTAAAGTTCTAAAAAAATGCATGCTTTATGTATACTTAATAAAATAAATCTTAAAATCGATTCATCTTTACAAATCGATTCGATATATATTTTATAATTGGCACTATATTTTTAGTTTGTGCTCAGTGCTGACATATGACAGTTCCGCGCAGTCCGACTCCAATACTCCTATGCCGTTGTGGATCACTCATTTCGTAATGTAATTTTTGTTTACCTATTTATAGGATTTGTGTTTCTTAAAGCCCTCCCATTTAAAAATATGATAAACATAAATAACTCTATATATAAAAATATCAACCGCACTTCAAAAATAGTTTGTTTAATTATAATTCATTGCAAGACCTCGCTTTTACGAAATATCTTAAACTTTGCTTTCAGATTGCTAAATTCCGCAAAATTTTCGGTGATTGTTTGATAATTAATTAGATATTATTAATACCATTTTCACATTCCAACATCTCTCTTTTAGCCAGGACCAATACTGTATGAAAGAGTATCTGTCTCCTTTAATATTTAACAGACGGTTTTTTTGTTTGTTTGCTCAGATCTCAATCTCACCTGATATTGATTTATGATGATGATGATGTAGCCAACAGTAATATAACACAAAAAGCTTAGAAAATAGAATTGACTATTAAACGCGTTTACCAAAACATTAACTAGTGCTTCATGATAGATTTTCTACTTGAAAGTGATAATTTGTAGATATCATCGCTACAAAAATATACAGTAAGCATATAAACTGATAAATAAATATGATATAAAATAAAACCGCTAAGGTTAGATTGTAACAAAAGCCATCAATCGGTTCTCGGGATAGTGGATCTACTCGCGTGTTTGAAACTTTTGAACTGCCTTGAACTCAATTCCTTCAGAACAATGTGTAGATTTATTCGATGCTCTAACGGACAGAACACGGCGCAGCTCGGCTCGGGGAGACTGGGTATTTACACTTTCGAGATTTGTTTATATCCGTAACTAGCTTCTGCCTGAGATTTCATCTGCGTGAACTCCAAAATTGGGTCCGAGTGAAAGGAAAAATATATAATTTATCAATATAAAAATATCTATGTGTTAATCCAGGTTATGTTATGCTACCCTTGTGCCAAATTTAATCTAAATCATTTAGAAGTTTTTGCGTGATTGAGTAACAAAAATTGAAACATACAAACATTCACATTTATAATATTATAGTAGGATAGTAGGATGTCTTAAAGTTTTTAAACTCAGATAATGATAATTCATTGTGGATCAAGTTACATATAGTGGCTTTAATCAGGGAAACCTTAACTAACTAATACACTAGTCGAAAGAAATCAAAGTGCCAGTATAGTAAATCAGAACAAAAACTATGTATCAAATGATATAAGCGTCACTTGCCGTTTCACTGTATGTGCATTGGCCTGTGGAACTTCAGTTAGACTGTTCGAACCACTTCATCTAGTATGTAGTCGTTATTAATACTATTCTTATTAAATAAAATGATAATTTGAATGGACCAGAACTAAAAAAACTATGATTAATAAATTATTGATGATCATCGAGATTGAAAGTCGCTCTCCAATGAGGTCTTAAACCGACTTCACAAACTAACTGATAATACGATAAGAAACAAAACGATAAAAATCCCACTTTCCTCTTTTCCCAGTGATCCCCAAAGGCGTTCCTATATCGGTCCGTATACTTTATCATAGTAAAGTTAGCCAATATCTCATCCCAGGGGCGCGTTCAACAAATATTGTCTATCTTATAATAATAAAAATGTCCGCGTCAGTTGTGTGCTGGCTCGGGAATCAGTCAGTCCCTCGGCGTTGTGCGTCAATACCCTGTTATCAGACGCGGGCACTCTCGACACCGCGTCGACACCGTTCCGAGTAAGTGACGCGAACGAATCGAACGGCGTTAGGACATTTTTCACAAGCGACTGCTTTAGGAACAAGTCACGTTTTTAATTAAACTGTTTTAGTGACTGATTTATATAGATCGTGTAATATTAACCATCCATTGGAAATGTAGCTACTGACTTCTCGTTTACAAAGTACAGCAAGATTCAACTACTAAAACTTACCTATTTTCTACAGCAAGTCATAATTGTTTTCATCAATTTCTTTTTTTACAACTCTTTTCCTTTGTAACCAAATTCAAAGAGGACTGCCATTATATCTGCAATCAGTCAAAGGTAAAACTAACTCGGGACTGAATTTTAACTTACCTCATGTCATGGTATTTTGTTGTAAGCCATATCCGAAAGAATGCACTGTAGTAACGCGAACATAACAGTTTTAGACCAAAACAGATATTCCTTTCTTAACGGAACACGTTTCTCTTTATAACACGGTAACGGAACCAAAACGTGTAACTTAGAAAACCTTTGCTTATGAACAATCCGATACTGTCTATCAGAAGACAACTTTAAACAATTTAATCTAAATTATCTGTATTTTCGTCTTCGACGCTAAGTCTTAAGTAATTGTTTTTAATTGCTCCGCTATGGGCTAACGAATTTTTATCAGAAATGGAATTAGCGAGGGCTTTATTCAGTTAGATGAATATTTACTGTTGACTTATAGAAACAAGGAAGATGAAAATGAGATTCGTAAGCTCTCCCGTATTGTCCACTTTCCTGTATACAGCTGGGAAATAGGACCGTGCACAGCTTTCGGCAGTGCCGAATTGCGTTGCGAAAATTAACGTCAAAGGCAATCAAGACGTGTTTAATCATCTCGTTGGACTTTTATTTTTTTGTACAGAAAGAATTTTATATATGATTCGCTTATTAATTTATTAGCAACGTTATGCAGTAATCTTTGAATATCATATTTGTACCAATAAAATAGATAATTAAAAATGATGACTATTTTTATGGTTCCAAAGTCAACAAGGAACCCTTATAGTTTCGGTATGTCCGTCTGTCTGTCCGCGGCTTAGCTCAAAGGTTCTTAGTACTAGAAAGCTTTAATTTGGTATGATATTAATCACGATGACAAAGTGGTAAAATAAAATCTTGGGGAAAAAGTTTTGTAGGGTCCTTGTCCTTCCCTTACCCGTAAACTGGGGATGGTTTTTTTTGTCGTGCTTCCCATGGTGTGGGATATATCGTTGCATAGTTCGTTCAAACACATTAAAGGTGTGTGAAAACCATTTCTCGATTTAGGGATCTGTTTGCGAAATATTAAACTTTAAAGTGCTAATTTTTGTTTGATTTAATTGAGCCAGCTAAATTATTGGTATTGGATATGAGAAAAATTCACGGTAGCAGTATTTATAACGAAGTTAAAAGGTAAACTATCTCAGCTATCGACCAACTTATAAAATATGATTGGAGAAGTAAACAAAAATAAAATTTTCGTACAGATTCCATTGAAAATTACTTAAAGCCCCTTTCTAAGTCTGCATAGATTTTGACGGGCAACTATGGAACCCTACACACTGCGAGTGGCCCGACGCACACTTAGCAATTTTTTTTAATTTTATAAACATAGACAAACAGATACTGTTGCAAATATTTCATAGTAAGATTGTGTCTTCGATAAATCAAAATATAAACAAGAAGAAGTCAGTAAAATGAATTTACATTCATTCATTGATAGATCAATTAATTCATTCGATTCGTTAATTCATACATTCATTCATTGATGGCTACCTTCAAAATGTTGTTGGCAAGCGACATAAAAAAAAAGTTATTTTTGTTTTGTTCCCTACAACTTCTTACGTGCATACGCACGCTTTATTTTTTAAATAGAATGAGTTATTGTTTCTGTGGGGTACATTCGCCATTTTGTACAAAATGACATCTTTCAAACCATGATGCTTTTGTCATTTCCAATTTAAGCTTGACTAATCTTTCTACAATTAGGAAACAATCCTCCCGGAGTATAATCCGTCAAGAAACATTAAACAGTTAAATCCAAATCCCCGAAATCGACGCGAAAGTACTAAACTTGAGATAACTGCTACAGATTGTCTTCGACGGTAAGCTATCGAAGTTTAAAGAATTGACTGCAGTTATCCAAGTTGGAATTGGTAAGGGTTAATGTGGGGAGGTAATTAAAGTTGGTGATCCCGGCTTTCGAAGAGGCGCGTTGGAGTCAGAGGTTATTTTAGGGGATTTCCGATGGTTTGTTGTTTATTCGATTGGAGATAAAATTATCTTGTATAATATATTTATTCGAAATACGAATCTAACTACAACATTTCTTTTATCCGGTTGGTAATAGAAAACATATTTGTACTTATTGTGTTGAACAATAATACTTGTTTACTACAAAGTGAGTGAGTAAGTAGTGAGTAAAAGGTGGTGCTGAACTTCAGATCCAACCGCCCTACCCACCAAGCCCGGTAAAGCTGTAAACAAGCCCGGTAAAGCTGTAAACAAGCCCGGTAAAGCTGTAAAAGCTGTAAAGGCTCCAGGGCTCCTAAGGCTAACAGTATAGTCAGTTCAGAAAAAAAAGCCCAATCTTTAAATTCTTTGTTATTTTCAACTTGAAGGTGGTAGCTAAGGTGAGCACTATCAAATTATGGCATATGGAATACCGACACTTTCTTCTCTAAAACTCAACTTAATTATAGAATTAGAAATGAAGTTTTCCATCACGACTGCCAGTCACGCTGTCAATGTACGGTATAATATTAAAACACATGTTACACACAAAAGTTACATACAAATACAAACAATACCTCACAAGGTGAACAGGTATATATTTCGTACGAGGAATTCGAATTTCCTCGAGAATGCCGCTTACAATTAATAAAATTCGCTGAATTCTCCCAATCCGGCAGTAATTGGGGAGCGCGCGGGGAAACGCAAATTCTTATTGGTAATTACCGACCGAAGGCGCAGTTAATTTTGACGTCTGCTCGGAAAACTCAAACAAAAGGGAGACTTCAAAAGGACTCATTAAGTCGTTTCTCAAATAATGGCGGCATGAGGAAAATCATAAGGACGATGGGTACATCTGTCTCTCTAAGTATCGTCACGACGTATCGTTAAGGAGTAAGTGTGTAAGTATAAGGAGGAGTGTTTATTTGCTTTTTATAGTGTAATACCACGTCAATTATGTAAATAATAATCTTCTTACACGACATAGTGACGATTTCAATCGTGAACATACTATTAGAGCATTCCTCACGCGTTCAGGTTTCCTCGCGATGTTTTCTTTCATCCTTAAAGAACACTGTACACTGTACATAAATTGATAAAGCTATGTCGAAATATTCCTAGATTTTGCGCCTGCAAAATTTGCTAAGTGACAATTTTAAATTACAAGATACGTATAGTTTTAATTCTCTCATAAAATTATTTTGAGCTCCTGAAGTTTAAAACTTTCTCATAGTGAATTTAGCAAGTGCCAACAACTGTATAGTTTGAAATTTGATAGCGTTTAAAATAATAAATGAATTAAACTTAACAAACTGTAACAGACAAAATAACAATATTGTCAACATGTCCGTCTTATTTCTCATTTTTTTTAATTTATTATGACTGGATATAAGTCCTTTAAGTCAAGTCTTCGTAGTCTTTTCTAATCTTCAAAATGAGTTCAAATAAGATTGTTTGAAGATTTTTGTAGATTTGTCTCCCTTGTTAGAACTATCTATCTATAAGGGAGTTTTTGTGGCAACTCAAAATGCATGTTTCCAGTTTATATTTATAATTCACTTCACGTATTAACAATAACCAAATATTACATATTATAGGGTCAAATTACCTTAGTTAATAAATTAAAATAAAAACCACAAAATGGCAGCTCAAGATCCCGCCAAAAACGCTTTATTTCTGTCACCGCAGTGTTGTTGGTTTAGTAATTGACGTCACCTAATTATATCTTAATCGGAAAGAAAAAGTATTAACAATTGTTACTGAATTTCCCGTATATTTACGAATTTAAATATTAAAATTAGAAGTGTGCCAGAATATAATATTTTCATTATTCCTTTCGCCTCAAAAAGTTTTATTTCAAACTTTAAATGATCAAAGCAGAGGTACGTCAAGATGATTATGAGCCGTTCAAACTTAGTTAAATGCTGGGGGTAAAACGAAAACAGAACCGCAAATTAAAACTAGCGGAAAAGGGCGCAATGGGGCGGAATATTTCTAACAAATCGTTATTGTTGCTAATCGTTTTCTGTCACGACATATGACTTTAAAGAGCGCACAAAATAGAGTATCGTTGGGAAATTATAATTAAGTATTGTAATTTAACACATCTTTTATTTATTTAACACAGTGAATGTAAATAAGTGACATTTGTAAGAACTTGAACAGCGACGCACCGAAAATTGGTTAATATGACTGGTTTTCGATCATTTTCATGAAGTAAGCAAGAAAGGCAAGACCTATGTCCAGCAGTGGACGTCTTTCGGCTGAAATGATGATGATGATGAAGCAAGCCAAACAAATAATTCGAAAATATTTTATTCAATGTAGGGCCTTATGAATATCAACACGCTACCATCAGTTCCGAAAACATTTTATTGTAGAACCTAATTCAATTAGCTAAAAAACTTATATTTTTCTCACTGAGTCTAAAAGATGGAATCGGACATTACTCGTATAGTGCGTGCCCCGCGTTAACTAGAATACTCATGGAATAAATTGAATTTAAGTAAAAACACGTCCAATAAACAATATTAATGAACAAGAGGCAATAAAAAAGTTTCGAACCTTACTTAGGAACGATAAATATTCTGTCCTATATAAAGTTAAACATTCATTATTTTAAATAAATAATATAAACATTTCAGTTTCGCCAGACAGGAATGCCAGTCGAGCGTTTGCTCTGGAAACATATTTTTAAAAAGCCATTTTGATGTTTTTTATTTATTACTTATCATTCAATTTTTTTTACACAAGCACAGCTCTTCGATCGGTATGTACAAAATATTATTTGTTATTCAGCAACGATATTAATATAATACGTATTATATAAAGCGCTCAGATAATTATCTTCTTTTTCTCTTGTTGTATGGTTCCGGTACTACACGTGATGGAACTAAATTTTAATGAGAACTATTGAATTACGTAACCTGAAAATAACTTTAAACTTTTACCTTAGCATACACATAATACGTTAATAATTATAATAATCGGTACAAGGAGAAGGCGACGCGAGGCGCTGCTTGTAGGAAGCGCATGTCTTTATTGTGATTCGTAGTAAATTATTTTGATTTATCTCGTGGAGTTCAGCCAGCGTTTGTAATGTAAGCGCAAAAAATGTGGTTATTTACGACATCACATTAGAAACCTCTAAATTAATCAGTGTTTCTCTACAATATTATGCATGTTGATACATATAAACCTTCCTCTTGAATCACTCTATCTATTAAACCGCTTCATAATCCGTTGCGTAGTTTTAAAGATTTAAGCATACATAGGGACGAACAGAGCGACGCGACTTTGTTTTATAATATGTAATGATAAGAAGCATCGCTTGCTCTATTTGATTTTGGTAACTTGGATAGCGACCGCAATACAAATGATGAAAAGCCGTCCTTGTGAACGCCTTGTTGCGACGCGCTCCGATTTCGTTTGCTTGGTTGACTATAGACGCACGTGACGGAGACTATCAAGAAATCATAATCTCTCATAGGCTACCGGTATACATCCAGTGATAATAAAATGAACTATTTCCGCCTAACTCAATGAACCAGCCTATAAAAACAGTATTTAATCTCACCAGTTTCTAAAAGTGACCAAAGAAAAGGGAAATCTTATAAAAAATTATACAAATCACGATGATATATTTCCATTCTTTAGTTAAAACGAATGCGTAGGTAGTAGGTACCTAGGATCTCGATTTGAGGGGACGAGGGTCGATGACCCGGGACATTTTCATGAAATTTGTCGAAATTTATTAAGGGAATTCAGTATAGAGGACAATAACCCAAAATCTAAGGACAGTTTTATATTTATTATGTTATTTTTATTGTCTCGCAGGTTAGTGTTTCATAACAATCACACCTCATGTTAAGTGATGGTACCTGCATTATATCACATATTATTTATATTGCTTATATGATAAAACAATATACAATTAATTTTGATATTTCTTGGATATGAAGGGTCTGGTAAGAATGGATATTCGCAAACAATAATTTTAGTATATTGTATATACGTTGATAAAGTATCATAAAAATATATGAAAGAAGTAAAAATAAAAATGTCGGACGTCTAGTTCCGTTTTATAACTTAATTTTATGACTATGCGATGTGGTTTATATATCAAACTAGCTTTTTACCCGCAGCGTCGCTCGCATACATAATAAGATTTGTACCATTATTGGCATTGGCATACAGCTTTGTATTGCCCGTTCACACAAGTCGTGTCAAAGCGGCAACTTGTTCACCACCCACCCGCGCATACTCGGCCCTTGTCATCATCACGTCGTACAGAACGCAGTTGCGTGTACGCAGAGAGGACTCGTTTCATGTTTAAACATGGAGACATTAAACCTTAATTAGGCGCATTAAGGAAGTCGCACAATTAGTCGCATGGGGTCTCTATAGACACCAAAGAAGTACTTTGGTGTCAAAAACATTTAAATACTTTAAGAACAATAAACATAACTTTGACTAATATCTATTAAAACAATGTACCAATATTTGACTTAGCTAACTTAAAAAAAAAACGGATTCCTCAGTAGATTCTTCTGTTCTGCATCCGATGCAGTAGATCCTAAATTATATTTGACAATAAATTAAACACACTTAGGAGCAATTTTTTTGTTGACGTAGATACAGCACGTTGTGAATGCAATATTTCTGGTGAGATCTTCCACCAGATTCCACGCTAGATTTTAGTTTTTCTCAAAAAGCCGCCTTATATGTATGTTATTCCTATCAGTATTAGCCCTGAGTGTGATAAATGCGTTGATGCTGGATATATTTAGAAGATAAAAAAAAGCCAACGATCATCTTTTTGTTCTTGCAACGTTTTAATTAGTGCGAAGTTGATGATTTATAAATATTTCTGGTTTTTGAGCGTCAACTGTTGTTTCATCAACACTGTCTATAGCTGTTTATAATAATTATTATTTTTATAACAGCTCGGCACATTGATTGTACTGTCCTGATGGTGAGCACAGCACAATTCAAACACAACGACGACCACCGATACATCGAAATCCATCGATGGTCGCCGCTGTCACGCCGGACTGCTGTGTCCGTGTGCCGTGTGTAGCTGTGTTATAATTCGTTTTTCTTGAATTACCACATTATTGGTGAGGCCTACTGTCCGCCGGTTTGGATTCTATATGACTCATATATATTATATATCATATATATATTTTTACATCCCTCATTAAAATAATTGCTTGTTGAGTTGTTAATCGTTTCCATAGTCTATAGTAGAGTCGGGTGTAGTGTTGGGACAATTCGATAAATGAATAGTGCATACTGGGGCGATGATTAGTGCGGTTGTGAATCATGATCGAATTATACGTAACGAGTGGGCGCTGATTGTGCGCGGTTGGGATTTGTCGCTCCCCATGATTGACTATTGATTCGTTCGTTTACTTTATCTAGTACAATCTGTCTTACGCGTATGTCTGGAATTCACACACGGTTCCTTTGTTCATCATCAGCAATTTTATTACTAGGTATTGTGATATTTTATATTCCATCGCATTTTCAGAATCAACTAATGTACCTTACTGCTGGCTGTTCGTAGATATCAGTCTGTAGGTTGTCGATGTTTTTTTTTTACGTTATAGTTTTCGTCGTAGTGGCCACAATCTCAGCTGATGTTAAGTGACGATGTGGCCCAAGATGATAACACGCTAAACCTATTGGGAGACTGGCTCTCAAGTGCAGCTGCCGGAGCACACCTATTAGTGCTTAGCGACAGATTTTCAACTTGAGGATGGTAGCTAGCCAGGCGGGTATTAGAAAAAGCCCTACCACTATGCTATGGTTTCCTCATGATGTTTTTCTTCACCGAAAGCTCTGGCTCATTGCAGGAATTCGAACTCACGTCAATCGACGAGAAATCGTACACGCTACCACTGAACCATCATTGCTTCAAAATCGTTGTGTTTGTTTGTATTGTAAGGTCATATCTTAGTTCTAATTTGGCCTAGTGACAAATAAATATTTTATATTATATTATTTAATTATCTATACTTGTAAAAACATCGTAATATAAATTATTGGTATTTCAACGCAAGGACCATGGCCACCTAAGTTTGGTAATCCTCAAGTACTTATAGATTTTACTAAATGACTTTTTACTTTCACAAAAGAGATAATCCACATTATCGCAGTCGGTAGGATTCGAACCTACGCTCCCAGAGGGAATTTGATTTCTAGTCAAACGCCTTAACCGCTCGGCCACGACTGCTGCGTCCGACGTTTTCATATTAAGAATCAGCTTATAGACTAATATCAGTAATTCAGTAGGTATACATAGATAATCGATATTTGTACATATCTTAAGCCATCCATTAATAACAAATTTTCAATACATACAGACTATTGTTTTTGTCTATAAGTATAACTAATTTAATGTATTATAGATACAGATGGTCGTAGAAAATACGCTCTACAAAAATTGTTTCACATTTGAATTTTTTTCTCGATTTGACTGTACTGTTAGCTTTAAAGGCCCTGAAGCCTCATAAGGCTTTTACAACTTCACCGGGATTGAGATTGGAGTAATAAATTCATCTTAGTATTGGAAAAGATCAGCACTCTACTGTATACATAAATGATGTATCAACATTATTAACAGTTTTTTTAACTAAGGTTTAGTATGATAACAGTTATACCTGGCTATTGTTGCTTTTTTTTTTTAATTGTTCAGTAATAATTATACATAGTGTATTTAAAATGAAACGTTCGAGGTTGGTTTCAACTCTCAGCTGAACGGGGTTTATCAAAGCTACATAAAGTTTAGCAGTTCCCCTGTGATATTGTATTCGTTGGGAACAAAGCTCCAACTGCCATTAGTGCTCTGGCGCTAATTGCAACTACTTGATGTATGAAAACTATAATAGAACTGAACAGTATGCTAAGTAGTTTTCAGATTTATAATAAGTTTACAATAACTTTGTTTTTTAATTTTAAAAAGGTTTCGACAGCGCCTACAGCGTATATATTAGTTAAATTAGTTTGTTTCGCTTGTCTATATAATAAAATTCTTAAGACTGACAGACAATACTGACCTTAAACCGTTGGGTCTAGAAGCATACAATTATGCACACGATTTCTTTATATAATATAGGTGAGAACTATAAGGGTTTTGAAGATTCATCCCCTTATAGTATTAAACAAGGAGTTAACCATATAATACATCCTAAAATGTTGCAGATAAAAAATCCCTTCGGATACATTGCTAGTATTCAATAAATTTTCAAATAATTTTCACAAAAAGTATTTAGAAATTTGAAAAAAAAAACTTTACATTCATAATTCTTTGATTTACCGTAAAATACCTGATCAGCATTCGAACATTTTTTATTTATTTACAGCGTAAAATATTTACCAGTTCCTCTATGCTTAGCGTATTCATATCTTCAACCACATCGTCACGTAACATCCGGTGAGATTGTGTTCCAATACTAAAAGTTACAATATAATGCGAATAAACGTGCAGAATACTTTTCAAGCTATTTTAATCGATAATTTAAATTTTCAAAGGTTCCTTTTTCTACACCGTTCTCTCCATAAAATAGTGAAGTGAAGTTAACAAGCTTCATTTGTGATAACAAAGGATTAGCAGTAGCATAGTATTTACTAGGACTGACTTTTAGTTTCACAGTTATAATAAAATATTCAGCGAAATTAGATTTTGTATGAAGAGAGTCATGCGCTTACTTTAAGTTCTGATCCCAAACGGTAACATTCACTGTGATTTATTTATGAACATTGGGTCGCCTTTGTTTAGCGTGATAACGATTTTTATAAACATAATATAACTTTTTTTATGTTTTATAGGTTTAGCATTTGACCACAATCTCATCTAATATTAAGTGATGATATTATGGCCTAAATTACCTACGTAATATCACCTTATCATGCAGAGCCTACAGAGAACTGACCCTCAAGTATAACTGTCGGAACTCACCTTATACGATTTTGGCGATAGATTTTAGCCAGGCGGGTATTAGAGAAAATATGTTATGGCCATCATGACGTCCATAACCAAACTATGGTTTAATCACTATGTTTTGATTAACTGAAAACAAGCTAATTGTAGGATTCTAAATTATGTCGAGCTACATCTATACAATAATATGTTTTAGAAATTTTCAAGAAACTGGGTCAGTATTATATCAAATTCAGCTAATTTATTACGTTGCACATGGTATTTAACGCAATATTATCAATAACAAGCTATAACCACGGAGATAATGACATTGATAATCACTGTCATCAATACAACCAACAAATATGACAGCTGAAGACACTGCATAAACTCGTTTGAGATGCAATGAATTCATCATTTTTACTATGGTATAGCAGTCAAAATACGTCCGACCATTTTCTAATACCATACCTAGTAAAATGAGTAAATGAATAAAAAAGAAACAACTGTAAATCTAGATTAGATCACAATAACAATCAGTATAGAAACATTCAAAACGAAATTGCAGAGATAATGTTAAATTGTCGAACACAATGTGGAAACTAAAACAATAATAATAAATACAAATACTAAATAAAGGATTCTAGTTTTGTCGGGCCACGAAACGGATTGGATATCCTCTGATTAATTAAACAACCTCTGACCTCGTGAAAGTTGTAATTTGGGCTTTATAATGCCTGATAATCACTAAAGTTCATTTTTCGTTGCCATAAACACTAGATCATCCCGTTTACGAAGTCGCAGTGTTAAAAGTTTCGAAACTTGTATTTTAATTAGTGATATAGTGTAGCGAAAATTGCTTGTCGACTGAACAGCTGAGTCGATATTTAATATAAAAATTTGGAACAGCTATTTAATATAAAAATTTGCTCTAGTTTTTTCTGCTACGTTTTGCTCTCCCTTCTACTTCAGGGGACGGGCATCTTTAAACTTTGAAAGATTTAGTATCCTGCATGTACTTAATATTATATGCATCAACAATTAACATTTCTGGCGTTAACATGACTATAACTTGATTTGCAACGGATCTCAAAACTCGACTCACATAAATACTCATTTTTATTTGTATTTTCAAGTAATTGATTCATAAATATGCTTTAAAGTCATCGCTAGTAAGTGGGAAATAAAAAGAAAATGAAACGATAATCGATAACGAGTAGATTTAGTGGGCACACATTTAATCGCAGTTTGATACCAAGCTCAACCGGCTGGTCTATTTAATTTATTTACGACTACTCCGCAGCAGTTACGGACCCTTGTACAGATTATTAGTGTCTAAACCTTTGTCCTGTGACGTAAGAGCCTATGATAACTGCTCCTTACTACTCGGCATTAACTGTTTATCTTAGTTATTTACTTTTTATTTAAACGTTGGAGTTACTAACGGATGTTGTCTTTAAAATCTAACTATCGATAGCTTATATTCCTGGAGATAAAATTATTAATCAAGCAGTTATGTTACAGACAGTTATTTAAATCTCCTGCAAGACAAAAGAGAGATAGTAAGGTGGAAATTGATCTTAAGGCAGTCAGTTAATGCACCCTAAACTTACCACAGTAGTTTGGATTAAAAAAAAACATAATGAAAACTCTTTTCGCAGTCGGTAGGATTCGAACCTACGCTCCCAGAGGGAATCTGATTTCTAGTCAGACGCCTTAACCGCTCGGCCACGACTGCTACATCTCATGATACATATATTGACATACTGTAATTTTCTTTATGATATAATGTGTATATATTTAACTTGGGCCTTTCACTTGCTTTACAAGTAGCACGCGCATGTTTGGAATAAACTACATAGTTAGGTCATCTTACGTAAATCAATTCTAAAAGCTATTTAGTTTTAAAAATTTGTAGAAAAGAAAACATTTTAGAGATGAATCATAAATAGGTTTTAGTAAGTAATTAAGTTCTTGGAGTTATACTTAGCAACACGATCTACTCAGCTCTTGTATAATGTACTAGGAGTTAATATGAAGAAATTGTTAGAACAAAGGGTGATATTGCATTGAAGTTATCGATAGCGGTTGACGGAGCATTGATTGCGTTTGATAGCGTTTAACATTTACTGTAATGACTATGAATCGCTTTCAATTGGCGATTAATAACACCGAGGGCAATTAATGGTTTGAAATGGTAAGCTCAGAGATCGATATAAGGGTGTACAATGTGCTTGTGTAATAATACTTGTTTAACGCATGATTTTTTTAATATGTGCCAATACATTTTACGCAAAAATGAAGCAGAATGTTTATGCACATGAAGCATGTTATATTGCTTTTGTCAAAAGTTTATTATAGGGTGTATCAGCACGTGATTGATAGTGATGTCTGGAAGCGACTTTCTCTTTGTGTATTCAGAAAATTATTAATATGATTATTAACTGTAAATGCACATAATAATAAAAAACCTTTACAGTTGAAAAAAGAAAGATACACGTTTCTTTCCGGCTCTTCACCGTGTCTGGGATGTTTTCTGGACCGGTGGTAGTGTTTTGACGTTCATAAGTAGCTTCTACTTTTGTTTTAGATTTTCGTTGATAACAGACATCCGAGAATTATCTCGTCGCTGGCTATTGTCATTATATCGCATATTATTATTTTTCGGCGAGGAATATCGACTGTAGATTATATTTGTGATTACACTGTATTCATATCGACGCCATGTATTTATTTAGATAAGGTTTTGAAAGGATCGCATAGCGCGTTGCGAGCCGCGGTCGAACAATCCAGTAATTGTATTAGAGCGGGCAACATCGTCTGTCTTGGTTCCCTGGCAACATTATAGAAAGAGCCATTATTGTCAAAGACGTGACCAAGTGTAATACGTATTATAAGTTGTTATTATAATTACTGTAATAATAAAGTGTGCTCCCATAGAGTGTGTAATTGTCATTAGTCATAACACTACATGGCGCAGCCGAGAAGAACCATACATTAGCGGAAATTTATAGAGAAAGTTTTATGAAGTATGAACACGGAAGATTCAGAAATCATGGCAGGAATTGAATATAGAATGCCAGCACCGCTGAAACTAGACACAGGAATAGATTCACTTGCTAATTGGGAGAAATTTAAACAGCAATTTCGGATATTTGTATCTGCTGCCGGTCTTGAAAAGTATTCAGATACAAGGAAGGCAGCCATTTTGTTGAACTGCATCGGTCACGAGGGGCAAGAACTATATTTCAATGTTCTAAAAAAAGAAGATGCGACTAAATATGAACAAGTATTAAAAGTCTTTGATGATTATTTTTCTCCAATTAAAAATGAAGTAATTAATACATTCAATTTCAATAAAAAAATTCAAGATGAAGGAGAAAATTTTGACAAGTTTTATTCAGAATTAAGAAAATTAATAAAAAATTGTAATTACAAAGAACTGGAAGACAGAATGCTACGAGATCGGATTGTTATTGGAATTCACGATCATCAACTTCAAAGAAAACTTCTAGAAATTGGTGATCTAACACTTCAGAAGGCAGTGGACGTTTGCAGGGCATACGAAATGTCAAAAGAACAATGTAAAACAATACAACAGCATTCAATGGGGGTAGATGTGATCCAGACATCAGCACCTTTAAAAGATAAGTATCTTAACAAAGGATATAATTGTAAAAAATGTGGCACGTGGCACAAGCCTCGCAATTGCCCAGCATTTGGTAAAGTTTGTTCAAATTGTAATAAACCAAATCATTTTAGAAAAGGATGTAAATTTAGTAGGCAAGTTAATCTTGTCAATAATGAATATGTGGTTGATAGTGGCAACCACATTCATAATTTATGACTAGGTAAAGTGTGTCACAGCATTGGGAACACTGCAAATATGAAGAATGATTGGATAGTATCACTAAAAGTTGGAAACAAATTAGTAGATTTTAAATGTGATACTGGAGCTCAAGTAAATGTACTCTCATTAAATGATTTAAAAAAAATTGTCAATGATGAAAACCTTACTTTATCTGAGACAAAAGTTATTTTAGAAGCATTTGGGGGAACACACATTTTACCATTAGGAAAATTTTTACTAAAAATTTTAATAGATGATGTAACAAAGAATACTGAATTTATAGTTGTAAAAGAAAATGTTAGACCTATATTGGGTTTAAGCTCATTAAGAAGCTTAAAGCTGTTAAAAACAATAAATAGTATTGATAGTAAACCTAAAGATATAATTATTAAGAAATATTGTGAACTTTTTCAGGGAATCGGACAGTTCGAAACACCTCTGGAACTTCACACTCAGCCCGGAGCCAAGCCTGTAGTAAGACCACCTCGCAGAGTTCCTCATGCATTGACAGAGAGATTATCTGCAAAACTAAAAACCTTAGAAGAACAGCAAATTATTGAGAGAGTTGAACATCCGGAGAGCTTTGTAAGCAATTTAGTAATAATTGAAAAAGTGGATAAAAGTCTTAGAATATGTCTTGATCCGAAGGAACTTAACAAAGTTTTAGTAAGAAATTACCACCTAATTCCAACATTAGAGGAAATAATAACAAAATTGTGTAATAAATCTGTATTTACCGTCTTAGATTTGTCAGATGGATTTTATAATATTAAACTAACGGATGAATCAACAAAGCTATGTACATTTAGTAGCCCTTTTGGCTGTTATAAATTTTTAAGATTACCTTTTGGATTATCAATAGCACCAGAAATTTTTCAAAAATATAGTGAAAGTGTCTTCGGAGATATTCCAGGAGTAATAATTTATTGTGATGATTTATTGATTGCTGCTGAGGATGATGTTGAACATGACAGAATTCTCACGCAAGTGTTTGAAAGAGCTAAGAGACATAATGTTAAATTTAATAAAAACAAATTTCAGTATAAATTAAAAGAAGTTAAGTATTTTGGGCACATATTTTCAAAAAATGGTATGAAAATAGATCCGGATAGAATAAAATCCATTATAGAATTAAAAAGTCCAACCAATAAAAAGGAATTACAAATTATACTAGGAATGATAAATTATTTACGTAGGTTCATACCAGGCTTAGCCGAAAAGGCAGCACCTTTACAAATGTTATTAAAAAAACAGAATGAATGGTTGTGGACACAAATACATGAAAATAATTTTGTTAGTATTAAAAATTGTATAAGTCAAGCACATGTATTACAAAATTTTAACAGTAGTTTATCAATAACCATTCAGTGTGATGCATCCAAAGATGGCTTAGGGTGTTGTTTGATGCAAGATGGCAAACCAGTTAGCTATGCATCAAGAAGCTTAACTTCAGCTGAAAAAAATTTTTCACAAATAGAAAAAGAACTACTCAGTGTTGTTTGGTCTACCAAAAAATTTCATTACTATATTTATGGCAGAAAATGTATAATTTTAAATGATCATAAACCTTTAGAAACACTGTTAAAAAAGGGTATCCATGACATACCATCAACTCGCTTACAGAGATTAAAATTAAAATTACTAAAATATAATATTGAAGTAAAGTATCTAAAAGGAAAATTAATGCATATTGCTGATTTGTTGTCTCGCTCTTATCTTAATGAAATTGATAGTGATGACATGTATATGTATGAAGTTATTCACTGTGTAGGTTTATCTTCCTATTTACAATGTTCTGATAAAATAAAAAAAGAATTAATGGTAGAAACCTTAAAAGATGAGGAATTACTTCAATTATTAGATGTTGTCAAAAATGGGTGGCCAGAAAAAATTATACCTGTAATAATAATATACCTGATTCTATTAAATATTATTTCCAGTTTAGGGATAATATCACAACAGACAATAATTTAATTTTCATGAATAATAGACTCATAATTCCTAAGTCATTACGATTATCAATAATTAAAAAATTACATGAAGGTCATTTAGGTATTACTAAAATGAAGCAAACTGCTAGAAATTTATATTATTGGCCAAAAATAGATATACATATAGAAGAATTCATAAGAAAGTGTTTTATATGTCAAACATACCAAAACAATAATATTAAAGAACCACTTTTGTCACATAACATTCCAGACTTACCATTTTCAAAGATAGGAGCAGATATTATGGAATTTAAAAAGAAAAGTTATTTAGTTATATATGATTATACTACAAAGTGGTTAGATATAAAATGTATTCCTAGTAAGTCAGCTAACAGTATAATAAACACATTAATAGAAATATTTTCACAATTTGGTGTACCATCAGAAGTAGTAACAGATCATGTACCCTTTGATTCCAAAGAATGTAAAGATTTTGCTAATGAATGGGGTTTTCAATTTAATTATTCAAGTCCTAGATATCCACAATCTAATGGTATGGCCGAAAGGGGTGTTCAGATTGCAAAGAAAATGTTAACTAAATGTATGGAAGATAAAACAGATATCAGAGTAGCATTACTTCAATATAGGTCATTTCCAGTTTCAGGCACAAACTTTTCACCTGCCCAGTTATTGATGAATAGAAACTTAAAAACAAAACTACCTGTAACATATCAGTATTTGAAACCAAAAATGAATGTAAATGTGAATACACAATTTAGTAAAATTAAAAATAGAAATGAAAGAAATTATAACAAAAATGCTAAATTTAAGGAAAACTTTGTAATCGGTCAAGATGTATGGTATAAGAAAGACCCTAATTGTAATAAGTGGATAAAAGGGAAAATTGTTGATAATAATAATTTTAGGTCATATAATATTTTAGACAGTAAGGATGGATGTGTGTATACTAGAACATCCTATCATGTTCGACCTCAATAATTTGCCTGTAATACGATCAGGACTGAGTGTGAAGCTGGGGGAAGGTGTATTAGAGCGGGCAACATCGTCTGTCTTGGTTCCCTGGCAACATTATAGAAAGAGCCATTATTGTCAAAGACGTGACCAAGTGTAATACGTATTATAAGTTGTTATTATAATTACTGTAATAATAAAGTGTGCTCCCATAGAGTGTGTAATTGTCATTAGTCATAACACTACAGTAATTGTTTCGCGTTGTTTACATCGCGCTCTGATTAGTTTGCCGTTTTCATGCGAATGTTTGTAACGTTGAGCTAATTGCGGACGTGCTAACGAATACGTTTTACTCATTTTGTTTACTTATAAATTAATATTGTATATTTTGAATCAATAACTATGTGTTTATTAATGATTTAATTCATCTCTGCTATAATATTATCTATAGAGAAATTGATTGGCTGATTCAGCCAATCATAAATAATATTGCAGAACGTGGGAACACAAAATTTAAACTTCAGATAGTTTTCTTTTGAGATGTAGTATGTAGATATGTATTTATAAAATAGCAATTGATAAAGAGACAAAATACGAGATGAAAGTTTATAGAAATGTTTAAAAATCTGTAACACGACTACGAGAGAAATAACTATAATTAAACGGAATATATTTTTCTTTTACTTTTCCATTTACACGACTGTTTAAACTGCCGTTAGATACTTTAAAAACGCTGAAATATGTTATAAAACTACTAGTTGTGCTCCGCGGTTTCATCCGCGTATAATTTAAAAGAAATCGCTGATTCATTATTGATAATACTTCATAATAGACAATATTTTTATAAGGCGGCCAATGTTAGGCATCACAACTAACACGGCTTGTTCACGCCATTACACAAATAGTCAGAACCGAGCATTGTTCAATTAATTTAATTTTAAATTATCTTCTAAACTATTCGTCGAAATAACATGCTATAAAGGGCAAAGTTTATCTTAATAAAATTGTCTTGATGATGAGAAAATTTTGTTCGTACGGATTAATATACCATGCCTAATATTATACTCATACCATAAATCACTATTAAATTTTCAATAAAACTTTGTCACAAAATACCTTTGTTTGGAGGAATATGAAGTAAGGAAGTATGTGGCAACGTACCTGCAGCTCACGCGATGATGGCCCCACGCTTCTTTTGTAAGGGCGCGCTCCACCGCTTGGTGTGATAAAGAATCCGTCGGTTCCCAACCTAGGTTCGGGAACTTCCACAGGTGCTGGTTGGCTTGAGTCTTTGTTGTCATTATGGAGGCACTTATTTGGACTGGGTTTACACCGCACACTTCATTAATTATTCAAGATAACTCGGACTACTAGAGGCTCATGAAGCCGCCGGCCAACGCGTTGTTATGTTATTTTTTCTTAATTCTTACCGTCTTCGCGCCTATCGAAGCATGACGTCCACGCGAGCGCGGGGATCAATCACAGCGCGGCAAGGCCGCTAACCACATATCATTCGATGTTACAAACAAAAAAGATTATGTCTAGTGTTGTCACAATAAAAGATAATTTTCTGTTACGGTGGATACGTAACAACCTTATTATGGCATATGTATAAGAGATAGCCATGGTATGTCGGACTTTTTTTAGATGTACTAAGGAACATACAACATTGTATTTACGTATCATTAACCATTACGCCAGCGCATGCGGATAAAGCATTTCGGGTGCGTGGTTTCGTCTCACTTATTTAACAAAAATCAATATTTAAAGGCTAGCTGAGAGACTTAGCCTAATTATAGATAGCATATATTATTCCACGTGAATCTGAAAATCATATGCAAAAACAGTTTTTCAAATCCGACTGGTAGTTCCTGAGATTAACGTGTTTAAACAAATAAATAAACAAAAAACTCTTCCGCTTCATTATATTAACTAGTTTAGATTTCTCTATCGCTTTGTGTATTTTATTTATATTTAATATTGTATTACAAATATTTATATTTATGAATTCAGAATTTTCTCTTCTTTGATTTGAAATCCCACTCGGTACGAGAGCAAAAAATAATTTTTAGAGATCCTCACTTTTTTGGATATAATGTTGATTATTATTGCCATATTGATTTTGTTCGTATAAAATCACGGACTATAATAACGAATCGATTGTCACCTCTTTCATTAAAATTTTCACATAAAGCTAAAGTGGACAAACATACATAGACTGCTAAAACTGTTAATTTTGGCCTTGCCGTAGAATATTAGGGTAATAAATAAATAAATTTACTTACTTAGTTCGGTCTCATACAAACGAAATTGGGTTTCGAGTGAAGCGTAACAACGCGACACACTGTCACACTGCAACAGGCGCGCCTCAAACTCCCGTAAGTAACTAACATAAATATAACAACAAGGTTATGTTTAACAATTATAAATAAACATATACTTAACAAAGCGTTAACGGAGTGCATACTCAATTAACTAGTTCCAAATTCCAATCCTCACAATACCTTTTTCATAGTTTTCGGCAAGTCATGCCTTAAGCTAAAATTGGAGAAGAAAAGAAATTCGACTCCAGGCAAGCTGCTAGTGGAATGTGGTAGATATGATTATTAATAATTGAACTATGGATATTGGATATATTTGAATGTGAAGGGAGACTACCTTTATCAGCCTTAGCTGTACGCGATATACCTACCCGGCTTGTTGATAAACGAAAATTATACCAAATATAATTTAAAGATATTTCTCGAACACTCTATCGAGTTGAAAATCAGCCGCTAACTAGCAGCCGCACTTGAGAGCTATTCTAGTTCTACTAGCTCTGTTTCTTACTATCAAGTAAATACATCGACTTATAACACGACACAGTAACTGCACTGTGCCTGATGGTGGTGAGCACAGTACAAACCAAGAACAATGGCTATCACCGAGAGAATGGAAATTCACCGCCGGTCATTGCTTTCATGCCGTCCTGCACACCTCTCTACTGCAACTGGATATTACAATGGCTGATCCTGAAACGGGGATAAATAAAAAAGAGTCGCAATGACGGGTTTATCACCATGTGTATGGTGTCACGATCCAGTCGGAAACAGACCCCTACCACCTCACTTGTTCAATGGAATTACACTAACTGATTCCGCAACGATACGCGCTGTCCTCCCACTAAACAAAAAAAACGTGTCATTTTCAGTACCCTATAGTTTCACCACAAACACGTCAGAAAACGGAACTTTGATCATCACATTTGAATACTCATTACAAACTGAATTATCAAGTGTAACTATGTTCAAACGCAGTTTTTTTTTCATTAAAAATACCCTATCTCACCGAAATATAAATAACACGATCGCGCGTGCCCTACCACAAAATTTATTTGATTATTTTTTAATACAAAACTGTAATAACGTTGGCCGCTCGCCGTAGCAGTCGCTCAAGTATTTTAAAAATATTTTATACTTCAAGGTTTATATTTTTTTTAATAAAAAATCTATCCTCAAAATACTTTGGTGAAATGACTGTGTATATTTTAAATTCGAAATGTAAACCACCGATTAATAATCTCATATTTATTTGCTCTCGTATTTATTTTGTAATTAAATTTTTCAACATTATAAATTATACGAACCCTGCATAAGCATTGCAAAATTTCAGATTTACATTCCATGCGATCGAACTTTCGATTCCACTTACAATCGAAATTATACATTATTTTATATTTTTTATGAACAATAATAATGATTCAAATAAAAGATCTAATGGTGTTGAGGATGATAAAATTAAAAGTAGAAAGTAGCTTTCAAACGACAAAAAATATCACTCACGTGTTTCATTCAGCGCTATCTTGACGAGCGGCTGCCCTTAGTGTTGGTAAAACACCGATTAACAATAGATTAATCGATAATAATTAATGCTATCGATTAATTGATAATCATTAGTACTATCGAACGATCAATTGTTATTTTTTTTGTGATTGCAACAGAGATTTGCGGCGAGTGACTTTTTTTAGCTCGACAAGTTTTCAAAGTACACAGTCTGCGGTACACCGAGAATCACCTATTTTTTCAGCGTCCTCGTTACCTCAGCTAGCATAATGTTTCGTCCTAATAACAGTCAATTTTCAACTATCGGCTTTGCAAATAACCGATGTTTTACCAATACTAGCCGCCCCATGATATTTGTATAAACCGCCCATTTTCGATACACTAGTTTGTTTAAAGTTCTTTGTTTTTCAAGTTTCGAAGTCAATAAGGAACCCTTATTGTTGGCGACATACGAATATGTAATTATTGAATAGAGACATACGAATAAGTTATTATTATAGATATATTTGATATAATTATGTTAAGAATGTGTTTAGAAATAGAATATTGATATTTTGTTTACAATGTATGGAATATGTATAGGGTTGGTACTAGATAATACGATTTTCTTGAGATGTATGTTTCATCGGCTTAAGTAACCATTAATTATTGAAATATGTATTGAATTTGTGTTTAATATTATAGAATTATAGATACAGAATAGAATGCAACAAAGATAATAATAAGATTTATAATAGTTTAATAGTAATATATAAAATACATAGACCGGACGGCGGGTTCGCCCATAGAAATTAAGGTTTTTTGTAAATTATTATAAAATAGTAATTTTTACGAATAAGATTTAATTTGCATTGTATAGAGCATAGAATAAGGAAAATAATGATGTATAATACATGTATGAAAGGATTATAAATAAAGAATTATAGAGCGGGAAATAGGCCGACCAAAGTGAAAATAGATAACAATAGTGAACCGAGCTCTCTAGGCGATAGGGGCTCTCTATAAGGTAACGCCTCGGAGTACTTAAGCTCGCGAGTTTTGTACTGGGGCATGTGATTTAGCGTCTATAGATAGATGTCAATCCAACAGATGTCAATAGCAGCAATACGAAGATTGGTCGGCCTAAGAACGCTCCGCTACTAAGAAGATTTCGGCGTTTTATTGAAGAGTAGTCGCTTCGGGTGGATATTGAGGTGCAATACTGCACCCCCCCCCCCTCTCCTCGGACCCTTCATCTCCGCCTCGAGGCTTCGAGTCGCCGGTACATTAGTAGGGGTGTCACGAGACGGGCATCCGGCACATACAAATTTCGCCCGTCCCCCTCCCGGGTACTCGTCACCCCCCTCTCCTCAGTCGAGGGAAGTGACGCGGACCCAACAGTTGGTCCTTCGAGCCGGATCCTCAACACCACTACGAGATGCCAGTCACAAGAAGCCAGAAGGGTTCATCGAGGGAACAGGCGCCTGAAAACACAGAAGCCATCGCGGCAGGGACTCAAGCACAGCAGAGCGGCTCGGGAACTACGGAGTTCACTTCATACGAGACCACCATGACCGGCACGACGCGCAACACGACGACGACTTCCCAGGGTCATGAAGACAAGGAAGCATCCACCGTGAGGAGGAACCGCCCTGCATCAGTGAAGTCACAGAGAAGACGCAAGGAACTGGAAGCGCGCGCCGAACTAGCCGAGAGGGAGCTTCGGGAAGCACAAGCAGCCACAGTAGCCGCCAGGCTGCGCTTAGAAGTCATACAAGCCGAAAAAGAAGAGGATGAAGACTCAGTTATAGAAGAGCCATTGGACCGGGTGGACCACGTCAGGGAATGGGTCCAGCAGTCTGCAGAAGGATTCTCCAAGAAGGGACACGAGGGGGAGGCATCCAAGGAGGGGTGCATAGGGATTCCCCCACCTCCCGCCGACAAGCCCGACACCAAGGCAGATATGGACACGAGTCACAGGAACCTCGCAAGGGCTATTGCTGAAGAAATGAAGAGCGTTCACATCCAAGGTCAAGTGCTGCAACCGGTCTACATGCATCAGCTGCCATTCTTCGATGGTGACTCAAGGGAGTGGATGGCATTCAAAGCCGTCTACGAGGACACAGCCCCACTCTTCTCCGATGTACAGAATATGGCAAGGTTAAGAAGAGCCTTGAAGGGGGAAGCAAGAGAAGGAGTTCGCAGTCAACTATACTCCGAGAGCACACCGGGGGAAGTGATGGAAGCCTTGAAGCGGTGTTATGGAAGAGCGGACGCGCTGGTTCTGGCAGAACTGGACAGAATAAGGAAGCTGCCACCGATCAGCGACAACCCGTACGACGTGTGCCTGCTCGCAAGCAACGTGAACAACACCGTGGCGGCGATACGAGGACTGCGGAAGCCACAATACCTCCAGTCACCGGAAATACTAAGGAGCATCGCCGACAAGATGCCAGCCATATTGAAGTACCGCTGGTATGACTACGTCGCGGACAAGGCTGAAGGGGATCCTGACCTGAACCTGATGGCAAGGTTCCTGAACAGAATGGCGGATCGATGCGGACCACACGCCACACCAGAGGCTGCTACGAGGAAGCAGATACCAAGAAGGCAAGCTGCGCATACGACGACTGATCACATCGAAGAAGTGAGACCAGGAAGAGAGAAGCAGGGGATTGATCAAGGAGGAAGAGAGAAGACTGCATGTCCACATTGTCGTGAGGGACATTTCCTACATGAATGTCCGAAGTTCCGTCAAGCACCTGTGAAGAACCGATGGAATATCGCGAAGGAATCGCGGTTATGCTACAAGTGCCTGAGCGGACGACATCGAAAGGAGACCTGCCGTCACCCTCCATGCCCAACCTGCAAACGTTGGCACCATAGCTTGCTGCACGAAGAAAGAAGAGAAGAAACGAAGCAAGAAAAAGAAGTGGCCAACAATGTGAGACTTCCTGTGAACTGCACCAGGTCATCGAGAGCGTACCTGAAGATGATTCCCGTCGAGGTTTATGGACCAGCAGGAGAAGCCAGGGTCTTAGCTCTGCTGGATGAGGGGTCAACGGTCACCCTATTGGATTCGACGGTAGCTGAGCAGGTCGGCCTCGAGGGACCCAAGGAGACGCTTCATTTGGAAACCGTGGGTGGGCAATCCATGGTGAAGAAGGATTCGATGAAGCTCAACATGCAGATAAGAGGACTGCACCAGTCAAAGAAGAGAACAGTCACCGGGGCACGCACCATTGACGACATGAACCTGACGCCTCAGCGACTGGAGAAGAGCACCATAGAGAACTGCGCTCACCTTAAGAAGCTGATGAAGCAACTGTACTACGAAGAGGGTTCTCCCAAGTTGCTGATAGGACAGGACAATTGGGAACTCATCATATCGAGAGCGACGCGCAAAGGAAAGAAGAACCAGCCAGTGGCATCCTTCACTCAGCTCGGATGGGTGCTGCATGGCTTCGATGGAGGCACGTCGCGACCAGTCAACTTCATGACATGTGCACACGTGTCAGCCCGTGAAGAGGCATTGGAGAAGTTGATGAAGGATCACTTCGCGGTGGAGTCACTGGGGGTCCTGCCAAAGTTGCCAAGCACAGACCAGGACCAGAGAGCACTGGACATTCTGGAGAAGACCAGCCGGCGCTTGGAAGATGGACGCTTCGAAGTTGGACTTCTCTGGAAGAATGATGAAGAGGGTCTACCAGACAACTTCAAAGCCGCTGAAGTGAGATTGAATGAAATCATGAAGAAGCTGCACAGAGATCCGGAACTGAAGAAAGAATACGAAAGTCAAATAGAAAACCTCGTGAAGAATGGATATGCAGAGGAAGCCAATCGAGATACAACCTCAAGACGGAAGTGGTATCTGCCACATTTTGCTGTCACGCATCCAACGAAGAAGAAGAAACGCCTGGTGTTCGACGCTGCAGCCAAAACAGGAGGGAAGAGTCTGAACGACCTGCTCTTGTCTGGGCCAGACCTGCTGCAATCACTCTTCGGTGTCCTGCTACGGTTCCGGCAGAAACCAATCGCCGTGGTGGCTGACATCAAAGAGATGTTTCTGCAAATACGAATACGAGAAGAGGATCGTGATAGCTTGAGGTTCCTATGGAAGGGCGAGCAAGCTAGTGGACCCATCAAGGAATACAGGATGACATCAGTCATATTTGGGGCCGCTTGTTCTCCAAGTGCTGCGATCTTCGTCAAGAACAAGAACGCTGCTGAATATCGAGATCAGTTCCCGGAGGCCGCTCGTGCAGTGGAGCACAACCATTACATGGATGACTATTTACAGAGCTTCGATACAGACGACGAAGCAACCAAGATAGCCAACGAGGTGGACATCATCCACAAGAAGGCGAAATTTGAGCTGAGAGGATGGGCGTCCAACAGTCCCTCCGTGTTAAGAAGCCTCACCAAGGAAACTGGGCAGATGGAGATCGACCTCGGACCGAAAGAGGAGAAGACCCTGGGCTTACGCTGGTACACGGAGGACGACGAATTGGGATTCAGGACGTGTCTAGGGAAATTTAAGGAAGATGTCCAGCAAAGAAGAGGACCTACCAAGAGGGAAGTGACGAGCGCCGTGATGGCCACCTTCGACCCTATGGGAGTGGCATCACCGGTTCTCATACAAGGGAAGGTTCTCATACAGAACATATGGAGAAGCGGCATTGACTGGGACGAGGAAGTCACCGCAAGTGATCAAGAAGCATGGAGGGAGTATCTCGCGAATGTTCAGGTGCTAGAGACTCTGCGCATTCCAAGATGCTTCACGCACTCAAGCGACGAGGGGGAGCTGCACACGTTTACTGACGCTAGCGAGACTGCCTACGCTTGCACGGTGTATTATAGAGTGCGCAAAGAAGATGGAGGCTACCATGTTGCACTGCTGGCAGCCAAAGCAAGAGTGACTCCCCTGAAGCCGGTATCCATCCCACGGCTAGAACTGCAGGCAGCGCTGTTGGGCACTCGGATGACACGGACGGTGGAAGAAGAACTGGACTTGAAGATCAAGAAACGGACGTATTGGACTGACTCAAGCACGGTCCTCTCATGGATCAAGTCGGATCCGAGGACCTTCAAACCGTTCGTAGCGCATCGGCTTGCAGAAATAGAAGACCTCTCGAAACCACAAGAATGGCGCTGGGTCCCGACTAGCCAAAACCCGGCGGACGACGCAACAAGAGGAGTGCCTCGATACTTCGGGAAGGATCATCGGTGGTTCAATGGGCCCGCTTTCCTGCGTCTAGAAGAGACCGGCTGGCCTGAACCTCGAACGTTCAAGGCAGAACCAACAGGAGAAGAGAAAGAGAAGCACACTGTCGGCGCTACGAGGACCCCAGGAGAACAGCTACCTACGCCAGAGCCTGATCGGTTCTCCAGCTGGACAAGATTATGGAGGGCGACAGCTAGAGTGCTTCAATTCATCGACCTGTGCCGTAAGCGGAAGGAGCTCACCTGCATCTCCCGGAAGATGGAAAAACAAGATCCAACCTGGAGAAGGGCGAAGAAGAGGAAAATCAAGAGTAACATGAAGCCTACGATGCTGAAACGAAAAGAGAAGTTCCTGCCTATAGACAAGATATACTTAGAGAGAGCAGAGAAGCTGTTATTGAAGAGAAGCCAAGACGAAAGTTTTGGAAGTTCGGCGACCTCCGATCGACAAGGAAGACTGAAGAAACTCGATATTATAGTGGAGGACGGATTATTGAGAGTAAAAGGAAGAATCGACGCAGCCACGTTTATGGAAAGAGCATATCGACGTCCCGTGATCCTGGATGGCAAGCATAAAATCACGAGGCTGCTCATACATCACTACCACGCAGCATTCAACCACGGAAACCACGCCACCGTGATTAATGAGGTGAGACAGCGATACTGGGTTCTCGGGCTGCGGTCAACGGTACGGACAGTGGCGCATCAGTGTCAGTGGTGCAAAGTATATCGAAGCGCACCACATACGCCACCTACTGGAAACCTTCCGAAGGAGCGGTTGAGATTCGGCGAGCCTCCGTTTACGTGCACTGCCGTCGACTACTTCGGCCCCATGACGGTCACGGTAGGACGACGCCACGAGAAGAGATGGGGAGCGTTGTTCACATGCCTCACAACAAGAGCCGTACATTTGGAACTGACGGCATCGCTATCGACCGACTCAATGATACTAGCTCTCCGGCGCATGGCGGCAAGGCGAGGAATGCCCAAGGTGATATACAGCGACAACGGTACCAACTTCGTCGGGAGCAACAAGGAATTAGAAGAAGCAGCCAAGGACCTGAGGACTGAAGATTTCGCTACAGCTGCGGGAAAGATAGGTGTCCAGTGGAAGTTCATACCACCTGGAGCACCAAACATGGGAGGAGCATGGGAACGCCTGGTCCGGTCAGTCAAGTCGGCCCTGGCCGTTACCCTGAAAGAGAGGTGCCCACAAGAAGAGACACTACATACGCTTCTGCTGGAAGCAGAACACATAGTGAACTCCAGACCACTCGTCGCCGCGGAAGAAAATGAAAACGAAGAAGCCCTGACTCCAAATCACTTTCTCATCGGGAGATCCTGCGGGTCTCCAAGGATTGGGAGCTTCACAGACGAGGACCTCGCCGGGCGACGGAGCTGGAGAGTAGCACAACGCATGGCTGACCATTTCTGGAGCAGGTGGCTCAAGGAGTACCTACCCACCTTACTCACCAGGAGGGTCAATGGAGGGACTACCAACAGGGACCTGCAGTGTGGAGACACCGTGCTGATCATAGACTCCACGCTGCCACGAAACACGTGGCCCAGGGGTGTGGTAACCAAAACGCACCCTGGACCAGACGGCCGCATCCGGATAGTGGAAGTGCGCACCGCAGGCGGGACGCTGAAGAGACCGAGCTCCAAGGTGGTGTTGCTGGTTCCAGCGACGAGCGACGAGCAACGTGACGCCGGTTCCGGACAGCCTTCAGCAATGTCGCCATGACTGGAGTTGGTGCTGCGCACGAGGGGGAGGATGTTGGCGACATACGAATATGTAATTATTGAATAGAGACATACGAATAAGTTATTATTATAGATATATTTGATATAATTATGTTAAGAATGTGTTTAGAAATAGAATATTGATATTTTGTTTACAATGTATGGAATATGTATAGGGTTGGTACTAGATAATACGATTTTCTTGAGATGTATGTTTCATCGGCTTAAGTAACCATTAATTATTGAAATATGTATTGAATTTGTGTTTAATATTATAGAATTATAGATACAGAATAGAATGCAACAAAGATAATAATAAGATTTATAATAGTTTAATAGTAATATATAAAATACATAGACCGGACGGCGGGTTCGCCCATAGAAATTAAGGTTTTTTGTAAATTATTATAAAATAGTAATTTTTACGAATAAGATTTAATTTGCATTGTATAGAGCATAGAATAAGGAAAATAATGATGTATAATACATGTATGAAAGGATTATAAATAAAGAATTATAGAGCGGGAAATAGGCCGACCAAAGTGAAAATAGATAACAATAGTGAACCGAGCTCTCTAGGCGATAGGGGCTCTCTATAAGGTAACGCCTCGGAGTACTTAAGCTCGCGAGTTTTGTACTGGGGCATGTGATTTAGCGTCTATAGATAGATGTCAATCCAACAGATGTCAATAGCAGCAATACGAAGATTGGTCGGCCTAAGAACGCTCCGCTACTAAGAAGATTTCGGCGTTTTATTGAAGAGTAGTCGCTTCGGGTGGATATTGAGGTGCAATACTGCACCCCCCCCCCCCCTCTCCTCGGACCCTTCATCTCCGCCTCGAGGCTTCGAGTCGCCGGTACATTAGTAGGGGTGTCACGAGACGGGCATCCGGCACATACAAATTTCGCCCGTCCCCCTCCCGGGTACTCGTCACCCCCCTCTCCTCAGTCGAGGGAAGTGACGCGGACCCAACACTTATAGTTTCGTCATGTCCGTCTGTCTGTCCGCGACTTAGCTCAGACATTCTTAGTACTAGAAAGCGGTAATTTGGTATAAGTATACATATTAATCACCCGACAAATTCGTTAAATACAATCATACACATCACGAAATAAAGCACGACCCATCTATGGATATTCTATCTTGTGTGCATGTGGCGTCCGGACATTGTTTTTTTTTTTTCGATTTTTTACTCGAACTGACTATACTGTTAGCCTTAGGGGCCCTGGAGCCTTTACGGCTTTTACAGCTTTACCGGGCTTGGGGGCGAGCGCTTAAGGCACTCAGCCGCGGAAGCAATGCTACAAGTTCCAAGGGTGCCAAAGTGGCCGAACCTCGGCTTGGACTGTTGCCGCGTATGCAATGAAATCGCAATCTGACTATACAGTAGGTAGGCATATTTTAATTGGTATATCGTTGCATCATCCACGCCTGTTTTAATTAGCAACAATTATTTTAAAAATTAAAAAACGAATTTATAATGAGAAAATTCTTTGCGTTGTGAAGTTTTCATATTACTCTTTCCTTCGTATTTTACAACGCGGACGTGAGTCGCTCTCGGCGTCTCGGCACATCGTGTCGTCAGCCTGAGGTCGTATTTGCTTGACGTTTTCCTGAAACACTTACCTGACTTCAAAGCTTGTTTATTTTCTTTGTATTGATTATATATTCTTCTTATTTTTATATATCACTATTGGTCTTGACTTATTAAATATTTAAAGTATTATACATACAGATTAATATTATCAGTAAATAACATATTAAAAGTATTTAAAAAAGTTTCTGAACAGCAATAAATAAACATGCAATAAAAGTGTCACGTTAATTTATAAGCTTCTTACTCCGTAGAGATACAAGTGATACTTTAAATGCAACAAAATAATGTATCGAAAATTTAAAAATAAAATATCGGAAACTAAAGGAGGTAACTTAAGCGAATAGCGACGGCGGCGGCGGCTGCGGTCGCGGTCTGTACACGAGCGATCGCGTGTCAATCGCAGGGATATCGCGCGATCTACAGCCATTACACCGACCCGCCTTCCGTGCGATCCATACAACTCACTCACCACTAATATATTACTCACTATCTCACTAGCACTACAATATTGTACCGAGGACAAGCAGATATATAGGCCTTTATTACTCAATTCGATCATCTTCATTTAGTGTTAAAGCCATTGTATATAAAGTCAATGTTTAAAAGATTTCAAAGACTAGGGTGTGTGCTTATCTTATTGATACTAGCTGTGTCCGTGGCTCCGCTCGTGTGGACTACAGAATGCTGTAAGCCAAGCGCTGTTTATTGTGGGTGATCCTTAGAAGATGGACACATGCTATCGCTGTCTTTTTTGTAGGTTTTTCAAGATCTACAATTATATGGTATATACATTTGATTTCATATTGTGTTACTCAGCGTAAGCCATTTAATCCCCCTAAAAGCGCCTTTTTTCGAATTGATTCACCAAAGTCGTCGCTGCTTATTTCTATCTTACTTTATGTAACAAAACATATCCTAGAACCTGACCAGTTAACATTTCTATGATTTAAAGGAAAAACCATATAAATCGGATTAGTAGTTTTCGCGTGAAAAAGAACATAAACGGACAGAGAGACGATGAGTTTTATAATATGTATAGATGTGAGTAATTAATGCACTTTAATGTACAGATAGTTCTTTCTCTGGAAATGGACTGCTTATAGTTCAGACGAGTTTTATTGCGGTTCTGGAATATATATACACTTTTCGTTATTATAACGAAAGTCACTTTAAATAAACATGTTATAATATGTATCTCTCCCAGTATCTGTAATGATTGTATTATCAATCATTTTTTATCTCTTCATTATACATATTTATTTCACTTTATTTGATTTCTCATTTATTGTGTTTATTGTGTTTATGCTCCTTTCCGAAGGCATCTTTTCTTTTTTTTTTATGTTTCAATTATTTTCGTGTCCTTCTATATTTTAAATTTAAAAGATTCTTCTGCCAAAATACAATATTAGTATACGACCTACTTATTCGATATATAAATCGTAAAAGAAGTTTGTATTAAAATATTAAAATATAATAAATGAACTAAAGAAAAGATGCCTTCGGAAAGGAGCATAAACACAATAAATGAGAAATCAAATAAAGTGAAATAAATATATATAATGAAGAGATAAAAAATGATTGATAATACAATCATTACATATCCCACAAAGGTTGTTCCCATTATTGAATATTTTACTGATTTTGCAGGAAATTAATCCTACGATCTCCAGAAATTTAGTTTCACACCCTGAACACTGTTATATATTCGGTAAGTTCTTATTTAGTACTTAGGGTTTACTTAAGTTTAAAAATAATAATATTTTTGATCATATTTTTGGCAAAGGGAGAATACATAATTCTCTGAAAATATTTTATGTATTGGTAATTCGATGCTGTTTGATATTATAGTTCGAGTCACAACCGTACTAGTACTCAATTAATACCCAAAATTGTTATAAGCTACGAAACCGAATCTGAAACATAAAACCATTACACAACCACAAAACACAGGCTGCCACGTCAAATAGATTAAGTCCGATCGGTTCAAGGATTAGGACTTTAGGTCTTAATTTACATAATATCCTAGATGTAGATTCTAAACGCACTGACTCACTAATAGATTTTTATTTATGTTGGCTTATTCGCATATTGCTATATACTAATATAATAACATATAACACTACATATAAAACGTCTTTGTACAAACAAAGACTTAATTTTTGAAAAAATGCCGATCCTAAAATGCTTTGTTCAAATACACACATCGTTTTTCTATGGAGCTATAAACTACAGCTATAAGATATGATAATAGATGTTTGTAAAATACTAAACTTACAAATAGCTTGATCATGAAGAAATAATAGCCTGGTTTTATCATTCTCGGACATGGGTTTGAATCTCTTTTTATCGTTACAGGTTAGCGTCGTGGCCACAATTTCACGTAATCTTAAGTGACGATGTGGCCCAAGATGGTAGCACGCTATAGTGTGGAAGACTGACTCTCAAGTGCAGCTGCCGGAAAACTCCAATTGGTGATTGGCGACAGATATTCAACTTGAAGGTGGTAGCTGGCCAGGCAGGCATTAGAAAAAGCCCTACTGCCTTTATACCATTAAAATAAAATGTTCAATAAATTTACATTATTATAATTGATGGATAACTTTATCCCATGTTGGCGCGTGGGATACAATTACGAGTATATATTATATTTATTCCGGAAATTCACCGACAAATCAATCAGGAAATTTGAAATTTCTTCCCACTGAATTATTATTTCGAGATTGTAGCCGACAATTTGTAGCGAGGTCTCGTGAGACGGTGCGAAGTGCCGCGTATACACACGCTGTTAGCATTTCTATAGAAGTCGGTTTGCCGCCAAATTCTGATTCTTAGCGCGCGTTCAGACGAGTCGTGTTGAAACGTATTTATTTTTACGATAACCAAGTTTAGCGATTTGTGTCTAAGTACATATACTATAGAAGTAAATAATCAAAGTATGACAATATGCTTCTGTCACAGTCGTAATCATTAGCTGATAAAGGCATATAAATTATTCTGTACTGAAAAACTTTTAAAGATGAAGAATCTGTGTTTAATAGCGTTAATCTCAGAGCCTGCCAGCTCAATACAAAACTTTGTATATAATAACAGGCAAGAGCAATAAGATGTATAATAGTTCGATAAGACAATACACTATGACGCTAAGTTTACTATACTTGTCGTGATTACATCCAGTGAAAACATAGCAACGAGACCATACTATGATGATGTGTCATCTTATGTTCTAATGTTTGCCCAGTTAGCTGGTCTACCTCGTCTACCAACGTCGATATGGTCTACCTATCTATTCTTACTTGGTCTGGTTGTTAAACTTAAAGGGAAGAAGAAAGCAAAACGATGTATAAAAACCGGAAGCCTTACAAAAAAACGATTCATTGGGTTATAATTAGTATTTTACAGTTATCAAAGTTGATAGTAAAAATATTTGTAGGTATGAAAATCGATCGCGGCCGCCAGTTAACATGAACACGCAGTGAGATCGATCGCAATGCCGATACACTGCGGCTTAACCCTTGACCGAAGTGGCGGGCACAATCGGCCCGGCCCTATTTGTCCCCGATATGCAAACCAACAAAATATTCAATGGCGAAATCTCTTTGCGGGTTAAGTGTGTTTGAGGATTTACACTTCGATAAAAGTCAATGTTTGCCGAGTGGATTTTTTGCCGGCGTAAAGTTACTTCATTGTTGATATTGTAGGAAATCTTGCGTAGAAATTTATTGAATGTTAAAAACTTTATTTTTATATCTTCATGTTTATCGATAATATATTTTTAAATCAAGTAAACCTGCATTCTGCAGGTGATGACTGTGCTTATCGGTGGCTTACTAGACGGATCTCAAAGTATCTGAAAACTGGCATACGCTAATTTAATATGAATCGTATTAAAGAGGCGTTAGAGCCGAACAAAGGCTCCAAAGTATTTACAAGAGATCTGTCTATTGGACAAAGCCAGCTAACAAAACTGAAAACTGATGACGGCAGAATCGTGTCACTCAAATCTGAGCTTGAAAAGTCGAGATTTTCTATGGACAGTTATACACATCAACGCAGGAACCCGTTACGAATCTAGCTAAATACCCAAGAGCTAAAGTACCAAGGCTAACAGTATAGTCAGTTCGAAAAAAAAAACGGTAAGTTATACAGAAGTCCGAAGAGTATAACCTGCCCCGGTTGATTAGCGTTTGTGGTCTACGAGAAAGCCTTTCATTCGATTGAGACCAAGACTGTACTGCAGTCTCTCCAGCGGTTCCCAGTTAACTACCGGTACATCGAAGTGTTGAAGTCTTTATATGAAAACGCCACTGACATAGTTCGACTGCAGTATTAGAACTCGGAACCTATCCTGCTGCGGCGGGGAGTCAGACAAGGAGATGTTATTTCTCCTAAACTGTTCATCGCTGCACTAGAAGATGTTTTCAAGGTTCTGGACTGGGAAGAACTAGGCATTAATATAAACGGCGAGTACATCACTCACCTTCGGTTTGCCGACGACATAGTAGTCTTGACTGAAAGCATCATCACATAAAGTTTCTGAACGAGTTGGCCTTAGAATAAACTTGGACAAGACGAAAATTATGTCGAACATCTATGTAGCGCCAACTATCGTAAAGATCAAAGAGTATATTATATACGCTGGGACAAACTATCCAGTTAGGTAGATCCATTTTCGAGAAAGTGGTCATTCGTCGAATCCAACTCGGCTGGTTAGCGTTTGAGAAGCTACGTCATTAATATCTTCTCGTCCAAGATACCTAGACAAAAGTCTTTGACTAGTGTGTGTTGCCAGTGATTACATATGGTGCCGAGATGTGATTGATAACTATGAAAGAAATTGTAAAGAAAAACAGGAAACAGTACATTAATAAAAAAATAAAATCAAACAAATACATTATTAATAACAATAGGTACTATAAATAGTCCAGCAGCGTGTCCAGTCATTAAGAAAGGCGTCCAGCTCAGCATAAATGCTTAAGTGCCACGGGGCACTTAGCAATGATTTTCAGCTGGAAACCCAGAGCAAGTCACGGTGCGCCCAAAATGAGATTAAATAAAATGTACTAAATTAAACAAATAAATTATAAAAATAATTCAATACTACTTAAGAATTAATATGTATTAGATATTAAACATAAAATAAAATAAAGGGGGCATATATAAACAAAAGAAATGTAAATTATCAGGGAGCTTAATAATATATAAAGCGATATATGATTAATACTGAATATAAACTATGGGCCTCATAAGAATGCTCAAGGTCACTCAAAGGGCAATGGAAAGGGTTATGCCAAAGTCACCGACATAGCCCGAAGAAAAGCTAAACTTAAGTAGCAGTCGGCCACGTAGCTCGTATAACGGATGGGCGATGGGGCCAAAGAGTTCTTAAGTAGCATCCACGTACCGGAAGACGCAGCGTTGGTATACTCGTCTCAAGGTAGTCCGACGACCTGGTAAAGGTTGCGGGAAGCCGCTGGATGCGAGCAGCACAGGACCGGTCGTTGTGGCGATCTTTGGGAGAGGCCTATGTCCAGCAATGGACTTCTTTCGGCTGAAATTAAGATGATTCAAAAACACATGAATACACTTTTCTACTACTTACTTTTCACTAAACAAATAAGTGAGCTTTACTCTATATATGCCCTGAGAAACTACCGGTCTGAAAATGCCCTACCCCCATGCTATGGTTTCATAATGATGTTTTCTTTCACCGAAAGCTCAGGCTCATTTCAGGGATTCGAACTCACGCTCATCGATGCTATGTCATAATTTCTACAACCTTCACAAAGATTCAACTTTACGATTTACCCATATATAGTTATAGAGTGCTCGAGCATTTGGCTCATCTGGATGCGAGCACCTACCACCCTCACTAGTGCCTAAACGACAGAATGGAAAAGTCTGTCTCCAAATACATAATACAGGTGTTCTAACAGCTGCACTTAAGAGCGAGTTGGCATTTTAGGCTTAGCATTTTGACTATCTTTGGCTACATCGTACCAAGAAACTCGATATAGAAGCTGCAAAGTCAGCCACAGTCATTTAAAACTATACCTTTCAAGAGAAAAATTTAAGCATGGTGACAAAGACAGCTTTCGACGATCTCTGTTATATATTAAAACTAAAATGTAACGAGAGCATTGGAGTTATTCTGCCATACCACTATAAAACTGAAAGAGAAAATGGGCTGTATTGTTTTTAACAACCGTGACGACAGGAAAACAGTAATCAAGATCGCATCGCGTGCGCATCGCCAATCCGTTCGAGTTATCGCGATGAACATCGCGCAGACAAGCTCCACCCTCTTTCTACCCTTGCTGACTTATTGCCGATAATTAGAAAAACTTCTCTAAAAACTTTTATTCCTTCAATTGTCTTCGCAAAAGTATTTTATTTTATTAGAAGTAATAATTCAAATTCGATTCAATAGCACTCCTAACTTCCATATTTACGATGTCTTGTTATTGTTCAAGTAAATTCAACGTTGTCATAACACGTTACAGTAAATTGGTGACTATTGCTAAAACTATCTGGGAAAATTTCATGGAACTAAAAATTGTAATTCCATGCTTGTTAATTAACCAGAACATATGTAAAATACCAAAAAAAAAAAAGTACCCAAAAATAACGTATATTTTAGCAGTTTCCCATAATCTTTATTATTTGCTCTTGAAGATGGTAGGACCCAAGTAAGGTTTAACTGCGATAGCATCACTGCCTGTCCTATTTGTTTTGCAAAGAAGCATTACTCGCACTGTTGTAGTTTTTTATACAACTAAGATGGTAAACAATCCTTGCGCCAAATGGCTGTCGTAGACTATGGACGCTTGTAACAAACACTATAGGTATCAGAAGCGCGTTACCGACCTGGAACCCTCAATCCCCAAAGAGCTCTGCAAACCCTACTCACAAAAAGAACACAACGCAAGGTTATTTGGCTGCGATCTTCTGTAAGGTGGAAATATTTACCAGTCGGACTGTCTCAAGTAGAATGAAATTTCCAAAGAAATTTATCTGTGTCCTACCTCTCTAAAGGGTGTGTTTAGGAATACGCATTGACACACGTTGCAACCACAGTCCTCATACTATATATAACGTATTAAGAGTTCATTTGATTTTGGCTCGCACAAGGATTCAATTTAAAGCGTAACTTTCAATCCCTATCTCGGTCGTACGATCTTGTTTTGCTGCTTCGTTTATATTGACTAATTAATATTAAAGTTTCGCTGTTCAAAGCGATGATTTTATCAGGCAAATGAGGTGTCGGGCTGACGAGTGCGACCCGCTCCTCCCCTTCGACTTCTGAAGTGCGCAAGTTTTAGATAATAATCAAAGGAATTTGTATTGTTTTGTTTCTTTTAGAATTTCTACGATATTTAGCTTAGCGTTGCTAGAAACAATTTAATCAATAGTCATTGTTAATTTTTATTATTATTGTATGAATGTAAGAAAATAGTAAACGGCGTGCAGTCCGCCTGGTGTTAAGTAGTCACTACAGTATGTACCTATTATTACTACTAGTACCTTGCTATTTATAACAATTCCTAAACAAGACTAGTCCTGTGATCAGTCAACGATTGGTTTCAATGCCTGTTGCCAAGCGTAATCCTTGGACTTGATCAAAGTAGTCGAGTACTGCTGCTTTGCTGCAGAAATGGTAGTCACACTGTTTTTACAATCGAACCTTGCACTGGTCATACCGCTTTAATGTAACTGGCATACCCTATTCACTATAAGGTGAGATTTTATTTAAACAAAAAACTAGTGTCATAGTATTATCACATGACTTCATTTATCACATTGGAAATTCACCTTAATTTATATTATTATAAACGTTTAATAAAACTTAAAAACAATTTTTATAAATTTACGATAACGACAAGACTTGAATAACAAGGAGAGAACGAAATTATTTGCTTCAACACAACACAACTCGTTTGCGATCAATGGCGAATACAACCCTGAGGAATTTAAAACACACGACTTTTAGCATTACGTGTTTAGATTACGGTAATTCTTTTATTAGGGTTTGACAGTTTTAGTATTATTGGCATTTCAGGTATTTTATGTGGATTTTAAATATTAACATTAATATTTAAATATAAAATAGTTGAAAGAAAATGAAAGTGTTTGAATTGTATTACACAATAAAAAAAGAACGTAATAATTATACATACAATATATAGCCGGCATTTTTTAATATGCTATACGAACACTTACATTTACAAGTAGATGAAACCTAGGAGAGAACCCTATAGGAGAGAAACTTATGGTACTTGAAAGTTTTCATATAAAAAAAACTTATTTTATTGTTTATTTACATAAAATCTCACCTTATAATTTATAGGGTAATAACTCTTATAGAGATTTATAGAGTGTCTGTTAATGATTCTACAACTACAACTTGAACGAGTTGACCAATTGAGCTCATATTCACAGACTACTAATATTACTAATGTTATCAACGCAAAAGTAAGTTTATTTGCTTGTTACTCAATCACGCAAAAATGAAAATTTGGTACACAGATAGTTTATAACCTGGATTAACACATAGGATACTTTTAATCACGATAAATTCTGAAGTACATGCAGTCGAAGCCGCGAGCAGAAGCTAGTATAATATATTTGTGTTATCGAGACGATATCATATAAATGTGTTAGGGTTCGATAGATGGTGCTGTGATCGAGCCATTGACTACCAAAGATGGCATAACAACGTTTGCTCGGCCAGCTAGTTTTATATATCAAATTAGTTTATTAAATGAACAAACAAATACATCAATTTTGTGTGCGTCTGTAAGTGATCGTATAACTTATGAACGACGTGACCCATTGAGCTCATATTCACATAATTTATTTGTTTTAACTTGATTATGGTTCATATCTATATTAGGATCCGATAAGTGGTGCTGTGGTCGAGCAATTAGGTCGAGATGGGCAGAAAAACGTTTGTGGGACCAGCTATAAAACATAAAAGCTAATGTTTCGTTAAACCGCACATTCTTTTCTATTGCTTCAACTAACCACGTTTTTGTCAAATAATACACAATACTGTTTCCATAGTGTGCAATAATTTAATTTTTCCCAATTTATTTTAAAGCTTGAAATTTTAAGCGCCAGATTTGCTGAAGTTTAATTTTAATGACGACAATTGTAAGTGGCAATTTTTTTTATTCCAACCAGCGGCGTCCTTTTGTTGGTCGAGATGTAAGCTTTAAGAATAATTAGGGGTGAAATTTAATAGGACCTTTTATTAGTTATCGTTTTTTAATGGTAAAATAAGGTTTTATTTTTACAGATTTTTGGGTGCCGGTTTAACATTCTAGGTTTAACATTAACGGTTTAAAATCACTCAGAACCACACGTACCTTCTATTAAATAACGCGCAACACGAGAATGACATTCTTGGATAATAGTTTTTTGGCAAGAACATAAGGTTGCTATTAGATATTTAAGATTGGTAATAAGTGATTGGTATTTAAGCATGGTAAATTTAAACGTAAACGTTAACCGTTAGCCGTGATTGCCACTAATTTGAATTTATTTTACTGACTTTTAAACTTATTTAACTTTTAAATTATTTAACTTTATGTTAAAATAAATGTAAAATAATGTTTACATATACACCGTTAAATTATTATTATAGCATTAAAATAAAAAGTAAAATAAATTTACTTTATTATGATCGATGGCTAACTTCATCATGGTAGCACGCGCAATAAAACTTTTAGAGTTATTTTATATTTATTACTCCAAAGAACGTAAATACACGCATTTTATTAATGTTTTGTTTTTCTCCTCACTAAGTAAAGAACACAAACTTTACCTCGGCCGTTTCCAAATTCAAAGTGAAAAGAATAGTTTCAGAGGTTAGGCAATTAAGCAATGCTTTAGTTAACATTTCTGAATAGTTTGCTCTAAATAATTTATTACTAAATGCAAACAAAACCAAATGTTTGAGAATTGGCTTTTTTTTAACGCTGGGGAATCCTGCATGGATCCAGCTTCTCGCTTGGGGGAGCAAGAGGGGTCAAACTCTTACTGACTAACACCCAGCGGTGTACCATCGGCCACCATAGCGGGGCGAACGGGGTCGCGATAGCATTCACCGCGTCGCTTCGGCGGCTGTCCGCAATCGGGCCTCCGGCGCTAAAGAGAGACAGTCTGGTTCAAACGCAACTTTCTCTCAGACGGCTGAACCAGTGCTAGGGGAAGAAGGGCCCCCCGACTCGTTTCCCCTTAGTTCAGCTAGAGCGGAGTAAAGGGGCGTGAAAGCGCCCCCTTCTACTATCCATCGTCTGCGCTGATGTCCTGCAGAGGTCTCAGCGCTGGTGCTAGCCGCCCTTTTACGGGAGGCGGTCGGCAGTTGTTACCCCCCATATAGTGGCCCCATGGCTTCCGGCGTCGTCGCAGTAGGCACAATGCGGATCACTAAAGTACAAGTTCCAGGAATTTAATATCTTAACTTTGCCCTCCCAATGTATTCTTGATAATTTAATGTATATTCGAAAAAACATGACAAACTTGATTTTATCAAAGACCAGCACATTTTTAGTACTAGAAATAGACATAAATTAGTCCTACCGTGTTTTAGACTTAGTAAGACTAATAAAAGTTTTTTAGATAATAGTGTTAGGTTCTATAATAAGAGCCCGACTCACATTAATGATTTGCCAGACAATGAGTTGAAGCACCATGTCAAGCAGGTTTTACTGTCAATAGGTTATTATAGGGTGGGTCATTATGTGAGTGATAGTGATGGCTGGAAGTGACTCCCTCTCTGTGCATCCACTAAATTACAAATATGATAATATGATTATTAACTGTAAATATAAATTATAAAGCTGGAAGAAAAAAATAAAAAAATGATACGCCCGATCGAGTTTCTTGCCGGTTCTTCTCGATGACTGGGATGTTTTCCCAACCGGTAGTAGTTTAGTATTGTTTGACGTTCCTAAGTGCCTTCTTAGGGTCTAAATTTACTAAAGTATTTTTTGATTTTGCTGGCCCGTTCTTTTAGGTCGCTAAATGACATGTCGTGATAAAAGGAAACCGCACGATGCGCTTCTTGTAATTATAAAGTGTGGTGCTAAATACCGAAATGCTTTAGATAACAGTATAAATTAAAAGTAACAGCTATAAACAATGCTTCGTTTAATAGACATCGTATAATGGAAGGAAATAATATGCTGGCCGGTAGGTGTTAGGGGAAAATAAGTATTTATTTCTACATAAGCCCATTAGAGCAGTAATATACCATGAGTTTCACTCAAAACAAGCTGATGATCACAAACGCATTCAAATTCTAATTTCTTACTAAACTCCAAACGTCCTTTCTTATATACATAGTGATTACAAATGGGTACAATTTTTTTCCTCAGCCCTTATGGCTAACAGTATAGTCAGATCGAAAAAAAAAAATGGGTAGAATTTTCTACACGTACCTACTTATATCAAAAACGTACATCAAACATTGGTTTTCAAAAGTCGGTCCTAAATTTTAACACCCATTTTAGATGTTTCTTTACCGAAATAATAGACATAAATGGTGACAAACCTTTTTACGAAATCATATATTAATGCGGAAACGGTCATTTTTCCTATCGTAACAATACTTTAAAATCACGAGAAATAAAGAATTTTCCATATGTGTAGGTATTCATCCACACAGTTATTCTATCGTCGCATCCAAATGCGCTGCAGCACACCAAAACCAGTGCTAGATTCAGCAGTAACGCTATTCCGTAAGCCGCTCCCAGTACGCGACGTATTTTGTATGCTAATCAGCCGCTTTGCACCGGACTCGAGCGCGCGGGAGCGCCTCGCTAACTCGAAACAATAGTGCCTGACCTCGACCACGAGATGTTATTTATTATATACTGAACAATTATTATATTCACATCTTATATGTATATATGATAATTTTTCTTTTTTTTGCTTTGAAAACTGCTATGTTTTGAGATAGAATTCGAATTCTACACATACTTACATAGTGTGATATGGAATTACATTTTCACCATCACGAGTATCGATATTTCTTTAAATTCATTTATGAAAAGTCACTCAGAAAACTCATCATTAAATACACTAGCACCCACCCGCTACTTCGTACGCGTTAATTATGATATAATATTTAACACTCAGGGATAATGTAGCTCTCAATTTGTACAATAATTTTTAGAATCGGAATAGTAGTTCCGGAGATTACCTCATAAACCTGACTGAAAGAGAGAGAAAATTGACTACACAATCCATCCATACCTTCCTAGATATTCTTCCTATATTATAAACCCGAAATCTCGGATTAATTGTAAGATTCAAACTCAATTTAATTGACGTGTTCTCCGAGTACGATACCATTGAGCCGTCATTATGATTGGTCATGATATTTGTGCTCTATAGATACTAAATAGGTAGGTAACATAAGTGTGTTTTTTTTTAATTATAGGTTTAGCGTTGTGGCCACAATCTCACCTGATGTTAAGTGATGATGTGGCAAAAGATGGTAAAACCTACTGGATGGACTGGCTCTCCAGTGCAGCTGCCGAAACACACCTGAATAACAAGTCAGAGTGAAAAAATCTCTAAAGTGAAATAGTTTCGTAATACCGAAGTTTGTAATAAACGGATTTCAATCTACATACGAATACAAGCTTGCAAACAATGTACTGTGTAGTGGGAAGTGCGCCCGAGTGGTAGATAAACGATCCACGGGGATTTCACTAGCTCTGTGTTAACTTCAAGTGACTCGGAGACCATTCACGGAGTTCGTGAAATGAAATTACATTGTTTAATCATAAATACTAAGTGTAACATCTTAAAGGAGGTAAAACAATTTAAAATTATTGTATTTTATACCTATATAATCTCTACTCTAATCATGTTATAGCGATTAGTCTACACTAATCTATATAATGAAGTCACTGGTAGTAATGTATTATCTGTGACAACATTATTGAAAGAAGATGGTTACATGTTTCTTCTATCGAATTCTTAGACACTTAATAAACAGAGTTGGAACTTCTTATTTCTAAACTGCATTGCTTATATGATTGATATAAAATGCTGAAGATAACTAACAACAACTCAAATGTTGTCTCTGGTCAAGCGATGATCTTAATCTAAATAAGTAATAATCCTATACTTGGAAATTGCAACATTTTATGAAAAATAAAAATTATACTAGGGCAAATGTCCAACCGACACACTAAGCAATATTATAATATTAATTCTCAACTTTAATAAAAAAAATTAAAGCTGTAAATAAGAGAAAACATTACGAAGCCAACGTGTCGCATCGCCCCGACGACGCCCCGACGCAAGAATTCATTTTCTTTATGAATATTATAAATTTTTGTCGCGTTTCAGCTTCAAAAATAATGGCGGGCGTGGCTTTTGAGAGAAAATTTGGTACACAGTTCGCTGTGATGTCAACTTGTATTCGACGCCTCTTAAATTATACAAATTGTATCATTATAATATGAAAATTATAGTAATACATAATACTAGCTACGCCCGCGGCTCTGCACGCGTTCATTACGTAATTATTTACATATCGTAATTTTATTTTTACTCAAATATTATGTTTGTTTTAATGTTTTATTGAACATTTTTATAGGCGATCAGTTTCGAAATTATCATTAAAATCGGTTGAAAATAAAATAAATAATAATGTATTTTTTAACATTTTAAAAGTATTTTAAAAGATTTATTAATAATTATTGTAACCTATTAATTGAGCAATGACATATACTTCCTTTGTACAAAATTACATTAAAATCGGACAAGGCGTTTTTTAAATTAAATAGACACATACAAACAGACAAATACTTTTAAGGGTGAAGTCGCCTGTAAAGTAGTTATCTATCACAAAATTACGGTAAAAATACACGTACAGATTTATTAATATAACTTGTCTTGTATACAATAACCAAAACCATAAAATATACGAAAATATACATTTATTAACTAAAAATATAAACACAATTATTAACTAATGTCCCACTACAATTTAAACATTCTAACTCATTTATATTGTAAATTGTTAATTGTATTATAAATGTAAAAAAAAAACTAAAAAATAAATACTATATATAGGTAGTATGTAGTTTAGGCCCTGAGAAGAACACTTTGTTGGTTGTACGTCAAAACACTACCACCGGTTCGGAAGATATCCCAATCGTGGAGAAGAGAGTCTGCAAGAAACCAGATTTCAATTTGCCATTTTAAAGCCGTTATTGAGCGATTTGGTCTATCGCTTTTCTCTTACGAAGTACATAATTTCGGGGAGTTTTTTTTTTCTTGTCCAAGTAATGTTTATAGTAATGAACTTTTTTATAGATATAGAGAGGAGGTATTTCGATTTAATGATCGACCTTATAGCCTACATTTTGACAATAAACCTGCTTTGCTTGATCCTTGAACTTATTTTCCGGCAAATCGGTAGAAAAATATTTAAGACTAAAGATATCTAAAATATTTGGTAATATGTGAAGAAATATAAAAATATCAATTTGAAAATTGCTACTTAAACCAAGCAACCAGATAAGGCACCACATAATACTAACACAAAGGGTAGTTTGATTTCAACTTGATAACAATAGGCGTGGATACATCACACTAACAAATACAACCGAATTTCAAAACACAACATTCAGTATAATATCCATCCTTTATTTCCTTAAAATGCTCAATGAAAGGAACATTGAAAACAGCAATGAAAGTAACCAAATCAGGTTGTATTGTTAAAGTTATGTGTGAGAGTTAGCAGAATACGCGGAAACCAAAAATAAACACTAACTTGATTAATCACGGCAAAATAGTACAATAGATAACGTTGCCCTCGTTGTGCTTTCTGTGCAGTAAAATTCAAGTCTAAAATACATTTTTTTATAAACACTTTTTTATTCTGAAACTGCTCTCATCTACTCCGCGACATGTAACCATATTAATATGTAGGTATATGGGTTGGTCAAGATATAATAATTTATACAAGAAAAATATAAGATTGTCATAGATATTACGTCTATAGACAAAAAATATGGACGAGTTAATTAATTTTACACTATTAAAGTAGTAATTTTCTGTAATATGTAAGTAACTACATGTATTACACTACACGTACCTACTTCGTCCTAAACGTCGAAAGATACGTAAACACAGGAATAACAAATAAAATAAAAAACATTAATTATATAACTAAACCTATACATACCTACATGTTATTTCTTTATATTTCTGCTCGTGGAAATTCATTTAAAATATTATAATAATCATTCAAAATTTAAATAAAACTGTTTTCGTATAATCATTCGAAGCATAAATCTGCTCTAACCCTTTGTGATGTGTCTAACACTCACTATCTGCGAAACGGCTACCACCTACACGTTTAATCTAATCTAACAAAGTTTTGTTCCCAAACTCTCAATACCTCAAGAACTTCTTAAAACTTATGTAACAATATTAAACCGTTGTAAGAAACTTTTAAGATTATGTATCGGCTGGGTTAACCTTTGTTACCACGCGCGGTATAGGCCAGTGTTTCAACAAAACCTCGACTTTATGATACAATGTTTTCGAGACTTTATTTGGAGAAACCTATCATGGCCTTTTGCCCAGGGGAGTGAGCGAGTTATGTTAGACTCCTACTCACAAAAAATCCACGATGTACCAACCCACACGGGATCGCGCGATCCCGCCACGACCCTCCTCTGCGGCAACTCAAGCCTAGGTCCGATCCATCAGCATGGAGCCCTTGAGCCAAGCAGCCGCTCGCGCGATACAGTGACTCTACATTCACTAGCTTTCACAGCCACACATGAAACTGCATTATACACACATGCATGACACATAGGTTCTGTAAGGGACCTTTTTTTTTCTTTTTTTCCTAGTTAGTTAGACAGAAATTTTCAGACCACTAAATCCCTCCTCCCAGGGGGAAGAAACATGTATATATGTATAGTTAGTTTAGATCGAATGATAGGGAATTAGTCAGATCGCGACTTAATACGATACAACCTGAATTAACTCCCCGACAAGCTCTCTGGTTGATACTGGCAGAAAGATGACGCGAATCAACGACCTCACCTCCCAGCCATCCATCAGTCGAGATTTTCTTTTTCGGTTTATTTTTAACCCCCAACGCAAACATAGGGATGTTATAAGTTTACCATGTGTATCTTTTTATGGCATCGTAGCTCTTTAAGGGATGAACCAAATTTTCATTTAGTTTTATTTGATTGAAAGATTTCTGGATCACAAGTATCCTTAACTATAATTTAAACAAATCTTTTCAACCGTTTGCATAGATCATCAGCTCTTTTCTAGTTTATAAAATAATGTGAACAACTTACACAGGTCTGTTTAATTTTGTAGCGAATCACTGGTTAGTCCACTATCCTAAGTAATAGGAACTATAGGCCAGTCCGTCTAAACGCTCATTTAGGTGATTACCGCTCATTAAAGAACAATCGCCTAAGACACTTCCATATTAAGCTGACCACTTATTTGCACCTATCGGCGCAGTCATCGCGCCGCATCGAACATATAATTATTATTAATTATGAGTTAGTATTGAGGTTGATGTAATGTGACGTGCGAACACTCGCTCTGATGCGAACACTAGCTCTGAAATAAATCGTTGCGCTAACTAGTTTTTGCTTCCATACCCTCGAGTTCGTAATAAATTAAATTAAAAGCATTGATCGTTGTTTCGGGTATTTTAATACGATATCATATCTACGCAAGGTATCTGATATCAGAGACTACTACAATTCTAAATTTGGTATCCTAGTAATTCAATGATATTACATGAATATGGTAACCTTCACCTTATGCCGCAGCATCAACTGAATCTGCAGGATACCCAACTCCTCACTAACCTAGAGCAGAAGTATCGTCTTAACTATAATAGTCTCAATGATTAGGTTATTTATCATGTTAAAGGGTTTATCACAGTAACTTTTAAAGAGAGGTAGGGCACAGAAAAATTTCTTTGGAGATGTCTCTCTACTTGGGGCCGCCCGACTGGTGGAATACCTCCACCCTACAGAATATCGCCGCCAAATGACCTAGTGTTTTGTTTCTGCGGTGAATAGGGTTTCCAGAACTCATTGGGGTAGGGCGGTTTGGGGTCGGCAGCGCGCTTGTGATGCCTATGGTATTGCAGGCGTTCATGGGCTGCGGTGGCCGCTTACCATCGCGGGCCGTATGCCTGTTTGCCAACTATGTAGTATAAAAAAACTGACTTTTCTTAGAGTGCACCATGTGGAAATTCTAGACATCGCATCCCAATGTACTCGAAGAAATGCTAGAAAGAGAACTGGTAGTTAAGTCTAATATAAATATAAATGTGCCTGACGACAGTTTTCAACTAAAAATTCCAAATGAATAATAAATAAATGTAATAACGTAAAAAAATATTGTGGGTAATATTAGAATAGATATTCTTTCTGAAAAAGGACCTTCGTTACAGATAATTGTCTAAATCACAAATAGTCAAATGGACGTAAGTACGCGACAACCGAGTTTCTTTATTTTATGATAATGTTATCGCCGCAATAAAGAAATACCTAAGTACAAATGTTATTTCATTTTATCTGAGTTATAATCCCAAATGTAATTTAAATTCATGTTTCATTATATTATTTGAACAGTATAAATAAATATGTTTTAATATTGTTCATTTATATGTAAAACTTTAAGTAAGTTATTTTGACTTATCAATGTATACAGTGTACACATAATTTAAACAATGCTATATCTGTATCTTATAACTAATTAATTTGTTTCGTATTCTCTAATGAAAGATTATTTATTACCACCGCGACCAGCACTTCAGACAAGTCCTTTCATTTGTGACAGTTTTTGTTAGAAACTATTCGTCTAATATAATACATTTCATAGAAGTAATTGCGGCTGTTGTAAATGTAATTAGCCTCAGAAAACTCAATACATGGCTTATCTGAAATAAAATAAATACTGCCACAGTTATAAATCTCTCAATTCCAATAAAAAATATATTGAAAAGTTTTTTAATTAAATATAATACAAAACGTCTAGAAGCAAAAGTAATCGTACGCTCATAAAGTCTTTTTTCAATTCATTTACACTTATTCAAACATTTAATAACACGATCCAAGCAGTAATTAAAGCTTCATGATATTTTAATAACATTATGAATATTAAAAATGCTTATATTCTTTTGTAGAGACTCAGTTCTAAATTGAATGTAAATGATTACAAATAATATTATTATACAGAATTTACAGTAAATGTAATATTCAACTGTTTATGACGATGATTTGGTATAATTTATTGTTCTATACTAGCGGCAACCAGAACACGAAAAGCTGATGACAATAACAGGGATCGTGCACGAAGGTGGACTTTCGAGCAAAGCGTCTGTAGCATCAGTGACGTCGCAAAAGAGAGGCAGATTAATGTACTATGCAAGTGTATGGATCTACGGAACGCCATTTAAGCGCAGCGTCACTGACGCCCAGGGATGATACACATACCAGGTATCATTATGCTGGTACGCAGTAATACCAACTTTCAAAATTGGTCGGTGATTTGTTCATCGATCATCGATGACAGCGCTATGACCCAGGTATTTGCTATCTGCTTGAAGGTTTTTGAGGGTACAAGTTGTTTTTCAAATATCAATTTTTAGCGCTGTACCAGGAATATTCTGTCCACCTTTATGCTGACAGTTACGCAGTGGCGGATTTGCAGTCTTGGCCGCCCTAGGCCGTGTAGCACCGCCCCCTTCTCAGCTCATTATTTAATAAAACATTTCAAATTTGATGGTATTAAAGTACAGCTTTACGATGTCAATATTGTAATTCAAACTAGATTTTTATCCATGTCTGGAGTCTTAATATATACTTCATATTATGCTTTAGTGTACTGTTATTTATTGTCATCATATGTTTGCATTTGGTAGTATATTTTTTGCCACGATTAGCCGCCCCTAATATCTGGCCGCCTTAGACCTGGGCCTAATTGACCTTAAGGGAAATCCGCCACTGCAGTTACGCTTTCTAGTGTCATATAAACTAGGGTGAGGGAAATTTGCAATAACCATCACTTATATGTGAATAACACTAAAAATGACTCACTTTAGATTATTTACCGTCCAATTGAGACATTTTTTTTAAGTAAGATTATTTTATAATTAGGCTAAATATAAAATTTTACGCCGCAGAGACATATGGATTAGTAGAAAATAACTTTTTTAAATCACATGTAATTTGTAAATTTGAAAAGTTTCTGAGCATTTGTTTTAACTTTTTACGTTATTTTCGTACATCACATCGTATTTATTATTCATAATATTTAACACATAAACCTTTAGTTGTAATTTTTGTAGTATTTTTTTATAAAATTCATATTATGCAAGTCTTTGTATCATGATTTTGCTTATTTAATTGACATAACCTCAAAAATTCTAAATTAAGTTACTCTTTAACTAATCGCATCCACTTTTTTTCTTAACAAAGGATTATGCTCCTCTCGTTGCCCTTCTCTTCCAACACTTTCCACTATCAAAATCAACGGTATGTAATCTAAATTCCAAGCCTAAGAATTATCGCACCTAAATATTAGTTTCATCCATTTATTTTTTTCAAAAGAGTTATAATTTTTTTTTTCATTTTAATATACATAAGGTGGACGGTACTGGCCGTATATCAGAGCAAGCTAGCTATTTCATACATCTGTTCATAGGATGCTAAAATACAAGTTAATCACAACCAAGAAGGATGCGACGATTGGAAAGACACATATAATCGAGCAGAGACTCACCACGTATCCTGGTTGTATCTGCCACGACCCGAGGGTGCACCCTGAACTTCCTTACACGTCTTGAACAGTCTTAACACTTCTAGAGCACTAGAAAGATGTATTGCACTAGGTTTCCGATACTTTTATGCAATTTACCACGAAATTATTCACAGCGCGTGTATCGCTGCAGTTCCGCGGCGGCCATTACGTTTTCGTTTTGACGTACAATTACGCAGCAGACTTGCGCGCGTATTTCAAATACAATTATGTCCCCAAGGAATAGAAGAAATTGAAAAGAAAAAGGGATGTCGCAACATAAGGTAACTATTTATTTTATTTACAATATGATTATTCACTTCCTTTATCCATTGTTTACATTTATAAGTTATCTATACCCTATTCATTATGACGTGAGATTTTATGTACACAAACCATAAAAAGGGTTCTTTTACATGGAAACTTTTAAGTGCCATAGGTACTTGTCTCCTTGTAAAGGTGTGTTCGTATAGCATATAAAAAAATGCCGACTATATATTTGATGTATAATAGCTTATTATTATTTTTAAAATGAAACTTCTTTAGAATCGTTGTGATTTCAAACTCGATGAAACCAAAAGCGAGTCCATAGAGACACAAACACGTAAATGTATAGGATTCAGCCGGCGAGAGAATGAGATAGAACACATTACACGTTCTCGGTATCCTCTTTGTTGGACCGTCGGGGTGGTGATGACCGTCGGGATGGTGGTGACCGTTGAGATGATGGTGACCATTGGGATTGTGGTGGCCATCGTGATGGTGGTGACCATCGAGAGGGTAACCGTCGGGATGGTGGTGGCCATCGGGATGGTGTTGACCGTCGGGGCGGTGGTGGCCCTTGGGGTGGTGGTGATCATCGTGATGGTGGTGACCGTCGGGATGGTGGTGGTCGTTGGGTGGTGGTGGTGACCATCGTGATGGTGGTGACCGTCGGGATGGTGGTGACCATCGGTATTTTTTTTACTTAACCGCCATTTCTTATAACGCCAAAAAAGTTTTACTTCAATCGCGTGTGGTGACGGTTACACGCTTTTAAATGTTTTAATTGTAAAATACAATTCAAGCACTTTATTTTGAAATATTAATGTAATGCTACAGATTAGTGCACTTAAAAGACCAGAAATGTCAATAACACTAAAACCGTCAAACCTTAATAATATAATATTAATGATAAGTGATAAGTGAAGTCATATGAGAATAATAAGTTAGTAATTAGTTGTTTAAATAAAATCTCACGTTATAGTGAATAGGGTATGCCAGTTACATTAAGAGCGGTAGGACCTGTGCAAGGTTCGATTGTAAAAACAGTGTGACTACTTTACACCAGGCGGACTGCATGCCGTTTACTACTTTCTTGCATTCATACAATAATACATCATACACAATGTTAAGCGAGTTTTCTGGGATACGATAAAATTTTATCTATGTATTTAATTTATACCTATCCCATATTATACGACCACGAATAAAACAAGACACTTTTGATGAATACATCGGTAAAACTAATTTTATTTAAGTTTTTACTGCAGTAATAGCAACACTACACTTATATCTGCAATGAAGCAGCACTGTCCACGCTGCTTTGTTACAAACTGAATGGTGCGCTGGCAACACACACGAGCACATGAGCCGTTCTAACTCCAGTACTCACACTCATCTAACAACCTATCTGTGAATTACCTGAAAATGAACTATAGTACTTTATAAAGCTAGGTAAATTTCTATAGACTGCACTGGTCACTAAACATCAGGGGTACTGGATTTATGTTTGCTGCCGTATATTTATTATAGCGTAACTTTGCTGACAACTTTACAATATACTCATCTGATTATTGAGTGAGAGTTTAATCGAGGATGATTACATGCAAAGGTTAGCAATGGGGGCTGGCTCCCAAGTGCAGCTGCAGGAATACACCAACGAGTGCTTGGTGATAAATTTTAATTTTAGGATTGTAGATTGACAAGTGAGCATGAGAAATTACTCTGACAACATGTTATGATTGTATCAATATATTTTCTTCATTGAAAGCTTGGAATCAATGTAGCATTCAAACACAGTACTTACTTTTTTTTAACGTTATAGGTTTTGTTTTGTTGCCACAATCGCACCTGATCTTAAGTGATGATAAAGCCTAGTGGGAAGACTGGCTGTCAAGTGCAGCTACCGGAATATACCTATTGGTGCTTGGCCACAGATTAAACTAATTGTCTAAACATTTCATTGGCTCACTATTTTCTTTCTTGTCTTTGCACATCACTTCGGTTGTAATGGGGTCCAATAGCAAAACTCCGGAAAACAAATGCAAAGACAGCACATTTTCGTTGGTCAAAGCTTATCCTTTTTTACCAATCCTGTAGATATCATTTTAAGAGATTTCAAATAGTAATCAATAGTTCCATCTGTGCATACATCTAATATCAGCGTTTATTGAAGTGAAACGAATGAATTGGAAACTAAACCACCTATCGTAATTTCAGTACTTTCAATACTTTTATTAAATCCACTTGCTTCTGTGCGATATAAATGACCATTACGCAAATGGCTTACCTATGTTCACAAATATCTAATATAACATCAGTTGGTAAGTGACCAGGCTTGGTAAAAAGCGGCAAAGCAATTCCCTTTTTTATAGAACCTTCTCTCAGTTTTATTCAGTGGTTGAGAGGTAGATTTCGTCAGTCGTATACACTTTATTATTACTCAGCACTAAATTAAAACCGCTTTGACCCGACAGAACTGTGAAGTAGGCAGGGACACAGAAAAATCATAACCGAAGGCATACTATACACCATTAAATATTATAATGCGATCAATTACGTTGTTGTTTCTAATATAGTATTTTTGTTTGTGTGCTTAACTTGTGTGCTTACTGAAACATGAATACTTTCTCAAAGAATTAATAAGTGAGAAGGTATAACTAAGACTATCTTATGACAAACTTGACTTATGGTATTAATAATAGAGAATGCGGTCTATTTTATATCTTTATAAAAGAATTATTTCGTTCCGGCGCTGATCAAATATATCGGCACGGACGAACTGGAGACTTCAGAATAAATATATGCAGTACGGAAGTAAGTAGAAAACTTAGTTAAATTATAATTTAAAACGGAAGTCGCTTTGATTATCATCCGTGCTCAGTTGATCTATAGAGAAAAAGTATATAAAGCATTAATAGAATATATTGGGAATTAGTGTTGTTCAGAGACATGACTTTTAGTTTAATTGCTAACATGAAACTAATTATACAAAATATTCTCATCCTAAATTGTACGTAAATTGTACGCCAATGTCTGAATCTACGGAGCACATAACGCTTAAATATAAACTTTTAATGAAATATTAATTTAGGTAACATTAATTTGGTGAGATTGTAGCCACTACGCCAAACCTATAACGATGAAAAAAGACATCCCTAATTGTTATATTTTGTTTCGTGTCACATACAACCAATCACGAAGCGGCTTTGCTTCCCACGCGTTACCAAAATTTTGGTGACGTTTTCAAGTAAAATACATAAGAACATTCCATTGGTTAGTCTGTGGATCATTGTACTACATACTGAGAAACAATCAATATGATACTATTTGAAAAATTGTCTAAAACATGTATTTACAAAAAAAAAATTGCATCTGTAAAATCGAATGCTGTGACAAAAGTCACAGTCAAAAGCGAACAGTTCCGTGAAATATTTACACCGAGGTACTAATTAATACTTGTGAAACGAAATATTAAACGCCCTACCTCCGACTACGGATAATTAAGAATACGCCTTTACTTTTGTTCATTAGTTAAATTAAAATCTTTCTTTCTTTATTTTTCTTCATATCTCGCGCACCGCTCAGTCTGGGCGTCTATTCTCTTTGTAGAGAAGTACAAAGCCATTTGTGTCGCTGGTTATCGTCTACACAATTTTTATTATATCACTTTTACAAATTTTAAAAACGATCGCGTCATTTTTTAAACTAAATACATGAGAATTAGTATAATAAAAACTTTTCTAAAGTATGTTTATTAAATAACGCGCAAATATTTCTGTAAGAGACTGAAAGAGTTTGTTTAAAGGTGTGAAAATCTGGTGATAAGTTCTTAATATATGTTTATTATTAGTTGTTATCTAATACTAAAGCTAATTATAAAATTCAGGAGATTATTTGTTTGTTTGTACGCGTTTATATCTGGAACTAACCGTCACATATGAAACATTCTTGCTGCAGTAGTTAGCCCGTTTATTGAGGAAGGATAAATAACTTCACGTTTCGACTCTAAGGAGCGGAGCAGTAACCATGACTGCTATACAATTTGGCCAGCTGTAGACAAGTACGGGAAGTAAGAATAACGATAGGCTACACGAGTGCGTTGGCCAGCGCGGTTGAGATTTAGTCGAATAACTGTAACACGGGTGAAACCGTGTGGCACAGCTAGTATATTATAATGTATTGTTGAAATTCATTGCAATATCCGCATTTCTCTATGTTTTAACCTGCAATGATATTATTTAAAATTACCTGGCACTCCACCCACAGATAAAGTTTACCTTTATACACTGTTATATATTGTACCATTTTATTCGACAGTTCATTTATATGAGTTTGAAAAATATTTAAAATCCTTTCTAAGCGCTTCTTAGTCTTTTGGAAAATCGGTTTCTCCGAGATTACATGTCAAATAAACAAGCGCGAGTGGCGCCACGTGATATAACAAGGCGAGCTCGGCTGTTCTTACGTTATTTTTCATTAAAATATAGTCGACGTTTCTGTGGGACGGACTCAAGGTTCGGACGGATTTGCCCTCCCACGCTTATGTATATATTTATGATCAACATAGCACAGAAAATTCCTTTTGTTGGGAATCTATTCAAGTATACATATTGTATTAATATTTCAGACGATTTACCACAAAAGCACATATTTCTTTATTTTTAGTGCTCGCGAATTTTTTTATTACAATGTCGACAACACCGACTGAACAAATTTCTGATGAGTTTTGTGGTGATTAAATAAAAAAAATACTTAATTACTTCAACATTGCTGTAATTATTTTTTTCACACGTGAGATCTTTCAATACATTTTGTATAATAAGAGAAAATTGATAGGTGTACAAAAATAATTTCTATTTTACTCTGCCAGATACTTTTTTTTTCGAACTGACTATACTGTTAGCCTAAGGGGCCCTGGAGCCTTTGCGGCTTTTACAGCTTCACCGGGCTTGGAGGCGAGCGCGGAAGGCACTCAGCCGCGAAAGCTAAGCAACAAGCTCTAAGGGTGCCAAAGTGGCCGAACCTCGGCTTGGGCTATTGCCGATCATTCGAAAAAGTGGCGATCTGACTAAATCCCTATCCATAGAAATTCGAACTAACTAAATGTACAAATATACATGTTCCTGCCTTCTGGGAGTACATAACATAACTTAAACATAACATAACCTTCTAGATAACATCACCGACTGTTATCATTCAGAACCTCAGTTGAGTTCGTCCCTGCGCCGAGCCGTACACCTAGTTGCATATTACTTCTACATTTTCTTGTCGGTAAGCCGAGCCGCGCGGCGCCTCCTCGAGATACGTCCGCTATAGCGAAGTGATTGGGGTTCGATCGCCAATCGCTTTCATATTCTCCACGTTCTCTTCTGATAACAATCAAAGTTGCTATTACTTGCTTTGGATTGTATTTTAGTTTAAAATGCTTAAATGCTGTATTTTAGTCTAAAATAGTTTTCAATCTCTACAAAATGTTTGCGATTCACTTGTTATCCAGTACATATTAAGAACAACAGTTATTGATGAGAGACGATCTGCCGAGAGTCGAGCGTGTACATGGTGAGGCTGTATACACAGAAGGATCCCAAAATGCGATATACACCGAAGCAAATGACTTGAATGAATGACAAGGGTTTTTCATCACGCGTACTTCACCAAGTAAAGATCTACCTAAGGAAAATCTACGATGTATAGACTATTTTAAACGTCAAATATTACATATATTTATATTAATATTATTATATTCGAAATCTTCATACCAGAGATTCAACTTCCTAACAATTGTTGACTAATTTCAAAACGTTTATCAGCGCGCTTAACAAGTCACAACTCCGGGCAAGTCGGATCCTATTCCTCTAGTATATACAATACATGATACGACTCTCACGAATTTTTAAGTAAAATATTTAATTAGTCAATATTAAACAATAAACAAGGTTTTAAACTCGCAGCGTAAATCTAAGCGGTCGACTTTTACTAAGCAAATTACCGGCTAAGCTTTTGTGAGGCGATCGGATAGTTTCGAGTTCGGGACCGGACGGATAAAGCCGGACAAGTTTTGGTCCAACTCCGTGCAAGTCTGAGGAAGTTTGCGGCGAGGCTGGCCCCCTGCCCTTTGTGACCCCACTACATTCTGTCTTCACGCAACTTTAATTGCCTCTTGAAATCGGGAATTTTAAACGAAATACTTTTACAGAAGGTCCATATTTTTGTAGATATTTACTTTTATTAATATTTAATATCGATTTTATATTTTAATAAGTTCGTTTGGATGAAAATATATTTAACGAAAACTTAAAATAACACAACATTTTAATGAGGAAATTTTTCACTATTAAAGATAACTTAATCCGAGCATCACCGGGTATTTCTGCTAGTCTACAATAAACTAAGCCATAGGAATCCGAAGAAGGGCCTAGGTTATACATATATCATTACGCTTTCGCATAGAGGTTAAGCAGCACCGAATTTTTTTTATTTAAACCATATAATACATGTCGGAACTACAGCACGGGAATAATTACAAAATTAGCAAAAGGAATCTTTCATACAATATATATATATGGATTCGACATATTATTTTTGTATACATATAATAGCAAAATTCACGAGTAATAGTATAGGTTATCTAGCATTAGGCTACAAAAATATTGCTCCTTAGTACCTACACCTAAAAAAAAAGCCGGCGATACCATATTCAAAATTTGAACAATTTTGTGACAAAGTTCTATTGAATATTGAAAAGTGAATCATGAGCATTATTATTAATCATGGCATATAAATCCTTACGAATAAAAGTTACTTCATCATCAATCCAATTTTATGTAGACAAACTTTGCCCATTATAGCATGTTATTTGGACGAATAGTTTAGGAGATAATGTAAAACGAAAATAATTCAACACTCGGCTCGAGCCTATGACTATAGGTGTAGTGACGCGAACGAGCCGTGTGAGTTGTGACGCATTACCCTGGTCGCCCGATAAAAATATTGTCTACACTGAAGTATTATAAAATCATCATTCAGCGATTTCTTTTAAATTATACGCGGATGAAACCGCGTGGAACAGCTAGTATGTCTAATAAAGTTAAATACGGAAACTCCTTTTTTTTAAAGGAAACCTTACTGATGGCCTCATCTAGTCATATTAAACAATAAATCATAAGAATAATATTTAACGATATTCATTAGGTAATTAATGTATTGTCCATTTATTATTTCTGAAGTACCACATTTTATCTATAGATGGCGATGTGAGTACGCCGGAAGTGGAAGTGGGGCGCCCACATAAATTTTGTTTCCATAGAACATTAAAAGCGTTTTTACCTTAACGAAGGGCACCAACTAGTCCTAAATAAAAGTATCTTAAAATATGTATATAACTCACTTACTCTTTATAAGAACTATATTAGTACTAGTATCACCAATTATTCTACATTTTTAATTTATACCACCAGTACCCAAACCTGAGTCGAACCCTTCACAATGTCGACAGAATTTAGTTCCAAACTGCTAATTGAACACTATAAATATAGTTCAATGATTAAAGTGTATTTGTTAAACTTGACCTACTGCATTCTATATACAGGAACGTAATGTCGAATTCAGTGAGTTGTGTTGCAATATGATGCGATTTTGAAACTGTACAATTTCACAAACTAACCTTAACACGGTATAACTGAGTCCCTTACAAGTTCTCACGTCCGACCGGCTTTCCGATTTTAACGGATCTTAACTTACGAAGATTTTTAACGGATGTATAGCTCAGAGTAAACTAGGCCTTGAAAATATTGCTATTAAATAAGAAGATAGGGGGAATCGTGGGTAAAAAATAATAATATTGATCACTGTCAGGGAAATAAGTGCCGATATTTTCGAAAATGAATACCATATATTATCATATTTTTTTAGGCAGTAAAAAATAATAAATCCCGATTGAATTTCTTGCTGGTTCTTGATGATTGGGATGTTTTTTCTAACCATTGGAAGGTTTTTAACTTTCATAAAGATATTGTCAACTTTTGAATGCATTTTTGTGTGAATATTAAACTACATGCGATATCAATTTATTTTTATATCGAAGATAAAACTAATAGAAGAAAAAAATTCGTAACAAATATATGTCATTATCAAAATCCATTTTTATTACTCGAAAAGCAACAAATAATAAGGTGTGTACGTATACGAGAAAGAGGCAGCACGTTATTGCTCGTCGCATCGCTCGTAATTCGGCAATGATTGCATTGCTCCAGCTCCCTGTAATATTATGTAATATCATGGTAATAGGAGAGCTCGGTTTTACAACTCAGTTTTATAGGTAGGTATAACATAACAACCATTAAAGTCATCTACCAAGACGGTTATGAATTTTATGTATGTTTTTCAATAAAATGCATTTTTTCGCGACTACCACCGACCACTTGAAAATTTGTTCCTTGACAGTAGTTTTATTAATAAGACTTTTCATAATAAAAAAAGATTAATATTTGTTAGCCACACACTTTTATAGAATAAATGTAAATCTGGTTATTATTTAAAAAATACTATTTATTATTTAATTAGGTTTAGTGATAAAGGCTTGAGTTTTTAATGATACACGTTTTTAATCATATTAAAATAATATTACACCATTTTTAGTATTCCGAAATCAACAAGGACCCCTTATAGTTTCGCCATGCCCGTTTGTGTGTCCGCGGCTTAGCTATGAGATTATTAGTACTAGAAAGCTGTAATTTAGTATGAGTATACGAGTACATATTGTTCTCGCCGACAAAGTAGTAAAAAATATATTGAAAAATTTATTTTTTTGTACCTATATACATATACACTACACCTACCTACAACACCTACTACACCTACACATAAAGTGGGTAGGATTTTTTTCTCGTCTATCGCAGTGTGGTATGTCATTGGATAGGTCATTCAAAAATATTACAAGTATGTGAAAACCATTTTTCAGTGATTCAATTCAATTCAGTGATTCGTTTGCGAAATATTAAGCTTTAAAGTGCTCATTATGTCATGTGCTCGCTCCCCCCCCGCCCCCCCCCCCCCCGCCCCCTGTGTCAGCGAAATAGTTCGTTTTGGAAAAATTCATGGCAAAAGTATATATATATATAACGAAGTAAAAAGGAAAAGTGTGACTGCTAAGTAGGTTTTACAAGTTAACGAATAGTCAGCCAACTTATAAAATGTGTTTGGAGAAGTAATTTCGTAAAAATTCCATTGAAAACTACTTAAAATCACCTTCTAAGTCTGCATATTGTGACGGGCTACTACGGAACCCTAAACTGCACGTGGCTCGACACGCACGTGGCAATTTTTTATATTTATCTTCATTTCTGATTTACATAAGCTCTGATGTAAACCTTTGTCAGAAGTAATGGATTTGAACGTTCTCTCAAATCGAAGACGTAAAGCGAATTTATAATAATTCATGTTTATTGAATTGAAAGTTTGAAACATCCCTGTGACTTTATAATTTAAAAAATATAAAGAATATTTTATAAGATTACATAGGCACATGATAATCCTAGGGGGGTAAAAATAATAACACTGAAAGTGCTTAATGGGTTTGCACGTACGGGTAAAAAACAATAATATGTTCCACTCTCAATTTGTTTTTTTTTTTCTTCTCTATGGAAGCGATTACGTAAAGTTGTGTGCGCTTTTCACAGAAAAAGTCGAGATAATGAATTTTTATTTTCGTAATAGTCCACCAGATATATTAAATACAACTATATACATACGAGTACATTTGTAGAAATATAATGTTACAAATAAAAAACACAACTGTTTTAAAAGGTTTTTCAACCTAATAAAATATTGCTCCTACGTAATAATAAAGTTTGTTTCGAAAGGTAAACTACAAAGATTTTTTTGGGTCGATAAAATTTGTCGTATCGTTTGATGATTCAATTTGACTTAAGTAATTACGGTTTGCGATGGCCAACAACTAAATGAAGTAATATGAACAAGTTCTTCTTTTAATGAAGGCTTCATGAAAAAGGAATTTTTATTTTATTACATTACAGACTAGCGTTAGAACTCGGAGATATCTGATGTTAAATATTAACGTATTAAATGTTGGTAACACGCCTATGATGGAATCTTGCTCTCATTTTAATGCATATTTCTCTCTACTTGGGGCAGCCCGAATTGTGGAACACCTCGACACTACAGAATATCGCAGCCAAATAATTTAGTGTTGTTTTTCTGCGGTGAGTAGGGTTTCTAGAGCTCTTTGGGGTAAGAGAGGTTTAAGGTAACTAGGCAACGCGCTAGTGATACGTATGTAGCTATGGTATTACATGCGTTCATAAGCTACGGTAGCCGCTTAATATCAGGCGGGCTCTACGATTGTTTGAAACCATAGCTGTTTAAAAAAATTGAGCTTTTCATTCTTCTTAATAATTAGTATAATACATTATTCTGATCGTTTGGACCTTCCAGAGAGCAAATGATACGTATGTAAAAATGATATAAGTACAAGCTTTCCTACTAAAAACTTTTTTAACGACCCTAAATATAAAAGCGTTTTGTAACACAAAGGCAAACTTTTTAAAGTTAACTTAGAGGGATTCGTTTAAGAGAAACGCCCATTCGTTAGTCGCCAATATTTTATTGTTAATTTTAAGGAAACTCGGCAAGGCCGCGCCTACGTGAAAATTCCCGGGGGATGAATTTTTTGAGTGAAATTAAAAAAGTTTCAGTGAGTTTTCCGTGGGGCGCATCTTTATGCTATGTCCAGTCACGGGGTGGTCCCGGCCTTATTGGATATACGTCATTAAATAAATTAACAAAGCTTATTAATTAAAATGTAATCCCCTGGACTCTATTATTTTGCACCTTTTAAATAAAAGTTGCCAGGATATTTATAAATCTTTATGATAAGTAGGTACCTACCAAAGCGAATATTTAAATTTGTACATTCCTTAACAATAAATTTGATTTTAACTAGTGGTCGCTGTTGTATTTGTGTACGATTTCTGATTCAAGACTAGAATAAAGAAAAATTACTACTTTCAGTTTTATTATTGCTCCGCTCGCGTGGACCTTCAAAAATTTTTTTTTTTGTGCAGAATCCTAATTATTTTTCCAAAATAAAAATAGCGTAAGTTATTCCTTATAACATCAGCTGTCTGCCAGTGAAAGTCCCATCAAAATAGGTCCAACCGCTTCGGAGATTACCCGGAACAAACAGGCAGACAGACAGAAAAAAAATTTAAATTGGTTTTTTGTTATATGTATTCGTGTATACTTCATATGCATTTAGTAAAACCTGTTATTTTGACATTACAAACAGACATTTAAATTTTAGTATATGTATAGATTTTAACATAACTGTAGCTTATTATATGGTAGATCACACTGTGAACGTTAATAATGTATGAAAACGATTCCTCTGTGAACAATAACAACAAAAAGTGTTAAAAATATGATTTATTATACATGTTAGTGCAAAAGTTGCATCTACAGGCAAAAAATAACGTCAAATGATTCATTATATGTAGTCAAAACATGTTTAATATTATTATGTCGACTTCTATCAGATGTATCCATATAAATACGGCCCACGGTGACGGCACTGATGTCAGATCAGTAGTTTCACACAAACCAGGAGTTTTAAGGCTCTTGAGAAAAAATTACCGGGAGGCAAATTGTATAAGAGATTTTATGCGTTGAAATAAAAGAGGTGTTCAGGTTCTCAAGTATAAATAGCAACAGATATACAGCTTAGTTTTTAGTAGGTTAAGTTACTTAGGTAGTAACTTTTGATAACGCCTTACCAACAATTTTGCTTCGTTAATATTTCTAAAATTCCAAAGTACGTTACTCGGCGCGGTACCAATTATCCATCTTAGCTCCATTTTTTAAAATAGCGAAGCATTTAATTATATCGATATTTCGCTTTAATTTCATTGATTATGTTATAATTTCACCTTTATGAAATTAAAATATAACTAAATTAATAAGCATAGTGTTAGCCCACCTCACTCTCCCCACAGATATCTCAATAATTTCCCTTAGGTACGTATCGGAAAAATTGACTTATGAAATTGTTACACGAAGACGGAATTTTAACAATTCATCATTTCCATTGAATCCCGGAGGCACATTTTTCATCGTATTTTTTTTTTGTTACCTTTAACTGGTTGTAGTAACGTCATCATTATTGCGTCAACTTTTCAATGGTTTACCATTTTATCGAAGTATTTAATTTTAATATTACATAAATAGAGCCTCTTCCACATACACGTGAGTAACCGGCCGACTATTATAACAAACTTATTTCAAATGAATTCTCACAACACTTCTGTGTTTAGGTCGTTTAAATAATTTCGTTCGGTATTATATAAAATATGCTAAGAGTAGATCAAATTAGACAGACTTGTTAAGATAGGTCCAGTCAGAGTTTCGTAGCTGTGTTTGAGTTTGAAAGTATAATTACAGAAATCTATTACACTACATAGTGTACAGTTAATGATAATAATCATACCAAGTACTGCTGGGTATAGACCTCTGCCTGAGAGAAGGCGCACCCTTAATAACCAAACCAATCCACGACGTATTGACAAATTCAAACACAGTTCAATATTTTACTCAAATACAGCGGACAAATTATTTAATTTAATATACGTGAATTCCAAAAAAAAACGTTACTACATAATATCGAAGCTCAAACTTCGATTCAACCTTGGTCTTATCAACTCAATCAACGTGACTTTTTACAATACAGTTAATTTAGTTTCATATGAAGTTCCACTTTTTATTTTGATACGGTGGCTTATTATCAAAATTAACTCGATATTTATAAATTGTAACATACACATATTATACATATACATAAAATTTATTACATCTATATCATGAGTTAAAAGGATAAACAATAAACTTTGTTTTTATTTGTGAAGTAAAACTTAACCCAGGAAACTACGTTCACAAACATGCAAGGAATTTTGCGATCAGAAACGCATGAAATTCCACGTTTAAGAACTTACCAAAAGTTCAAAGTTTTCGTAACTCGCTCGATGATACATATAGTTCCGTGTGTGAATCCGCAACTCCACCGGGGAGAATAAGCCAGAGTTAGTGAAAAACCGCCAGGAATCCACTGCTAGGCTTGAAGCTAACGAATAGTGCACTAACTGTAACCTGCGACTACGTCCGTATAACAACAACATCTTAAAATATGCTGTGACGAGACTCTACTTGAATAAGAAATTATATTAGTGCATTTTTGAATATTTAGTTCTTAAATTAAGTAAAATTCCTACGCTTTACTTTATTTATTATTTACACAGTTTCACATATACATCTATTAACATCATTGAAACATCTACTTGAAGCAATGATGGCTTAGTGACCACCCTCATGTTAAATATCTGTCACCAAGCATCAATAGGTGTTCCAGCAGCCTTGAGCCTTGAGACCCAGTCCTCCCAATAGGCTTAGCGTGTTGCCATCTTGGGCCAAGGTAAGAGTGTGGTCACAACGCTAAACCTAGACCGATAAAAAACACATATTCACATACACAAATAGACTTGCCTAAACAAATCATAACCCGTCTTGTTATACCCTCATAACTATACCTGTACGCAATTGAATTACAGTCTACTATGCCCATCATTGGTTTGGTATTGGTTTTGATTGGTTGGGTATAAAACGGGTTGACAACATATTTTTTAAATAAAGAAACCGCAAGAAGACCTCTGCATTTTCTTTTGTAGCAACTTTATATTATATTTAGAAATCAATATTGTTATTCATTTTACCAAAGTACGGTTGTAGAAAATAACAAAAGTTTGGGGTAAGAAAATTCTTGACAAGGATCATTATAGACATAAAACTACGTCGAGTGAAATTTTGATGAGATTTGCAGTTGATAGAAATGCGTACTCGAAGGTCTAAGTTAGCGACTTTTCAGAAAGTACCAATTTTGCAGCGGAATATTGACGAACACTGCAATTTGGTATATGAGGATACCTTAAAAGGTACGTCGAACAAAATTGATAGACCCCTCCCAAGAAATTATTCTAAATGTAGTGGAATTACTCATATATGTCTACAATATCTAATTGTTTAAGAAAAATAACAATTTTCAACGTGATAATGATCATTTAGAGATAGTATGTGTGGCGACTGGCATCATGTAATTACCTATGTGTCATCGTATTTACTCTTCGCTTAGCACATCTCCATTTATCTAGCTGTTTTGCTGCTAAGTGGTGGCTGCTGGTGAAAGGTATCTTGTTATTTTTTAAGGCATGTTATTTTTTCCAAATTTTCAATAATTTATAAATATAATTAAATGTAATTAGTAACTCTTTCAGCTGACGGAAAAAAACTATCGCAAGGTAAGCGAAAAGGAATATCATAGTAACACTATGTGGGAGAAAAACAAAAGTGTAGAAATTTTGCGTTTGTAATCGCCAAAACAACGTAGATTTTCGCTGTGCATAAGTAAGTCATATGTTTTTTTTCATTTAGGACTTTACGCAACCATGTCATATTTAAAAGTTTGTATTATTGTGTAACATAGTAAAATATAAAGACAAACATTGTTATCAAGATTAATGATTCATTAAAATGATAATAACTATAAAGTACAATGCAGTAGTACTATAAAAAACAAATTAAATTTCGTCTAAAACAAGACTTAAAACACAAATTGACAACAACCGATGGTTCACTCCACTCGACTTATGAAAGCGCCCAATTTTCGTACTAAGACGTAAATGCAGAAATTTACGAATTGTAGAATATTGTTTTGCTATCAGTCTGCTTACCTTCTACACTTAATGTCTGTTATAAAGGATAAAGATAACGTTATTAATATACGTTACACTGAATACACTTACGTTAAAAACAATACAAACGTACAAAACAGCACCAATACTTCGTTCTCATTAAACGTACTTTCTGACCTATTATACTTTGTATAGCGTGATATTAGATACTCGTAACCTATAAAACGCAAAAAGATTGGTGCCTTCAAAGAAACATTCACTATTGACCTTCCTTTTCTTCTATATATATAATATAATTGAAGTATCTCTTTGTAATGTCAATATAACAGATTTTTACTAAATGCATATGAAAGTAGACCTATAACAAAAAAACATTTTTTTTTAACTATTTTTACCAATTTTTGTCTACCTGTATCTATCTGTTTGTTCCTGGTAATCTCCGAAACGGTTGGACTGATTTTGACAGGACTTTCAGTGTCAGATAGCTGATGTTATATGGCGTAACTTAGGCTACTTTGATTTTAGTAAAATATCTAGGATTCTGTAAAAAAAATAAAGAACCTTTTTAGTAGTCCACGCGAGAGTAGCCGCGGGCATAGCTAGTTCTATAATAATATCACAGTCTATAAAAGACAAACATTGATCCAACACATTAATATTTTCGTAAAAGTCAACACCACAGAACCTAGGGTTCACATAGGTTCTTGTTATAAATTAATTAAAATACAATTTTATTATTTACTTACAATTCTATATTTATAATGCTTTATCTATATATGTACCTAGAGTGGTAAATGGGATTTAATTTTCAAATCAGTGTATAAATGGATAACTGATAAATATTTTTGATTTCTAGGTTTACTGGGTTTGAAATGACTATTGTTGAACTTAATTATATTAAAAATCCTCATCCTCCTAAATAATTTGAACAAAAATTCAATTGGGAAGCATGCACATGGTTTGGTGTTGAATTCTATTGTGTACTAATAAGAACAAACCCGCATTAGCCCGCACGATTGTTCTGTTTAGACGTCTTCGCTGGAGGACTGTGTGGATTAATAGGCTGCGCTGATGTTATAAAGCGGTAGTAATATTTGTTGTTTGTATGAGGTAATCTCCAACACTAACGACCAGATTCATATAATTCTTTTATAATAAGTTTTTACGCGCACACCTGAGTTTTCTTGGCATTGAACTCAACCAAGTTCAATATAAACAACTTCCATCCGTCTCTTTTCTGTTTCTCCCCGTCAACGTGAAGGCTTGCTATAATAGCACTCATAAATGGTACTGTCATCTGCATAGCAATGAGTATGATCTAAAGGTAAAATATCACATACACAAACACACACACACATATACACACACATACATATGTATACACACACACCTACACATAGAGCCACAAACACATACAAGCCTCAGAGCCTTAAGGAACTCCAGCGTTTATCGACATGAACTGCGAATCACATTCTTATACAAAGACACGAACTCTGTGTTCATGTAGAAAGCCGGAGATACAATTGCAGAGGTTGTAGGGAAGTCCGTATGTCGGAAGTTTAGAGAGAAGTTGACGATGCCAGACTCTATCAAAAACCTTCGCTATGTCAAGACTTATCGCCAGAGATTCGCCATGCTTATCAATTGCCTCCCCCAGCGGTGCAGTATATACGCCAGAAGATCACCCGTTGATCGATTCTGGTGCAAAACCATATTGGTGATCATCAATCAAAGAGAGATCCTCTTGGTAACGGACAAGCTGGGTGTTGATGATCCGCTCCATGGTCTTGCAAAACAATTGGACGGTAATTGGTAGGGTTTGATCGATGCCCCTTCTTGGGAATCGGTTGCACATTAGCCTCTCTCCAAACTCGAGGCACGACACCAGAGATGTACGACAGGTGGTAAATGCGTGTCAACATTGGAGACAACTCAGCAGCATATTTTTAAGTACTACCGCTGGGACATCGTCCGGACCACTGGACTTCCGAACATCGAGCCATCGCAATTCCCTAAGCACGTCATACTGCCTGAATCGTAACTCGGACATTGTGAAACCGCAACTGGGAATTAAAGGCGGTTGTGCGTTGCGATCATCGAGAAGAGGAGCCAGTGATCCGTTAGAGTACCTCAGCGGAGGCAATGCTGGACGACAGAAATTTGCTTGCAGGACTTTGGCCAGACTCGAGTAAACTCGACTATTAGCCAGTTGACCTACGAGATCATGACCTATATCCGTGCAATGCGCTGGGCATTCGCTCTAATGTAGGCCTTCTTACAGGCCTTGGTGGCAGAGTTGTACGCTGATTTTAGAAACTTAATATTGGGAACCTTGTTTGCGTGACCCCTGGCTCAATCACGATCAACTTGCTTCTGACTTACAGCATCAGCGCAATCGCGATTGTACCAAGAGTGTCCTCTGCGATTACAGACGATATCGGAAGGCGGAAAATAATATTCAGTTAGCTACGTTCACACTATATTTTATTGTTATGAAGTTGAGTATGTTTATAATATATATAAAGTAGCGGGTTGTTAGATTAAGATATTTTTACACAAAAGTTTAAGTAATTATTTTAAAGTTTATGGGTCGTGGTAGGTGTTGTAGCGTTATCGCCACAACCTTACAGGATTAGCTTGTATGAATTCTATTATTATAAATAATATACGACTTGGTTCATATACGTGTATGTATTGCTCTCTATATTGTAACTCCACGTTCTTTTATTTTTATACATTCTAATTGTTGACAGCTGATGTATCTTTTACCAAAGACCAATAACCAGCCAGTCTATTACATTACATTACATATAAAGATCTTGGCTCTACACAAACTATTTGCTGCGGTTAGCCGCCATAAGTTATCTAACAAAAATTTGTTTTTGTATATTGATATATACACCTATGTTGTGAGTGAGTTATCTGTAGCTCGATGTTTGTACGAGACGAGAAAACAATTAAACAGCGTCGTCTGGCGTTCACAATGTAAACTAAAACAATCTTCATTGTTTATAAGACTTCTTAATTAGTGAAAGATAAAATAAATTTTAAACGACAGTGCACACTGGCTCGTTTTAAGAAAAAAAATGCGATAAAACAAATAGAATTCATTTCACAACGCTTTGTTTATTTCATCGGATACATGGAGGAAAATCTTATACAAGCTTTATGTAATCCTGAAGAAATCCGACGTTACCATTACAAAGATTCTAGTAATGGATGCCCCCGTAGTTACGACAAAAATTCATCCGGAACAACGGATGCCAGACCTAGGAGTTTGATCTTCAATATTCAGGGTCACAACCAATGATAAGTGATAACGCAAGATACTTCATTGTCAAAGAAATTATTTCCAACAAAAACACACGAAACTTTTAAAGAAATAAAATATAATTTTCCCTATCTATACATATGAAGCAATGATGGTTCAGTGGTAGCGTGTACGACTTCGCGTCGATTGACGTGAGTTCGAATCCCTGCAATGTACCTGAGCTTTCGGTGAAAGAAAACATCGTGAGAAAGCCATAGCGTGGTGGTAGGGCATTTTCTTATGCCCGCCTGGCTAGCTACCACCCTCAAGTTGAAAATCTGCCGCCAAGCACCAATAGGTGTGTTTCGGCAGCTGTACTTGAGAGCCAGTCTTCCACTAGGTTTAGCGTGTTATCATCTTGGGCCACATCGTCACTTAACATCAGGTGAAATTGTGACCACTACGCCCAACCTAAAACTTAAAAAAAAAAAAAAAAAATTAACTCCTCCGCCGAGTCTGTCTGTCTGTCTGAACGCGTTAAACTCAAAAACTATCGAACGTATTTCCATACGGTTTTCATCAATGGACGGAATGATTATGAGGGTGGTGTAGGTGTATAATTTATTAACGTTTTGTATAAATTGACTGAAATATGATGATTATTGTTGAAAGTGTCGTAAAAAAATATGCGGACTGGGAGCTTTTCTGGCGGGAGCCGCGTAACCTGATAGAGTGATATGTATTATATACTGTTACTCGTGCAAAGCCAGGGCGGGTTGCTAGTTCATAATATAATTCAAGATGGTAAGATCTGTACTCAACAAGGAACTGGGAACTGAACCCTCATGGACATGGTCATAAACTTGTCACAGTGACTCTTTTGGTTTGACGTGTTTTCAGATCAGCCAGTTTGTATCCACTTAGAGGCTTGCAAGCATGATAGCAACGATCAGCGATGGACTGCCGATTTTTCGGTGGTCATCGTTGTTTCTGAATTGTAATGTGCTGTACTATCAGGCACTGTGTGTTCATTTTGCCGGAGTACTATAAAAGAAAACGAGTTACTTAGGTAATACATACAGAGATTGTTGAGGAGTAATGCATTCACAAATAGGTGTCTAGTTACTCGTTGGAACTTCAAGTTTATAAGTTTGCGAACGGTTATACTTTTAAAATGCAAAATGGCGATGGTAAGAAATTCTAGACGTTACGCTAAAGTTACGGGAAAGCTGCATAATATATCAAAATTAACATTAACATATAAAATACGATAAATCTATACATAGCCACTTAATATAGTGTTAAAATAACATGTACAGTAACCAGTCTCATACATCACTATCAGTCGCATCATAATCCATACTGTAATAAACTTTACAATGTAGAACCAGCTGTGTACGGACAAGACGGAATTACCGATATGACTTAGTCTATTTTCAGAATTACCGTCGGATACTAGAAATATATCCTAGTATATTGTGTAGTTTATATGAAGTACAGTAAATATAGTACTGACAATTTCAGCAACGGATCTGGCTAGACGTCTAAGATCAAGCTTCATAGACAGCGAGCTTGAGCCGATTTCTTGAATTGTTTACACATTCGCAACCGAAATATATTTGTAATAGAATATTTAAACCAAAAACTTCCCAAAGGAGTACATCACGAACTTGCAAACTTTAGCTATCGGTTTTATTTTCAAGAAGTTTCGCTGCGCTTTGTACAACGCGATCTCGTTTGCCTGCCGTATAAATTAAAATTTTTACACAATTGGGTTTTTGAAAATATATTAATATTTTTAAGTATTTTAAAGCTTTATCATAAATTATATTCATAATCAATTGGAAAATCCTTAAAAAATAATATTATTAATGCTAAACAATTGAAAATAGATCAATTTTAAAAACAATCACGTAACTACGAACGCGCAACTATTAGGCGCCATGTGACGTCATAATGTTAAAGGAATTTCACGATTGTTCAGTGTCTACGGCTTCTATACGTGAATTGACTAAATTTAACAGAAAATTTAGTGCAAAAAAATATATTTATAACAGCTAATATTTATTTAGTCATGTGTGATAAAGTATTTATAGAAGCTAATTCCGATAATATACCAGATGTGGATATACTTATGACAGTACATTTTCTAAAAAATGATATTCGGTTTTATTCAGCTGAAGTTCGAGGTGCTAAAGCATCAAGATAGGTTTGTAACAAAATAATATTGTAAATAAAATAATAAACTATTTTTAATTAAATATAATTCATTTTTATTTTTAGAGTATCGCGTGAGAGTTATGGTGATAAGGCTAATAGGTTATGTCCAACTGAACCGTAAGAATTGGCATTAGCACAGTAAAGGGGCGAATATGTCCAGAACATCGAGTAAGTTGTATAGCTCATTCAGTTACTTTAACTATTGACGAAAAGTTCATAAAAGGTTTGAAGAATAGTTAAAAAAAGATTTATCGAATACTATTCATTCAATTTATTCGATTACATAAATAATATTAATTACTATATTATTACAAAATACTCACTTCAAAATGATCTTCACAAAAAAAAAAAAATGTTGTTGTTTTAAATTAGGTCGTCGTACTGCTTGAAATACGACGTACGACGACGTTTACGACGAAGTTTAACATATTGTGAAACATTTTTTGGGGAGTTGTTTTTGTAGTATTCGTACATAAAGGTACGAAGTAAGCACGATATCTTTTAATGTTCGACCTTTTTGATATATTTATCAATATATTAACGATAATATAATTTTATCGATTAAAAGTCAAAACACGGTACCAGCTGTATGCTACAATGGCTAGAAATCAACATTGTGACGTCACATGCGCTCGGAACTGTTCAGGAACTATCGGCGTGTTTTTGGGTACTGGATTCAAAAATTGATTATTAATTTGAATAATAATAATAAATAACATGAATTTTTAAATAATATAAGTTACTTTTCCATATCTTATTATTTTACTAGCTGTGCCCGCAGCTTCGCTCGCGTGAACTACTAAAAACATTTTTTTAGTAACATTTTTTAATAACCCGGAACAAACAGACAGACAAAAATTTAAAAAATGGGTTTTATTATAGGTATCTTATACTTTCATATGCATTTAGTAAAAACCTGTTATTTTGACCTTACAAACAGACTCTTCAATTTTATTATATGTATAAATAAATCAACAAATATAATATTTTATAAAACAAAAATTGGCATATATTTATGTATGGAAATAAAACCCTTAAACAATATTTCCCGGTACCGAATATCTAAAATTAACATGTTTTTTTAAATATTAAGTTATTACTGTTTATTATTGCAGTAATCTGGTTGTTTTTGTTTTTTTTTTTTCAAATAATAAACTAATTAGGCTCCTTCTTTGAACAACAATATCACGGAAAGGATAGGACTCGGGTTTCCATTTGAGTTTATATTTCGATACAATGGCATTAACACCGGATATCTGAAAAAAAAAACCATGATACGAAACAAAAGGAGGGGAAAATTTTTACATCCTTAATGGTCAATGATGCCTTTCCTTTTATCGCGATGCTACTAAATGAAGGGGCACCCCTCATTTCAGCGACAAATTTAAATGCACTCACAAAACACAAAATTGTACTTTAACCCAATATATTAAGATTCACAAGGAGCGTAAAAGTAAAGTTATTCAATTTGCAAACGTGAATCAATCGAGCCGCGGAGCGAACGTTTTTTAATGAAATGGACCAGAAAGGACACAGAAAATCGACCATTAACTCTAACGAGGGACCTTTGTCATATTTTCTTTTGTTATCTAATTGTTATAATCTGTGGAATGCAATTAATTCATACCGAATTCTCATTTTTTAAAGCTGTTCGAATTAATTAATTCCATTTGAACATCGATAATTGCTTTGGATTTAATGAATATCATCGTAAAGTTTCTTCAGTAACCTATCGTTGGTATTGTCCGTATAATATGATAGTGACTAAGAACAGGACTAGGAATGGCTATAATTTTTGACAACCTGCAAACTTTCTCTTCTGAAGCGTCCCATATTTCACCATGTTTACAATGTTGAACACGATCCAATTAGCCTCTTGAAAAATTATTCGCAAAATATACATTATTACGAGTGTGAACACAGAATTAAACATTTACCATTTACAATTTAATAACACGTAACGAAGGCAAATGAATGACGACTCTCAAATAATCTATACATAATGAACTTTATTATAATGTAATACGATATTTAAGCCGGTATACGATTATATTAAAATTGATGACAAATTGAAACGAATATTTCACACTGAGACATCACGACTTCAGTCACGCGACCTTGGGTTTTTTCTAGTTTTAAACCTTATAATTTATTTTGTAATTTACGACAGTTTTTTTTTCGTACTAACTATACTGTTAGCCTTAGGGGCCCTGGAGCCTTCGCGGCTTTTACAGCTTCACCAAGCTTGGGGGCGAGCGCTTAAGGCACTCAGCCGCGAAAGCAAGGTAACAAGTTCCGAGGGTGCCGGACCTCCGCTCGGACTGTTGCCGCGTATGCAATGAAGTCGCGATCTGTCTAATGTCATAGGGGAGGATCGTATCAAATGGAAGGACGTGATATCCGCCTAGCCCGTTGGGAAACATATGTGATTATATGTACGTGTGTAATTTATTGAAGAAAATTTTATTTACATGTTATGTTTTTTTGTACCACTTCGGTGGCAAACATTCGTGCGGTCCCCTTGATGGTAATCGGTTAATTATAAGTTTAAAATTTGACTACAATATCACCTGATGTTTGGGGGAACTGACTATCAAATGCAGCTACCGGAATACACCTATAGGTGCTTGGTGACAGATTAATAAGAAGCCACCATGCTTTTGCTTAAATAAATTTGGTTGATAAAGGTGTATAATAATTACTTTTTTGTAAGAAAACAGGTAATTATAAATTTAAACTTATTTAGTAACCCAAATGTTATTTAAATTACATTTTTTTTTCAATACAGAACAGCGCTTCCAGTGTAACTTAAAATTCATTAGTAACACAAGAAAATCTATGAACGGCACTTAGCGAAGTTCAAAGCGAGCCTTGTGACCGACCCTGTCCCTGTCCCCAATAAAACTATTAAGTGGCTGTCCTAAGTAAAGCATAATCGAATAATAATTAAAACAAATCGCCCTTAATTCCAATTCGATGTCACTTTCAAAGAGAAATACGTCTTGATTTATACAAGATATAGATTTTGTACGAGTTTAACGGTTGACATCTTGCGTTTATGGCAAGTATGAAGTATGAGTAAGAATGGCAAATAGTGTTACCATATACAGAGGTTAAATTTCGATGTAGACTTTAATAAAAATTCTGTTTTTCAACATCAGTATTAGTCCGTTTATGCACTACGCACTACTCGTTTTGATACATTTATGTAAATATATTTCAAAACCATAGTCCATAATGTATAAATTTAATTTTTATTTAATAATCCTAATAACAGGATCGATATTAGGTGTTTATAAGTTGTTACATAAATGATTTCATAAGGACTGAGATTACATCGTCTGCGGCAAAAGAAAGAAACATTTTGTGTTGTTTTCGCTTCTACTACTTAAACTTTAAAATAAAACTACTTTAGATGCATTTTTAGTTTATAAAATTATTACTAAATACCGTTAAATGAAAAAGTACACTTCAAGGTTACCACTCACAAAATTGTATTTTTATAGAGCTGATTTTCGCACCCCGCGCCTTCGCAGCGCGGCCCGGCGCTACGCACAATATGCATAAAGACGTCCCCAGTTCATTAATACACTCCGCATGTACGAAAAACAAGTTCTGCTATATCAGTGAAGTCGTTGAACGTTATTGGAACGTTTCCTTTAACTGTTATAGTAACGGTTAACGCCGCCAGCTCAATAACTGAACGTACAAGTTCCCAATAATATTATACGAAGGGAGTTCATTATCGATAAACTACATTTATCGATATTTATCAGGCGCCGTGTCACAGCCACCGCAGTGTCAGTTGAGAATATATAAACTATGGAAGGAAGGACAAATTTTATTTTAATGACTCGGTACTGACTTAGCAAATATTAAAGCTTATCGTTTTATATGATTGCTACTAATCATTACCGAAATAATAATGGGGGTTTTCTCTCGGTTGAATAGAATTATATCACACAATAATGCTGAGTCTAAAACGTCAGATCTAGACATCTTCTCGAAATAGTTTTCTTAATAAATCTATTTTCCTTTCTGAATAAAAATGTATTCATATTCTTAGTGTAATTTGTTGTAGTTTGTTTGTTTACTTTATTATTGCATTTCCAGAATCATTTGTGCTATTTTAGTTAATACATTTACAAAAAAAATTAACTGTTCACTGTGTGTGTAATAATTTGACACACACATCACACTGTCATACGCCACACAACGCCACAAAATAAACTTAATTAAGTCCATCCCTATATGACTGGATTCAAACGCTTCGAAGAGACTTACCATGACGAGTTTATTATGTATAGTGCTTGAAATCCAATCATCTAGTCGCAACCAATTACAAGTATCAACAAAGTATTAACAAAATCGGTGCCAGTTATCCGATCCAACAGGGAAAGGAATCTTCACAATGAAATTGTTTCGAAAATTCAACAAACCCTACAATAAATAGTAATAACCGTGTTCTAACAGAAACGCTAACAATATTTGATCAGTTTCCCAATTTCACTTGGAAAATTCCGACTATTACATTTTCTATTATGTTTACATTTCAATATACAAATTGGAATACTGGCGGCCATTTGGGTTTTGTCACACCGAAGTCAGATATTCTACTATGTACACAGTATGAAATGTGTTAGTGTTCTAAGTTGAGGGCTTCAAACCGAAGCCCTCGGTAATTTAATTAAGTAAATAGATTTGGTGGTATATTCTTCTAAATAGTATCATATAGCAAATAATAATTTACTAAATTGACACTTAATTATTTAAGGATTAAATCAAGGTTCTGTTGTTGTAATAGTTTATTAATATTTGAGTGCCAATAATAATAAACTCCCGCTGGAAATAGAGTAATTGCAATGACGCGCGAACATTATCAGTTAATAATAAAAACAGGAAATCAGCACGCTTTGGCATTATTTTATTGAAGTGAAACTTCTTATGCGACTTCCACCACGTTAAACGTTTAACGCACATTATCGGTCTCTCCTCTTTGTGTGAGCCAGAGCGAGACAGTAAATGTCGGTGTGTATGTATATTGTACACTGTTTAAATAAAATATAAAATACCCTTTAAAATGAAGTTTCACTTCTATCGTGTGTGAATAGCACACACACCTTTTTTTTACAAACCAGCTATGCCCGCGGCTCTGCTCGCGTTGACTACAAAATCATTATTTATGAAGATATCGTGATATTTAAAAAAAAAATAAAGATCATATATCTAAAGTCTATAAACATAATCAAGTGATCAAAATCTATCCAGTATTGCGCACACTAGATACGGTAAACCTCAATCAAATTTATTTATATAGATTAATTAAAATAGAACTGAAACAAAACGTAAATTATAAAAATCTTAAATATAATCTCTTATACCTATCGTTACCGAGCTCTCCGTGCAACAGCACACAAGAAAAAAAAACGATGGGAAAAACTGAAACTAGCGCCAGACTAAGCCGCGTAAGTTCTTGAATTACTTATATTCTTTAGATCAGCAAGGATAATGGATATCCAGCAACGAAACTTTCAATAACAACTGTCGATAAATGTTCGTCTCTTAGAGAAATGGAGATATCACACAATAATATAATCAACTCACTGCGACTCCAATACTCTTTAATCGATCTGATGTAAGTTTGTTTTACAGATAATTTTCGATATCTCACCGTGCATCCAAGTGTCAATAGCCAACAGGAGAGCAATAGTGAAGCGACATGCTGTAACTAATATACACCTAGATTAGGGTTGTGCGTACTGTAGCAATGACTTTTATATTATGGACAATTTACGATATTAAAGTAGGTGGGTACTACGAAATAGACTGAGCGACCAAAACAGTAATTCTGTCCTTGTTTACTGATATTTCGTAAACATATTTAAATGAAAACTCTTGAATTACTTACGTAACGTAAGAGTGACTTTAAAATAGAATCATACTTATTAATTTGTTTAATTGAAATTGATGTATTAATTTATTTTGAGACTATTTTAATAAAAAGTATTTTCTTCATGCGATGTAATAAAACTAATAATATCTTCTCTTTCTAACATGTGGCTAAATGACATGTGTAAATAACGGGTCGAGACACTACTTGTCCGCGGTGCTGGCATTTGACCAAGAACACCTGTTGTTAAATGACAATGTGCTCGAAGAAAGAGACAAGCTAATTTCAGAAGAGACATACACACGATAACTATGTAAATCGTTATATCAGCCATTTACTATACGAAACAATTCAACTTTACAAAAGTATTAATAACTGAAAAGCACTCGGGACCGGCGCAGCGCGGCGCAGCGGGGATGCCCGAATGGGTTGATGAATCTGTAGGTAGCGAAAGAATTACAATGATTAACTGAAATCGTAATTTATCCTTTTCGTTTACTTTATTACATGCAAGGTGTGCAGATATCAACTATACAAACGATAAATAAATTGCGTTCCATATAAATATATCGTCATCGTCATAAAGTTTTGTTAACTATTTCGACATCCCTATAACACGACAATACCATAGTATGTAGCAAATAACAGATACAGTTACGCCTTAACACGAGCGCGCGCGTGCCGCGTGCCTCCTGAACCGTTTTATTTTTAATCTATTGAATTTATCGTCCCTACCTGCCTCGCTGACTGTGTAACAAACTTTTATAAAGATATTTTCAACTTTATTTCAGATAATTTAATAAATCTGGTATTTATTTATAACTTCTTCTCTTCCAGTATAAGAAGTTGTTATTTTACCGATAAATATAAATACGTAGACACATTACTTAGTTACGCGATACCCGCCTATTATAAATAATCTTTTGGGAAAATTTGATGGTAATAAATTATAGTTTATGAACAACGGCGACCACCGAAAGAAAACGGTCATCGTTTTACATCTTTTTTCAGTTGTACATTATTTGTACAATTTTTTAATTGAATTTATATGTTTTTTCAGTTTAGACGTATTTAAATAAGTCTGAACCGAAAAATATTTAATCTTAATACAAATTTTGTGATCTCCTTTTACACCTTTAGTGGTTGACTTTTGAAAAACGCTAAACTACCTATTTAATTAATTGTACTTATTAAAAATATAAAATAAAAATTTCAAAAATTTTTACCCACATCGCCTTAGGGGTTGATTTCGAGAAATCCCTCCTAAAACAATGCCTACAATATAAAGTCCTCCCCAAATATCCAAATTTATATTCTTAGCACTTTTTGGCTGGGTGACGGCGGCACTTTGACGGGGAGATTAAGTTCTGCTGCATTCGCAGTACGTAAGATTCGCCAGTTGACAGATATTGCCACAGCTGGGTTAGCCTACTTCGCTTACTTCCATAGCATAATTATTTCTTACGGTATTTTGCTGTGGGGTTCAGCAGCTGAGGTAGACACCATATTCAAATTACAAAAGCGGACAATTCGAACAATATACAACATGAGACCTCGCGAATCACTAAAGAACAAGTTCCATGAATTTAATATTAACTTTGTCCTCCCAGTATATTCTTGATAGTTTGATGTATATTCGTAAAAACTTTGCCAAGCTTGATTTTGTCAAAGACCAGCAAAGTTTTAATACTAGAAATAGACATAAATTAGTCGTAGCGTGTTTTAGACTTAGTAAGACTCAGATAAGCTTTTAGGTAATAGTGTTAGGCTCTATAATAAAATCCCGACGTACATTACTGATTTGCCCGACAATGAGTTCAAGGACCTTGTTAAGCAGGATTTACTGTCAATAGGTTATTATAGGGTGGATCATTATGTAAATGATAGTGATGTAAGGAAGTGACGCCCTCTCTGTGCATCCACTGAATTATTAATATGATAATATGATTATTGACTGTAAATATTATTTATACAGTTGGGAAAAAAATAATAAGCCCGATCGAGTTTGTTGCCGGTTTTTCTCGATGACTTGGATGTTTGTCCGAACCGGTAGAAGTGTTTGACTTTCATAAGTGCCTTCTTAGGGCCTAAATTGAATGAAATTATTTTTGATTTTGGTTTTGATGATGAGTTAGTCAGAGCATTGCCTTTTATTTAAATAGATTACAAATTTACTGTAATCGAATTGATGATGATATATATAGTGATATATGATATATCACATGATGATATGGCACGAATAAAGACATAATAACGAGTTTTTTACCATGTGATTTTGAAGCGACAATGGCTTGATGCAATCATACAGATGATAATTCGCTTACAACTGCCCTCTAGTACTTTTTTATCAGCTTCACAATTTTAGTTCCAGAGACTACTAGCGGCATTTTTATTAATCCTTTTAAAAAAAACTATAGATTCGATCATATTTGAGAATTATCAAATCGCATACAAGACCCCGAGATGTGATTGTGCTAGAACTGTAAGAGTTACACGACAGTTTATAAAGCAAACGTGAGATTAAAAAAATATAATAATAAATGATAAATCTATCTACACAGCTATTTGAGCACGTTTTCTTATCAATATAACGCATCACATCAGCGTTGCGCCTGCAAAATCCACTAACAAATTTAAAAAACCAATAGTCCTATAATAGACTTATAATATAATCGATAAAGGAAATAAATGTAGTGAAAGCAGCTTAGAATTCAATTCTAAGATTATTATTATACTACATATTTATATTTACAAATTTAGTTTATTGTTTAAAATGGGATTTTTTTTAACTTCCCTGAAAAATACAGTTTTTACATAATGAATTTTACAGGCGCAACGACAATATTACGTTCTTAACTTCATTACACATTCCTCCGGCGGCAGTGAGCGCCGAGTGCGTACCCAGCATCCGCTGTATACCCGGGTAAGTAATTTATCCGGGATCTGACTTAACCGCTTCACATCAGACCGGATTTAAAATAAGAACGCCATTAATACACGTCACTGTGACGGAAAACATCAAACGATTAAAGATTATTTAATGTACAGTAGAGTAAGTAGGTAGGTATAATTCGTTACAAACTGAATTTCAAATGCACACGATTTTATATATTCTTACGTGATATTTATACTTACAAGGAATCAACTAGAATATTAATTTACACATTTAATAAAATTTAGATTTACGGCTTTCAAAATATTTTATTTACTTTTTTATTAAGTTGAACTAAGTAGTCAAGAGTCAGCACAAATGTTCCTTCCTCTATCAGCTGTCGTCCCACTATTTACATCTTTTATACACATATCACTCATCACAATCCTCACACAATCCATCCATATATTCTTTGGTCAGTCTCTGTAGCAGTCTTCTAGTTATATAGTAGTAGTAGTTATCCTTCCTCATGAGATGCTCAGACCACGCTAACATGTTACCCATCAACTTATCTGTCACCGTGTTATCGGTGATCTTCAAGTTAAACTCAATCATTGTGTAGTAAATTCAAATAATGGTAGAACTTGTGCAAAGTGCCACTGCGGAAGCTCTACAGCCACGCTTATTTCTTTTGCAAAGTAATGCTCGCGCTGTTATATTGTGGTCTGAAGTATATTGTTGTGAAGATATGTTCCAGTTCAGTTCTGAGGAGTACCATTCAATACGAGGCTGACATCAGTTAAGGCTGTGAACCTGTTCGCGGTTAATTATAATAGAAATTATTATAGATATAATTATTATAGAAAAAATGTTACTTTATTTTTATTTCACTTAGAATTCATGCTATAGTATTGAAAATTGGTTAATTTAAAAACTTCTCATAATTACCGGAAGAAAGGACTTTTTTTATTAATGCGTCTGTTCACAAATGATGAAGATGTTGTGTTTAAAATGATATGAAGCAATGACAAGTATAAGCAAATGGTGTGGTACAATCACGAAGATGTTTGTGATTTGATATAATTATCATCTGCGACTGTACCACGTGAAATGATTGATGGTGAATGATAATGAATAGCTGATGATGAAGCTGAACATGAAATATTAGGTCAGATAATATTAATATACTTAAAGCTATTTTATATACACAAAAAATTGTAGAAACTATAAACAATGATAGATACGAAATAATGTTCCTCGAGAAAAAGCTTCTGTCAATAATAGGACAATCATTTGTTGATATTTATTACAATACGATCTATAACATTTCAAGTAATTTTAGGGTTATAACATACCATGATTATTTTTATTTTTCTTCATTAATAGAACAGAATCAATTTTAAAATTCACTACTATTAAATACCTAATAAAACACATAATAATAATTAACGAATTTCATATTTAATAAATTAAACCATGTTTAAATAAAAGCACATTGAAAATTCACTTTTAATTATAATCGTTCAGATCACAGCAACCCGAAGATCCAATTAAAATTAATGTACCTACATAATTAAAACTGCTTTTATTTCGTTTAATGACCTCGTTTCATGTAGTAATGAAAACCAATTAAATTAATAATTTAATTGGTTTAAAACTAAAAGACATATGTATATATATATATATAAGAATTGGCACATCTTTGTTAATATAACCAATTAAAGGACCAATAATGTAAGATTTATGTACCATGTTGTATGTTGTACTATGTTGTATGTACCACTTTATTAACGATCACTTTTACAAGCCCATTTCTGTCTATATTATGATAATAATTGTTACCATTGTGACACATTTTTCAACCAAGTGCTGGACATTAGTATGCAATTTCTGTACCTTAAAGGATAAAGTTAATTATTCTATACTTGTACCAGTCACGAACTTAGGACTGGACACCACTTTTAGTAAGAATGTTTGAGGACCAACTATTTGCATTATTTTGGCATATAAGTTCAAGAACCATTATTGCCTTCACTATTATTTATCACCAAGTATAACAACCGTAAATCCATTTAAAAATAATGTTTAACATGTAATTATAAATAGTTAATACAAGAGTAATTTACTGTACCAACTTTAATTATAAATACTGTCATTTGGAACTATCCAATTTCGAAGCGAAAATGACTCGCACGTCACTAAAATGTTCCTCTTTTCAAGTTTTATACACGTGTATACTCCATTAGTTAGGTATTCCGTGATACCTATGAACATGTACCTACAACCTGGGCTATAACTTACAACATACGTAGTAAGAATAACCTAGCTCTAAATGTTGCGAACACTATCCAAAGTTAACCGGTTTTTTTTATATTTGTTCACTAAAACACAAAAGTAAAAAGAAATCAGATTTAAAATGATTGAAATTCTGTAATGTGCGTAAGATTTCAGCGAAGAAAAACAACTGTGACGCAACCATTGCCTGGTGTTATGGTTTCTTTTAATACTCATCTACCATAATGTTATTGAAAATTTGTTGCCAATTATAGTGTGTTTACACTCGAGAGACACTCATCTTTCTAGGCTTTTCCTTACATTTAGATAAGAACAGTCCGTAGTCACATAGTTGTGCGTTCCCGAGACGAAACAAAGGAGCTTATCTCATGGGTCTAAAGGGGTTTGCCTTGAAATTGGTACCTTATTATTAACACTTAAAATCCGTATAAGTGTGTGTGTAGGCAGATCACGGTAGATCTTGGCTACTCGTAGTAGATTTTACTGAACTCTTGAAATATATCCTTTTAGTGGATTATAAGTAGTGTTATAATAAACATGTCTTAATTTCATCAAAGATAAAATAATTAGGCAAAATGACGCGACGTCATAGAGAAAAAAAATCTCATCACTACTACACTACCTGGAAATGAAATTACTAAATAGTCTTCGAGTACCTATATAATATATAGAATGTCCTTGAATGACTAGTTTCAGACAATCTTCCTGTCAAAATACATATTACACGGTGTTCTGTGTAATATGTATTAACTACATAATTACAATAATTCACTAATCAAACAAGCTTGTCACTCAACTTGAGTGTCTTCTCACGGTGTATTTGCTTTGCTCTGTTTAGTTTTACTGTTTGAGATATGTCAAAGCGAGTCACTTAATTGTTTTGTTATAAAACTACCATTTGTTAGAGTGTTCCAAAATTACTCATAATCGACATCCAATATAAATAACATAGTAACTCATTTACAGATAGGTTTGCACACTTTTTTTAAACGAAATATAGTATTTACACTCAGCCGCGAAAGCAATGCAACAAGTTCCAAGGGTGCCAAAGTGGCCGAACCTCGGCTCGGACTGTTGCAGCGATTGCCAAATAGGTGGCGATCTAGCTAATTTCCTATCCGTAATTCAATCTAACTAACTATACATATATAGCTTTCCCTCTGACAGGAGACAAATGAGAAAAAATAATTGAAAACTGAATTTCTCTTCCGAGGTAACCCTTGAGCAAGAGTAACGTGTCAAAGCTGGCATCAAGTTGAAGATGTTTTCTTTGGAATCTCTTCCACAAGATTGTATTACGGGTTTTTTGAAGTATTTTATTTGCTCATCTTTGACTTCATTGTTTGAACAAGCACTAATTCACTATCGCTGACCGAACTATCAGACGGTTCAGCTTCTTCGATATAATCTTCTAATTCAGAAATTCATTACTGTCTGACACATCTTCTATCACCGCTTCTATTTCACTATCTCTCATTTTTTTATACGTAAAGTTTGTTTTCACAACTGTATACTGCGATACGCTTTGTTCAACTGATGTTTATTGTAACAAAGTATAGTGTAAGTAGACCAAAAGAACGTCTCATTCAAAATATTGTAAGATCCATAAACAATTGATTAATTTATATGTACCTTGTGCGCTTGTTATTACTTAAGGTCAATTCTGACTGGAAGACCATTAAATTATACAAGTTCATACGTACAATTATACAAAAAATATGTCATTTTTTTTAATAATAAGTATATTTGGTTGAAGCGATTAATTAAAAGTCATCAAATATTAAACTCTTACAACGTTTATTTCCTGAGAAAATTACATTTTTAACCCAAAATGGGTCAAAATTGACACAAGGACCTTACAAAGGTTAATCCATTACAGCACGAAGGTACGTAAGTTACAAAAGAATTAGAAGCACGCTTTTAATACCAAATTAGGTTAGAGTAAGTCCTGATAAAAAAGGTAAAAAAATGCATTTCTCATCAATTCCAAACCTTGATTGGAAATATAACCCTTCACACAAAGATATTGATCTAAGAGAAATAAACAGAAGATCTTAAGAAAGCAAAACAAAGAAGTTCTGGATGAAGTCAAAGCAAGCTACTAACGAGGCGAACGTAACCGCTCGGGCGAGTCCCTGTTTTAAATCCATTAGGGAAAACGAAATATTGCCATTTGCTGTCGACTATAACGCCCTTAAATGCAGAGCTGGATTAAGAGCTTCATTATTTAATACTCATAATGGGTTAAGTAGAAAAAACCACACAGGACTCATTTGAACATCTTTTTTTACGTTAGTCCATTGAGAACATATAGCCTCGATGAAAATCTCTATTTCAGGTTTTTAAACATATATATTAGTATCGTAATCTGATCTAACATTAGTGTCCTGGACATTTCAATATTAACGTTGAAGAAACTGGATAGTCCATTTTATATGATATACAATTCACTATTTTGTTGAAATCATATGATATGTTTGTAGTGGGATCTTTCCTTGAAAATATATTCGAGTTCGTCCCCTGTCCCTCCCTGTGAGTCCCCCGGCGCGATTAACGTTTCACTCCCGACGGCACAACCTAAACTTTACTTTCCAGATAAGGATTACTGTTATACGGCGGATGAATTACAAAGTACACCCCTTGTACACTCTGACGTTGATTTCTTACAGTTTTATGGACAATTTATTTCGGTATCACTTTGTTATTGTAGCTCTATGTCCTTTTATCTGAAAGTAACAATAATAATTATCAACTTTCGTGATATAGGAGTCTTAAAGTAAACCTAAGTAGTGCGTAACAGCCGCTCAATGATCTCAAAATAGAAGTATTATAAACTCGTGGCCAATATAAGTAAATTAGATATGACAATTGACACGCAAACGGCACTTTAATCTTAAGCTTGTCTTTGATCAATAATAAAGCAATAAGATAATATTTCAGCGTTTATCTCTTCTACTTCATTGTCTTTAACAACCCATCAGTAAACTTGAGAGTAAATTTAGACAATTTCGTATTCTATCCGCAATTTTTTGACAGAGGCGATAGAACGATTTCTCAGAGTTTGTGATAGCATTCGAGGATTCGTAACGATGCGGAATGCATTTCAATTACTGAGTTTTAAAAATAGAATTAGCCAATAAAGTGATTCAATATAGAATGGCCGAGATTTAATTGGAAATATTACAAAATATGCATAGGTCATGTCGTTGGTTGAAATCCGGATCCAAGAATCAAATTAAATGATAGAAATTATATAGGCTCGTAGAACCATAAATAATAAACGCCTACTTTAAGTTATATTTAAGTGAAAATTACATTGTCAGTTGACTTGTTATTTACCTAGGTCGAAAGATTAATCTCGATTTGGTAATCAGATTTTACTATATGATAATAGCCAACAATGTATAACTATGTTTAGTTTATCATACTTTTTATTAAATCTCGTCAAAATTACTAAATCTGATGGTATGTCTGAAAATACCATGTCTTGAGCATTATGCCACACCGCAGTATAAAGCTTGAAGAATATATTTAACGTTCATAAGACCAAAATTGATAGATTTTATTATATATTTATATATATATGTTGTATATGTAAGAATGCCAACGAGCTAAATCGAGTGACTTGTGAAAGACTGCTGGAAGCGTCCTCATATTCGTAATGCTAAGAACGCATACACAGTCAAATAAATACTGTAAAAAAATCCTTTTATAAACAATAGATTTGTTCAAGCAGATTATATCGTTAAATAAGTATACCAAATATGTTGTAATTTTTTTATAAAGATAATAAGAGAATATAAAACGTCTCAACGTAATTACGGTAGTAGAAAGACGGTGAAGAAATTCCAACTCGTAATTTATCCCAGTAATGTCCGACAGCATTGTCCCGCCCCTTTTGGATAGTCAAAGGCGCAGATTTAAAACAAACGCTGTTTCTTAGAGCGCGTTTATTTGTAGACTACAGCAATAATTTACTAACGAGTTTTATAGAATTTTGCACGAACTTTTCAAAAGTTTATTTTAGGAACATATTTTAACTTGTGCTTTATAGTGCTAGTGAGTAATCAAGAGGCCGTTGTGCCTCCTGCTGGACCACTGCTTCGTAACCTTTTAGTGATGATTTGACAAAAATTCTCTATTACCTCGGACCACCAACTGTTTGAAGGTAATATAAAGTAAATGTAAAAGAATAAAGGGTTCTTCTAGCTATCAACTTTGAAACACGCAAACAATCGGTCAAAGCCAACAGTATTTTATTTTTACATTATTAAATACATAAGAGACAGTACCTACATTATTTTACTTATTTACTAACTTCTGAATCCTTGGTTCAGTACTACTCAAAGCCAAAACGCATGTTTGCATCCAACCAATTTCGGTGCTTGTTTTCAATTATTAGCAGCGGCGAGAACCCCTGCTTGCATGAATATGTCGATGAAAACAAAGTTACGTAACGTATGGCAATGTTTGGAATATTTAGGAAAAAATTGCCTTTTGGCTCTAGAAATCTCCCAGATTAATTACTGCCTCGAATGCATCTTTCAAGTTACTATCTTGTTGCATTTTAATCACTTCTTTTTGAATTTCATCAGTCAATGAAAGATTTCGGATCAGTCTCCGAATACCTTAGATCTCGCAGTCAGCAAAATAGCGATTAACTTTTTAAGTTTTTCAAATAGATGGTAATGTTATGTTGTATTTCACCTTTAATCTCAGCACACTGTGTGTGAATAATAATCTAATTCAGAGTATCAAACGCAGAAAAGTTTTGTTTTTCGACTATGTTAATTTCAATTGATTGACCCATAGCCCAATTTCAGCGATAAATATACTGATTTTATCTTCATATGTAAATGTATTGCTCATTCCTTCCAACTTCACCTGATCCTTGCAGTTGAAGATTCAATTTATTTAGTTGTTCAAAAAATCGACCAAATAAGCAAAATAAATTTCAAATGTGGACTCACAGAACTGATCCAGTAACACTTTGTTCTTGTCATTTAGGAATGTTTGTATATTTGCCCTTTGCTGTCGAACTTTACAATTGATAATAAGCAAGCACTTAGAAAAAAACAATGAACTATACCGAACGAAACAAATGACCCCAGTGAGACACTAGCTGCGCGCTGCGCGAGCCACGCACATCCTGCGACCCGCGCCCTTCGTCGGTGACACCGGCTATTGCGTCGTTGTGTCGACTAATCGTCTTCATCATTTCAGCCGAAAGACGTCTACTGTTGGACATAGGCCTCCTCCAAGATCACCACAATGACCGGTCCTGTAGTGCCCGTATCTAGCGGCTTCATGCAACCTTCACCAGGTCGTCGGAACACCTTGTGGCAAATCTGCCCACACTACGTCTTCCGGTACGTGGTCGCCACTCGAGAACTCTTTGGCCCCATCGACTATCCGTTCTACGAGCTGTGTGACCCGCCCACTGGCACTAAGTCTAGGTATTCTTCGGACTATGTCAGTGACATCCACACGGTGATCTCCACATTTCTGAGTCGATCACGCAGAATACCTCCGAGCATAGCCCTCTCCATTGCCCTTTGAGTGACGTTCGTTGTCACTTTTTTGATATTTTTTCGGATAGCTTCGCGGACCACTGGTGGTTCCTGACCACAGGTTAAGAAGTATACAATAATTATTTATCGACGCTGTGTTAAATAATCAGTTGATGTAACCACTTCAGCATAATTATATTTAGTGTGCTAGCGAAGTAAGACAAGTTCTACTGCTTTCAACATTTTCTATCTATTTTAAAACATTAAAAACAATATATGTAGTAGTCTACCACAAAAATTCAAAATATAAAAAGCAACAACGCAACGATTTAATTATTTACAAGAGAATATCATTCCCAGCTTAGTTCGGGATTAACTGTCAGAAATCAAAAATAAATTATGTATATAATTTCTTTCGAGAAAAATAAAATAAAAGAGAATTGGAGCTCTCTGTCGAGAAAAATATTTGTGATCCTGAGCAAATCCTAGAATTAGAACGAGAATACGAAATTAATTTTGAAACAACAAACCTAATTAGAGCAAGTGGCTTGTAAAAGTTTTACCTAAATCATATTGATACGAGACAGGGCTTGAGAGGATCGCGAGAAGCCGGCCGCGGCCGTGGTACAACACACGACTCACGAGCGTATTGACTCTTGCGTCCTCGTGTCGAGCGTCACCGCCTCGCGGTGCGTCTTAACAACATACATAACGACAACTTAACACAACGCAATTTATATGTTGATAATTTACAAATTGTGATCTCTAATTTATATTAATAAAAATCCATTTAACAACGACTTCTATATATTAATTGGACAAAAAATTTGAAAATCTTCCATAAATATCGAAAAGTATGACTGTAGCACGCGTCGTGAAGAACGCATTTATAATTAATTAGAATAATTAAGATATGTGTGTACTTTTGTTTGATAAATATTATTTTATTATAAACTACGAAATTAGTGAAAAGGTAGGGGGATCCGTAAGTACATCACAGTTTAATAACTGTGATGTAGAATAAATCGCGGCAATAGTCGATATTTCTCGAAATGCTGACTTGGACGTCACAAACCCCTACATTCCGTACAAACTTTGGTATCTCAATATTCAGTCAGTATTAAATCTAAACCACATGCCCCGTGCGAATTCTTCGCATATAATAGGATGTAAATAATGTAATATCTATAATGTTAGTTAAACAGATTGTTAATATAATAATATCATTTAGGAATGCCATCAACATAGGGTATCCGAATGTAAGTTTTAAATTCCGTCGCTATGTCCGGTAGTCGCTATATACATAGGTAGAAAGAAAGAAATAAAACCAAGAAGGAAAGAAAACAATATTTATTACCAAACAACAGAGCCGCCTAATGCGAATATATTAACTAAATTCTTAGATTTAACTTGCCTATCAGACCATTTATAAACAAAAACGTATTTTTACAACAACTGATAACCATTGATTAAAGAATGAACCTTTGTGTGTTTGTTTGATGAGTCGGTCGTCGCTGGACGCAATAACTGCAAGGGATTTCCAGGAACTTGTTACAAATAGTTCATTAAAACTAGTCGCTATACCCGAAATCGACGTTACGTCCGAAATCGCTATAGCCAATTAATTTTCCTCTAAAAGTATGCTTTAAATTCATGGGACCTAAGTTAGAGCGGTAAAACCGAAAAGTTGTGACAACCGAGATCGTTATAAATAAAATCAACTGTATTTGTCAATAGTGAAGAAAATAAGCATTAAAATTATGTTTGAATCATTAATTTGGATGAAGAATCAAAGGACATATGGCGTACCGGCAAAAATCACCTTTGATAAATAACCAGTTTTAACCCGCTACCGTACATCCATCGGACTAGTAGTGAAAAGATGTCTCTTAATTTTACACCAAAAATAAAATCTTTATCCTGGGCTTAGGCGGCCGAGTCCGCGCCGGTCCAAGTCGCGCCGCGCGCCCGGGCCGCGGGGAGGATTCCTCCAGCCGCTATCATTTATCTCGCTAATGGCTCTAAACTGACATCTGCTCTTTATAGGTACCATGCGAGTTAAACAAGTTGCCAATTTGTTAATAAATTAACTTTACCGCTACTTGTATTATATTGAATTAAAAGTTCCATTATCCACGTTTCGGACACTTTGTGTTTAACTTTGTCCTTATTTGAAGTGAAACTTCTTATGCGATTTCCAAGCGTTAAACGTTAAATGTTAAACATTTAACGCACATTATCGGTCTCTCCTCTTTGTGTGAGCCAGAGCGAGAGAGTAAATGTCGGAGTGTATGTATATTGCACACTATTTAAATAAAATAGAAAATGTCTTTTAAAATGAAGTTTCACTTCTATAGTGTGTGAATCGCACACACATCTTTTTTGTCTTGTAATTTTTAAGAACGATTTAACAACTACAGTCTGTTAAATTAATAACGGTAGAAGTTATATCGTTTTTAAAGTTATGGGACAAATAATACACTACCCAACAATGCACTAAAAGCAATTACGATTGTTAAAAGGCAACACTGTCAGTAGTCTCTTGACTTGCAATTAGCACAGCAATGATGGCTCAGTGGTAGGTAGCGTGTAGGTACTACTTCGCGTCGATTGACGTGAGTTCGAATCCCAGCAATGAGCCTGAGCTTTCGGTGAAGGAAATCATCGTGAGGAAACAATAGTATGGTGGTAGGGCTTTTTCTAATGCCCGCCTGGCTAGCTACCACCCTCAAGTTGAAAATCTGTCGCCAAGCACCAATAGGTGTGTTCCGGCAACTGCACTTGAGAGCCAGTCTTCCACTAGGTTTAGCATGTTATCATCTTGGGCCACATCGTCACTTAAGATCAGGTGAGATTGTGATAACTATAAAAAAAGAGATAACGCAGTAAATCAAAACACACGTACCTGTTTTTCACAAAAGTACTTATACAGTGGACAGTAATTGTATTTACCATACGCGATATATCGCACAGTATAGCCGCCTCGCCGCGCGCGGTGGAGCGTGATGACGCTTTCGGAAAATTTCTGCTTGCGCATTCGAAATATGTTTTCAAGTGAATTATGCTAAACAGTAAGAAATTAATTCGGGATTAAGTAAAATCATGGCTACCTTTAATATAATCGACGTCTGAAGTCTGCTGAAATCCAGATTACGTTATAAATATCTTGGACTCCTGGAGGTGCACTCTGAAATATTCCGAATCAATTTTTTAACACGTGTCATTGGACTAAATGAAAACAAAAATGAGACTGGTAACTTTAGTTTTTGTAACACTCTGGGACGGAAAATATTTATTTTAATAACTACTTAAATTAACCTCAACTATTTAAATTAATGATTTATCTGGCAACCGCGCTTGATGGTGTTTCTATACTTTGCTTGTTACCGGTTTGGACCATTTCGTCAAGTATTATTTAACAATATTTTAGCATATAAACATAAGCTGTTCAAAGTAAGCCTGCAGTGACAGCATCGAGTATCCGGCCAAATGCGATAAGCGGCTCATCGCTGCGATAATGGCCGGCATCTTCTAGCGTTACCGCGGCGACTCTTTATCTTGCAAAAGCGTAAACTTTTACTAACCGTACTCAAACTCCTCGAGGATTTAGAAGCAGAAGTATGTACTTACGTTGACTATTATAAACATACAAAGCATTTGAAACTTATTTATATTTATGTTATAAATTATTATGGCTAATTATATGTATTCACTAGACAAGAAACTCTCAACTGTGAACTGTGTCACAAAGGATTCGTATGAAGTACGCCTCATTGCCAAAACTATTCGCACTAGTATAATCAGATGATTCTAATGACGCATTAATGAGACGGATATACTAAAAAGTCTTTATATTTATATTTTAAATAAATATCATATTCCAAGGAACTATGAGTTGATTGTGTGGTGGTTTTAATAGTTTGATTATTTTTTGGTGCTACTGAAAATGGATAGAGAGTATTATAACGTTGATTTGAGGCTACTGGAAGAAGTTGATGAAATAAATGAGAATGCTAACCAGCTTGCTAATACAGTTAGCATGAGACATGTGAATTTTTACAAAATTCGTACAAACCCTTTAGAAGAGCTTCAAGATGAATTTAAGTATAAGTACAGATTTTCCCGATCCAGTGCCATGTTTATTATAGACATGATTAAAAATGATTTAACCTCCCTACGAGATAATGCATTCAGAGCAGCTTTTATCAATACAAACTTTTAATAAATATCTTGAAAAATTTATATCAAATAGTTTTATTTTATATGGTTTAATTTTCATCAAGTATGTCTTTGCAGATTGAAGGAAAATTATTTAAAGTATTGATTAAAATGTAATAACAATAAATGTAATGAAAAACAAAATAAAACATGAGTAATTTGTATTATATAATATATTAAAATAGATGTTTCTTAGAAATTTTTTTTTCATGGATTTCCCTTAATTCTAAAACCTCTCTCTCCAAGATAGCGCATTTTAACTGTTCATTGTTTGTTTCAAGTTCCTTTTTAAATATTTCCATTTTGATTAGATGTTCCTCTTGTGTCATATCCATACGTCTCCTGTGTTCATATTCTTTTAAATTTCTTGAGTGTATAATCATATTGTTGACATAGTCCTGTAAAACGACACTAAAATAAATATCTAGTATTTATATACTTTTAATATAATGTTATAAGCTTATACAAATAACCAAACACAATTCCATACATTTTATATAACTAGGTTAAGTAAGGGTGCCAGGTAATGATAGAAATGGATTGGATTAGAATATTACCATGATGTTGAGGAATTTTATTACAATTTAATTTAAAATAGTATACATACCTGTCTGGACTTTGTTTTGCTCTCTGATACACTCTCAACATTTAATTTTCCTTTAGGTGCATGTAAAAAGTAATTGATTAGCAATAAGACTAATATTGCTTATGTGCACTGGCAATGATTAATTTTGAATAGAGGTTATACCTTTCTAGCTGTTCTCGTGACCATATTTTTTAGTGGTGTAACAGTGATTAATTTATCTTTACACTTCTGTAAGAAATAATTTATTTATTTTCATAACTTTCCATTGAATTTTTAATTGTTTTAGTTCACGTTGGCGACAATTTAACTTATTAAACTATAATTATTACAAAAGAGCATATAAAATAAAATAAATAATAAAAATAGAAAAAAAAACTTACTTTTCGTGGATTTCCCCACATGCTTCATTTTTTGCTTTGTTGGAATTGTTACTTAAATCTTTGTTTTCAATTAAATGGGCATAATCTTTAAATAACATGCGAAATAGTTGCTGAAATAATAAACGAAACTAATTATTATCAATAATACAAAGGAATCAGAATAACTATGCATTTAAAATCACTTAACTTTTCTTCCTCATCCCAATTAACTGAGCGATTGCGTTTTTGGTTCATATTTGTTTAATAAACTAATCGTTAATAATGTAGCCTCTCGTCGACAACAGTTAAGTAAAAAATTCAAAACTGTATGTATTCAATTCTGTCAGTGTCAATATTTCCATTCATTTTAGTTCACTGACTCATTCTTTTTACTTTTAAATTCAAGCGTGTTGCCATAGTTAGACCTTAGTCCAGGTATAAGGAAAGTATTACTAATCCGACGTTACTCCAAGTTTATTAATAGCATTTTAAAATCGAAGTTAATATTTCGTTATACTCGGAGTAACTAGTCTAGGTGTAAGGTCGGAATATGGTTAGATTAGACTGTTTTTATTAATAAGACTGCTTGAGTTTACGGACAAGAGCTAATAATACAGTATAGTAAACTAATAAATAATGTACTTGATCGTAACGGTCTCTGCATCCCATTTCCATTAACCTCAAACAGCATTCTCGTTCCCACGGAGGCCTATCTGGTGTTTCAATCAAATAAAAGACAATTTCCAAACGATGGACCAGCATAAATCAATTAAAATCTAAAATAGATTAGAATTTTAGAGGGCACTAGCTGGCCTCGCAAACGTTATTCTACCCTACCAGTAGGTAATCAATAACTCGACCTCAATAAAAACCTTCTCCATGGAAAAATACCAACATTCATGATGATTGGTCAAACGGTTTTGGATTTTATCAATCTCATATTTACTAATATAAATTTTTGTATATATAGGTTAGTTGAATTGTAAAAATTAAAAATGAAATTTAGACAAAGCTTTAAACTTTTAATTCAAGTGTTACCTTAAAACGTAGAGTATAGGTAAAGGGTAGGGCGAGAGGTGCTGTGGGAAAAAAATAATATTATAAAAATCGCTCGGACTCCCCACGGACGTTATAAATGGCCAGTAATTAGGCACACACCGCCGCGCATACAATGCCTCAGGCACACTAAGCCTAACCACCTCAGTTTAAAAAAAAACGTAATAGCTCTGTGAACTGTTAGTCTATGGTTTTGGCAAATGACGCCTTCCGAGTGTAAGCCCGTAGGCAATCGAAGTTTTTTTGTTAAAATAAAATTTACTTCATAGCTAAGCCCATTATTATCAGGGTTATAAAGACACATAGATACCGTTGTTATATCATGAAGACTTCCACAGGACAACCAGCTGGTCGATGCGACCTCCAGTTTAGAGACAAAGATACCGGCGAAGTGGAGGAAGCAGTAAAGGACTGAAGAAGTGGCAAAATCTTATTTGCTCACTAGGCTACGTATTATTTTTATAATTGATAATGAATGTTCATCGTCCTACCATTCTCTATTTTAAAGGTTATATTATTATGTAGACTCACGACATACTAACAGAAAATCAAAACCCATACGTCATAAAATAAAACTAGTATAAGAGTTGTGTGGGATGTGATGTGCGCCTCAAACAACAAACGAAGCAATTACGTAAGGAGCCTCGTAGATTACTTATCAAATGCATTTAATTCGGAATACCACCATAATTAGAAAAAGTGGTAACAAAATGAGTGGCATTCACATTTCATAAATTTTACTCTATATTGTTTTTTAAATGTTTTTGTAAAATCTGCACTCGGTGTACCACTGATGTCATTTTGCACTTTTTCTAGGGCCCTTCGTTATACGGGTGCGACGGGCCGAGCGCGGACGCCGTCTACCTAGGCACAGACTTTTTGCGGATATTATCCTTTTAACACCATGTACTTACTATACACGTTTGCTGCAAAAACTGAGCTAGAGCGCTTACCTCTTTATATTTTCGTCCTTTTTTGTCATCTACTCCCCGAATATTTATCATAAATGTAGATTTTATTGTTGTTTGTTCGTGCACTTTATTGGTGAATATTTCTGCTCCTTTTTGCCGACACTTTCGTAGAACCCAGTATTGGTTTGTTTATGGAATATCGCTTTGCGGCAGGATTTTGTATTTGTCCAGACGATTATATACGATAGAACGTATTTCTTTTTAAAATTAACAAGTTACCTTTCTTGCCATCAATTTCATTACAAACATAAAAAATGAAGATAACTGCTGATAATAAACATTGTCACTGTGTACACTGGTTATTTCCTTTTGTCGTTGAACCGTCTATGGAATAAAATTCAAACTTGGATAAAGTAATTCCCACTATGACGATCGTACTCAGATTACTAGATAATTTAATATTAATGTAAACAATTTACTAAAATCTTTCTAAATCGTAAGAGATGTGCACCCTTGCTTGATGCTTCGCTACTGCAGGAAAACCTACTACAGTATCTTGTTTTACCGGTTTGCGTATCGAAAACAGAAAGTATACCTGTATATGGTATGTCATTCTGCACCTTTTATACAAATTTAAGTAAGGACTCTGATAATTCTAATACTAATAAAGAATAAAACTACGTTTATCTGCGAGGCGTGAATATGCGAAACGGAACAAGAGATACGTTGCTGAAAGGCGCTGCGCTCTGCGGCGCGCCGGCTTCCTTTGTAAAACGGACATTTATTGTTTTAACGACGTCCACGATTCATATTTCACACTTTTTTATTATTTTTAGTTTCTCTCCTTGTTACCACCGCTCGTGAATAAATTCTCACGGTGTGCGGCGACCGCGCTATAATTCCAGATTAAAATTTCATTTCGGTTTTGGCTGTGGATTCGACTTGCATGCTGGAATGCGTCGACCGTCTAACAATATTCACAAAGTGGAAATGGTCCTAAAACTCTATCACAGTTTCTATAAAGTTACGTAGAATATGCCAACTTAAATATTAAAATATTGTAAATGTCGGTAACTAAAACGGCTGAAAGCTTTGTTTCGAACCTATTTCGTTATTATAAATTCGAGTTAATAAGTTAATATGACCAAGTTTATACAAAAGTCGTTTAATTGTTAATTGTTATTTAAATTTCCCGCTAAAGATGTGACGTCTTTTAAAGGAAAGACGCCAAAATATTATTATGTATGATTAGTTACTGATGATATTTTTATAAAGGTTCGTTTGTTTAACGTACTCGAAGTAAATATTTTATTGAAATTACTGTTCTCAAACCAATTCAAATATAACTGAGAGTACAAATTTTAGAACAATCAACAAGGAAAAAGAAAAAAATTGGAGTTTATGGATAGAAACTTATCACACATCTATATAGAAACTTTATTACATTAATTATTTTATGTAATATTCTATATCTTTCATATTATATATTATATAGTTATTTTTTATTTTTGTAGGTTTGGCGTAGTGGCTACAATCTCACCTGATGTTAAGTAACGATGTGGCCCAAGGTGATAACACGCTAAACCTAGTGGAAGACTGGGATTCAAGTGCAGCTGCCGGAACACACTCATTAGTACTTGGCGACAGATTTTCAAATTGAGAGTGGTAGCTAGTCAGGCGGGCATTAGAAAATACCCTACCACCATGCTCTGGTTTCCTCACGATGTTTTCCTTCACCGAAAGCTCATGCTCATTGCAGGGATTCGAACTCAAATCAATCGACGCGAATATCGTACACGCTACCACTGAGCCATCATTGCTTCAATCGTGTATAAGTGATATGAATTCAAAATAATATCACAGATAGGGTACAGATTATGCGATCTAGATATCTGAATGATCTGATTTTCTAACAAATAATAGGTATATTCTGATTCTGTGGATATTTATTTTGTTTTCTTCCAAAATATACATCAATAGTTGTCTTTACGATACTTAGTCCATAATTAGGTATAATGCTGTGAACTTCCGTATTATATGTACCCATATAGTATTTCCGTATGAAAGCAGATATTACGTCCCGGTCAAAACGAGCGATGAGCCTTGCAGTTTCTGCTTTTCCAGCCGTGTATATGCATTGTTTTAATGAAAGATTATATCCTTAAATACCCATATCTTCTAAGTCTTTGTCAATATGACCGTTACAACTTCTGTAATTATAATCGAGGTTTAAAATATCGCTTTTCTACTTACAGTTCGTCATCCATTTCGGCCCAGTGGCATGCTCGGCTGAAACAACCGGTTTATCAATTTGAAGACCTGGTGTGGATACCTCACTTTCAAGTAAAATATCAACATTACAATCATATAATATAAAAGTAAAATAAAAAAACCTACTCGCATTTATGTGACTGAGCACATTGAACATCTTTTAGTTCGATGAGTAACAGTGGAGTAAACGCTATAAGCAAGGTCGCGTATTTTCGCCAGATCTGCTCCCGACGCCCAACAAATGTACTGGAAAGATAACCTCGCGTCGAGCAAAGCCCTCTTTGACTTTTTACGTACATTATGCTATATGATGCTCGGTTGTGTGGCTTGCTGATGATTTCCTTTAATATGGAGTTTGTTAATCCTTTCTTTACGTCATGCTTCTGGCTTTATTGTTAAATGGCTATTCTGCCTGCAAACAACAACGTACTTATTTATACCGCTCTCAATCAATATAATGTCGAAGCGGAAGCCATACAAAAAACTAGCAATAAGACGCCTTATTCAAGCAGCTGAATTATACAATCAAATTTCCCAATAACATCTCGTGGCCAGAGGCAAAATACTCTTGATAAAATTAGTAATGTAGATACCTGAATTCAGTAAAATCAACTCATAATATCACTTAAGGATCATTCATGTTACAACGGGCCGGGGCCGGGCTGGGTGCCAGCCGGAACACGCTCAAACATTTAAAGTATACTTTTATATAATGTAATTCATACTACACCAGGCCGGACCTGGCTCAGTGTAACGTGAATTAGGTACTTCATATATTTTTGTAACATGCATCATCCTTTAGCGAGGAGTTTTTATGTAATGTTCAATGGAATTTGTACGAAATCACTTCTCCAAATACATTTTATAAGTTGACTGACTATTACTCGTTAACTTGTACCTACTTACCTCTGATAGATTTTTTTATTTTAACTTCATTATATACTTATACTACTACCATGTTTTTTTTCACATATTCAAAAACAACCATTTAGCTGGCAAAGGGGGAGCGGTGGCGGGGGACACTTGACTCTCACAGAAATTAGAAATTTAAAGCTTAATATTTCGTAAACGGATGCCTGAATAGAAAAATAATTTTCACAGACCCACAATATCTCTGAACGAACTATCCAACGAGAACCCACACGATGCCATAGGCGAGAAAAAAAATTTAACGAGAGAAACCTTTGTCAACTCGATTAATATGTATAATCATACCAAATAACAGCTTTCTAGTATATTAATATCTGAGCTAAGCCGTTGACAGACAGACGGACATAGCGAAACTATAATGGTTCCTTTTGATTTCGGAACCCTGAAAAATGGTAGTTTATATTATATTTATACCCGTACGATTTTGATGCTTAATTTAGCACGTATAATTGTCAAAAAATCTTACTAACACAAGGTAATCGAGTATATCAGTCAATAATTAGTACTAATTATTGGTGTAACGAATATTCGTATTCGCGTTCGCATTTGCATTCGCGAAAAACGTGCGGATATTTTGCATATAAACATTTCAAGCTAACTTTAAATACCTAAGACAAATAACATTAGTGGGATCATAAAAATGTCGTTATTTTTCTGTATAACATATTATACTATCTTCTTTATAAAAAAATAACTTTTAACTATTTTATTTCTAGAAAACAATGTAATTACATATTTTTTCCAGTCTCTATTTTAAGTTAGAACAATATTATAAATAGTCAACCACTTTTTTTAAAACAATACATGCAAAAAATAACATAATAAATAATCAAAGTCTTTATAACAAATTAAAACATGCAAATTAAACAAACATAAACATATTCTTCTCGTTACAAACCAAAAAATAGTACTTAAACACTATAATAACGTTATTCGTGTTTTATTAACATTAGTGTTATTTTCAGATTTATAAAAAATAATTATCAACTTCCTTTAGAAAACATAATATTAATTTATGAAAACAAAAAGTTTTTCTTATTTTTATTTTTTAAAGAACAACTTAATAATCAAAGCAAAGTAAAGGAAATATTGAATATCAAAAGTAAAAGCTTCGTTACTTTTTCTCCTTCAATTCTATTTCGTCGCGGTGTATAGAGATAACCAGCACCACTAACTCTCGTAAGTGTTATGCCCAAATACTGCCATACTTCTGTTTGTTTAACTTCCACCATGTTAGAGGATCATTATCATTTACCAAGCATTTTTCTTATAAGAATTCTAGAACTATTTACGAATTAAAACTATAATAGGAATTCGATTAGCATTAGCATTTTCTTCATGAGGACTGTCATCTTCTCCGTCACATATATCTATCAATAAAGTCATGGTATCCCTCAAAGATAAGCGTTTAGTTAATCCAGAATCCATAACACCGCCAATACTACATAATACAAGGTCAAATACGTAAGGGTATGAATTAAACTAAAAACCATCATATTGCAGATTAGGATCCATACAAAAATTCCGTCTGATTCAGCTTCGATCATTTGAATCAGCTAGATAACTCACGAGACATGTTTTTATGACGATAGTTTGTGCGTATTATAAGACTTGCATGTTGTCGCAATCGGGTTAATATTTAGCAATAGGGAATATGGGCCAAATTTAAAAAAGAAATATTCGTTTTCGTATTTGTATTCGCGAATATCGATGACAAATATTCGCATTCGCTACATTACTACTACAGCTGATTTATTCAAATAATAGTAGTTCATTGCACCTTTTCCTTGATACACTGGCGAGCTTAATGCCACTAGGCATTTTCTTATAGCTACCTAGCGGTATTACGAAAATAAATTCTAGGTAGTGTAATCAATACTTGATTGTACTTTTTTGTTCGTACACTGGCTTGCTTATTGTCACAAGGCATTGTCTTCCAACTAACCAGTGCTATAGTGAAAAAGAAATAGGTGTTGGTGGTGGTGGAATATTTCATATAAAAATGAGCAAACACTAAAATATACGACTTTTTAAGTATAATAATAAAATAAAGACACGTAATTAGTATAATACATAAAAACATATACAAAAAACTACAAACATAGACACAAAAAGATGGAGCACGAGAACCGAGCGGGCAGGATTTCATCTCTAGTTAAACGATACGTAACATTATTTTCCTTATTTTTCAGTTGTATTCCATGAACCACGAACTATTAAAAAAGCTTGGTTTCATTACAAAAACTTTTAAAATATATTAATTCAATACTTTTTTTAACACGCTTATATTAGCATCACTTGTACTTACTAACAAACAATGTAATGAAATCTTAAAGTCAATTTTAACCTACTTCTAATTGGTATCTTGGAGTTGATGTGATGTAGTGTGGCGGAGGTGGATAGTGGATAGTGGAACACATCAGTGGTTACTAGTAAAGCCTTCGCTTTACTAATGAGCTAATGAGCTTGGGCTCATATGTTTTGTTTTAAGAAGTCCAATAGATTGGGCTTAGTAACGAGATGTTATAATAAGACTAAAAAAAATTATTATATTTAGTGCGTAGTTAAAGCGTGTTTTTAATTTTTAAACTATTTAAACTTTTTTTGTAGACGAGATAATTGCAGAGGATACAAACTATTTATACACGTGTAACATGAAAACATTGTATTTTTCACAGGTATTTTGGATTAATTTAGGAATGTATATTAACTAACAGTTATAATCCTAAGTGACGAATGATTATGACAGAAAATCGAACGACAAGATGAACATGATTATTCAATAGGTCACAACGACAGAGCAGGTAGTCAATTACCAAACTTCAAAACATTTCAATGTCAAACGATTGATGCATCATGAAAAAGGTTCCAATCGCAAATTAATTTAATGAAAATAAAGTTGGGTGCACGTCGACCAACCCTCGATCGTCTCGACCGCTTTAAATATGCAAATGAAACACGAGGGTCGCTCAAGCCACGATCGAGAGTGAAGAAAAAAAATGCTAAATTATCAGCTCGGATGGCAAAAAAGCTACGAAATAATTTATAAGAGTTTAATTTATTCCTTTTCATTCGCATCTAATACCAACGGGATTTTAATACACCCGGACGTTCGTTAATTTAATATTTACCGATTAATTATTCTGAAGTACTTTCGAATTTAACATTTTCACTAACTCGTATAATCAAAACGGGTTTTATTTATTTATCATATTATACCGACCAGGTCGTGATAACCACACATACGTTGGAAACATCGTCATAATGACGGACATCGATGCGTTGCAAGTTGCAGCTTATGATCAACCAGCAGCATTGACAGCAAGACTGTCATCAAATCATTATCTTGTGCTGTTTTTGAACTATATTTTACTTACTAGCAGATGAGCAGTAGCCATTTGCCCGAGCTCGAAAAAAATGTACATTGAGAGATTAACACCTTTAATTATTCCTCCACACATATCAAGCAACATGGAGGCTTGTACGCGAAGAAATACATTATATATTTGTATGAAGTATTATGATAAATCCGGTTTTCACTTTCCAATAAATAAGATAAACAACGCATAAAAACCGTAATGAAAAAATTAAGTAAAAATTTCCAATAAAAAAAAATGGGGTGCACTTATGTACGTACATAAGAAATTAAATACCTCTAACTTAACAAAACAAAGTCCATAAATTTTATCTCGTATACCAACAACATGATAACTAAACGCGCCAAAAGAAATACTAACTTCAATAATTAAAATGACAATTACAAATAATTCAACAAGGCATAATAACATTTCACATATAGATATATGCAAAAATATCTAGCAAGAATGTGATCTTTAAAGTAGTTAGTAAATCTAAAAACGATAAATCATTCTTGTACATAGCAAACATGATTTGTATATCAAGGGAAAAGAAGGATCGCGGGCGGTCGGAGCGCTACCGCCGCCGCCTGTTGCGGGTTAAGTAATGAATATGCAAACTTTAGAAGCATTTCTAGACAAATCCGTTCCAGTGGGGGGTGGGTAGATGGGTGTTCAGTCACAAATTCATACGGCAGGTGTGTTTAATACGAATTTTAGGGAAAGTATATTACCTATTGGTTTTATATGTGCGTTTACGTGGTTAAATTTATACGTAGCGTTGATAGCGTTCAGTGGCTTCTACGGGCTTCTCACCTACTACCAACCATTCTCTTTATCACTCATTCAAACCTTATTGATGTACTGTATACTCAAGTGAGTGATCTGAACAATCACTATGTTCCAGTGTAATTATAGAGACTACAACTAACAAAAGAAATTTTAATTAAGAAATCCTAGATTCTCTACAAACGTATATTCTATATCTATACATTTTATAAAACTCTGTCAGTTTATGTTCTATTCACGCGAAAACCGTTTATCCCATTTACACGTTTTAATTTTTATTAATAGCTATATTTTCTGGTTAGATTATAGAATATATTTTGCAAGATAAAGTAACATACCAAATATGCAATGACAATAATCGTGAATCAAATCGGGGAAAAAAGACGCATTTGGGGCACCTTAATGGCTAACTCCGAGTAAACCATACGAGATATGTTAAATTAATGCTCTACATAAATGTAAAGACCTTTATTATGCCTATGTTTTTCTTTTTTTTATATTCGTCAAAATTTGCTGGATGTCTGATAAGAGCGGTACATAAAACTGGGCAATTCAGATAAGTAATTATTGAAGGCTCTCATTTCTTATAATAATTAATTTACTGAATATAGCAGAGGTAGTATTAGCATTAGTAGTAGCATTTATGTACACTGTTTGCTATAAAAAAATTTGCCATAATGCCAATGTTATTCAATGATAAAATAGAGCAGTAACTCAATATGGACTAAACGCATTCATTTTAATGAATATGTTGAATGTATGAATAAGTTCAAAATCTGTCTTCAGGTGCCTGTTAGCGCGTTCTAGCAACTGCAATTCAGAGCCAGTTAACATTTTAAGCTTAGCATTTTATTAATGATTAATTCTACATAACCGATAATAATAAATAAATATATTATAATAAACTCCATTATCTTAGAATTCAAAAAATATCACAAGCTCTATTTACTACTATACAACTTTTCCATATATAACAATTGAATTTTATATATAAATGAACTATGTATAACGGATGTGATTATCTACAGGATGTTGCACAATGAGCTACTCCGTCATCCGCCTGTAGTGTGCCTTTGAAAATTGATAACTGTCGTAACGAGCTTTCTAGACTATAGAATACTTCAGATAATAATATATTTATTTATATTATTCCTAAGTAGTTGTTGTTTTTGGTTAGTACTTTACATATACCTCATAACGTATATATATAATTTAACAACTGCGCGCCGCGGTTTTCTCCGCGTATAATTCAAAAGAATTCGCTGATTGATGATTTATAATACTTCAGTTTCAGATATTTTTATCGGGCGGCTAGAGTTATGCGTAGGGTTATACTCACACGGCTCGTTCACGCCACTACACCTATAGTCATAGACCGGAGCAGAGTGTTGAATTATTTTAATTTTACATTATCTCCCAAACTATTCGTCCAGATAACATGTTATAAAGGGCAAAGATTATCCACATAAAATTGTTTTGATGATGAATTAACTTTCGTTCGTAAGAATTAATATGTCATGCCTAATAATAATGCTCAAAAAATCACATTTCAATTTTCAATTTAAAAAAATCACAATATTCCTTATTGTGGCTTATGTATAAGAGATAGGCATATGGTATTGTGGACTTTTTTTATATGTACTAAGGAGTAATATTTTTGTAGAACATTGTATTTACGTATCACTAACCATTACGCCAGCGAACGGAGATAAAGCAGTTTGGGTGCGCGGATTATTCCGACTTTCTTAACAAAAATCAAGGTTTAGCTTGATTCTAGATAACCTATATTATTCCACGTCAATCTGACAATCATATACAAAAATATTTTATTGAATCCGACTGATAGTTCCAGAGATCAGCTTGTTTAAACAAACAAAAACCCCTTCCGCGTTATTATACATATTATTAACACTAGCGGTGTGCCCGCGGCTCCGCACGCATTTATTAAACAGTAGCTGGTTGCTTTCGTCCCGTAATTTTATTTTTACTCATATTATTGACAATTCATATAGTCCATCAATTGAGAAATTACATATAGTACCCGTCTATAAAATGTAATGAGAATCGGTTGAAAATTTAAGAAAATATAATTTTGTATAAAATAACAAATTAAATTAAATTTTTATTATTTTAATGTTAAAAATTGTTGTATCCTATAAAATATGGAATGGCTTATACTTGCTGTATAAAAGTTCATCAAATTTAATTATTATTTAAAAAAAAAAAATGTCATAAAGTATTATTGAAAATTGTTATAGTCTACCAAATCATCCATGGCATAAGCTTCTCTTATACAAAATTTCATAAGAATCAGTCAAGCCGTTTTTGAGTTAAATTCGTAAATAAAAACAGACAGAAATGAATCTGACTATTATGATAATCTAGAATCTGAAATTTGTTATTATTATTAAAAAATAGTATCCACGAACAATAAAGCAAGCAATAACGAATATCTTTATATACATGTCAGGTAATAAAAAAGCACCATAAAAAACTAAGAAAAACTGTACCGTAACAAGGAAATAGCCAGACCTCAGTTGCAAATATAAAAATAAATACAGTGGAACACAAAAACCTTTGCATTTCCGAAAAAGCTATTTCACTTCACGTAATGAAATTTCCGACGCGGTGTGTAAAATTAAAGAATTTACGTCCCGGGAGTATCCGCCGTACTACATACAATATACATGTATAAGCACTGCAAACAGACTTTGCGAAGACAATCCAATTTCACTGGCCGAGAGACGTCCGGCTACAGGGCCGGATTAAGTCAATAATAATATGGGTATTTTATTCAATAAAGGATGGTAAACAGACGAGCCGAAAGAATGTACAAGAAGCTATTTATATGATAATAATTTATATTGTTTATTAGGGCTCGGATTGGATACATGTTACGTACCTTACAATTTAGTTACTTGAAATTACTACACCGCTAAATAATAATAATAAATAAAATAATCATTGTTATTAAAGAAATGGCGTCATGTGTACAGAGAATAGATGTTGTCGTAACGCACTTCAATAATGCCATTAAAACTGTTTAGGATACAGAACCTAGGTATAATAAAATTCCTAAGACTGTTGATCTTAATCGCTAACACAGCATAGCTATATCGCAAGGAATACGTAAAGGGGTACTAAATGAAATTACCTTAAGCAGCTGGGTATAGTTAATTTGATGTTTATGTAGTGTTATAATAATACAACCTAGAACTGAATAAAAAATGTAAAAAAAAAACATTTTGTTAAAGATCAACAATAACATAATAATTATATCTATAAGTCTATAAATAAGAATGGTCCCTTATTATTTGTATACTAAAACCTTCACAGAAGTAAATAGATCATCCATTACAAGAATAATGTAAACAAAGATACGGGATAAATGGATTAATCGTGAGCTGGTTTACCCTCTTACGTGGTCGAAGTGAATGTCAATACATTGAACCCTTGTCAGGACTAAAAAGTTTGTCGTTAGAAGATATTAAGGGCCTAAAATTAATCTTTTTTTTTAATTGGGAAACGAGACCATATTCGACATATTTACTACTTTTATACATCTAAATCAAATCTTACGCTATACTTGGATTGATATTTCATTGTACCCAATTATACAATAAATTGGCACTTAAGACTCAAATCACGTATTTTTATGTTCATTGACTAACGTTTACTACAAAATATCATGAGATTAATGTTATTTTGTTAATAACCAGATATGTTCCAGTGAAACTTATTTACAGGTTAATAAAATTATGAATTAGTAAATAAAGTATCATTTGGAACTATGATGGTCCTAACCCCTACGTACGAATCCTGAATACAGCCAAACGATCACCGAAATACACACCTATTTCAAGTTGTATTCAAAAGACTCAGTGGGCGGAAACTCTAAAGGGTCATATAATTAAATAGTTGCTCTTTATTTGATGCCGTGGGACGTGAACAATTCAAGTATGCATAGACGCTCCACCAATAATTAATTAATATGTTCTAACAAATTACAAATTACTTCTACGTTTAATCTGCTATAATAAGAAGAAGAACAGTTAGGAATAAAAATACTATCGCAAATTTTGAGAGCTTAGCTGAAGTGCGCAACATTACCACGGACTTATAATGTACTTAGAATAATTGGAGCTATCCTACTTGCATCTACACGATCCAGGAAGAAATAAGCGAGATAGATATACTGAGATATCTGTATACTTTTATTTATGGTGAACATTGTTTTATAAGAAAATACGAAATTAATTAGTTATCTAAAATAAATCATAGATATTGTAAACAAAATGGTAAAATTAACCGCCAATTATCAGTGAATCATTACTCAAATAACTTATATTGCTCCATGAGTACACATACATACTAATAATTAAGATTCAAAACAGTTACACCAGTTATTTGATGTTAGTTTTTAAGTAAAGAACAGCAATTTCATTCTATTAAAAGATACAAACTATTTTAATTGACTATTTTATAACTACTGATGGATTCCTCTTTATAACCATTAATTCATGTTATATCCATAGTAGCAATAAATTACAGAATAAAGTATTTCAAGTTAATTTTAAATAAAACATCTAAAAGACCAACCAGTACCTACATCCGAAAAACACTTTTAATAAAAATGAGCATTCCTAAAATTAATTTAAAAATTCACGCGGGCTTGTTACTAAACAGCACTCAACAATAAATTATTAAACAGAAGCGACGAACCGTGTACATCGTATTAATTTATTATTTATTAAAATATCTCAATATTGTTGTGGGCGTTTTGTGATAAAATTAATTAAAATGCCTAAGACAAAGCTCGGTAGCACTGTAGCACGGTACGTGGATGTATGCGCTCTCAGCGTTCAGTTTTTGAAATTTATTCAAATATTCTAGAATATTCACTATCTATTTCACGATCATTCCTCACTCCTAACTGGACGTGATGAAGATTGTTGCAGTGAAAATAATAAGTACAAATATTTACAATTTAAATGCTACGTCGACCGCCGATAGCTGTATATCCAGTGACAGTCTTAACAGAACACAGTCTAGTCAAGAAATCAAAATGGTGTTGATTCAAGATAAAGCTCCTAAAAATATGAGCGACAGATCATTCGATTCGGAATTACATTTAGAAAAATGTATCTCGAGTATATTATATTAGCACATAAAGAATTAATTTAAAATTTCTAAAATATTAATAGTTTTTGAGTTATTAACGAAAAACTAAAATTCGTTTTTTTTTTTCATTTTATTTTGTTAATAACAATTGCAATTTTTTATGTGGTAATAAATCCTCGAAATACATTTTTCTAAATGTAATTCCGAATCGAATGAACTATCGCTTATTATGTCGCTATATTTTTAGGAGCTTTATCTCGAATCAACACCATTTTGAACTTGTTGACTAAACTAACTGTGGCACAACCAATACTGGCTAATCGCGAAACTTACCAAAATATTATGAAGATTTTACTCCATTTGTTTATTCCAATACACTTTCGTTATCATATCTGTGCGATTATGCGATGCCTATGCGACCGCTGTAAGTGGGAGTCGGGGCAGCACGATTCGGGCGTACGCTCGACGGACGGCATTCTTTAGTCCACGCGAGCGCAGTCGTGGGCACAGCCAGTATATTGATACATACCAAACGAACTCACTCATTTTTTGAATTGAAATCTTATATTTTCTACAAAAAGCCAATTAACATTGTAATTTTAATAAAACACAACTGAAAATCAAATCTCATATTTTATCTACGTGCCATTTGTTTTACGACTCTTGTTTGAAATAATTAGTTTTATACGTCAATACATTTTACCATGGAAGTACTACGGTAGCAATCGACGCGCGGCGAGAAATGATTAAGGCACAAATCCAAGCTTACCATAATTAACTTTATCCTTCACATTTACATATCGTTCCGGTTGTGGGTAACTTCCGAAACGAGTTTCTCGAAGTTTCTTATGTAGTCGAATTAATTCCGAATGGCAAATGAATGTTTGAATAAACCATAACTACATTACATCATTATTATGTTTCATGTTAGATTTTGTATGTTTGGTGTGTGAGATGCTGTGAATAAGATCTAGAATTGTCAACGATCACAAACTCACAAGCGCTATCGAACCTTTAAGTCTAAGGAAAGACTTCGCCTCTTTATATAACATGTTGTGTTCCAAGGAATTGTTCAGTATGATGTCAGCAGTTTCCTTCTGGGAACGCTCCGGAAGTGGAATGAGCTACCTTAAAGAGGTGAGTGAATAGGTTTTTAAAGGTTTACCACCACTCATGTTATGCTGCTGGTGTTGCAAACGTCGCTAGACTACGGTAACCGATTATGTCAGACAGATGACAACCTTGTTTGCCACCGTCGTGGTATAAATAAATCTAAGCCAGCTCCAGCTGTAAGTGTAACCCTGCAGAGAAAGGAAAACCAGGCTTCAATTTAAAAAATACGTTTAATTAACTAAATTTGACCACAAATATTTTATTCACATCTATGTTTAATTAAATATCTTATTTTATTTATCATATATTAAGGCAAACAAGAAAAGCTATCTGATAATTTAATATAACGAATTTACATACGATCCCCGCTAAGTTAAGTATAGATAACTTATCGAACGGGATTTCCAAGTTCCTTATGAAGTTGTATTAATCCCGGCAGGATTACTAAACTCAGTTACATATATTTTGCCATAAAACAATTAAGTTTTGTTATTAATGGATTTTAATATTGAGTCTAACTTAGGAATTTAATTATTTAAATCAAGTATCTCTACTATAAGTTTAAATTGTTTTCAGTTTTGATCATATACATAGACTAGCTGTGCCCGCGGCTTCGCTCACGTGAACTACAGAATGCCGTCGGTCGAGCGCACGCCTCCGCTCAAAATACGGAAGACAAAAATTCTTTTTGTGGGTGATCCTTACAAGATAGATATATGCTATCGCTGACTTTGTTGTAGGTCATTTTAAGATCTACAATTATATACAACATTAAAACGATATATCTCGTATGGTTTAAGCTTACGCTAAGTAAGCCGTTTAAACGCACCAAACGAGTTTTTTTTTTCGAATTAATCCAGTAGTCTCGGCACTGCTTATTTCGTATATTTCTTTATATTACAAAATATATCCTATAACTTGGCCAGATAGCATAGCTTTGAATTAAATTAAAAAACTATGTAAATCGGATAAATGATTTTTGCGTGAAAAGATCATAAACGTACAGACAGACAGAAAAACATTGAGTTTTATAATATGTATAGATAATTTTAGTAACTCCACGCTCCCGTTAGAGGCGCTGCTAGTCTACACTGTGTATTATAAAGAGGCAAACTGTATAATTTTGTTTGTAGGAGTAATGTAATCTCTGGAACGACTGATCCGATTCTAAAAATTCTTGCTCTGATAGACAACTACGTTCAGGCTGATAGTTATAGGCTTTATTTTAGTGTAATTAAGTAGTATATTGTACACACAAACTATTTTTTATCAATATTCATTACCAGGTATCTCATTATAGGGAAGTATTTATCTGACAATAAAATTTAAAAAGTAATCCATACAATAATCAAATCCTCTTCCAGTATCCAATACTACTGTAGTGCCTGCATTTCCAAATTAGCTCGTGGTCAGAGTCAACTGGTGGCGGCTTGGTGACGTGTTGGTGTAACAAGAGTTTTATGAAATATAATAAAAAAGAAAATTCATTTAAAATTAAAATAAAAAACGATTGCGCCAGAGTAAAATTGTCAAATCGAGGGTATGTTAGATACCGTCAGTAAACCTTACCAGTCCACTAACTTCCCTTTCAAAACCATAAAACTACGCGCCCGCTTTCATTTACATACGGCTGGACGTCGCGCGATATCCTATCACCTATAAATTGGGTTTGAAACCTCATCCCGGACCGCGTACCACTCACCGAAATGAACTCATCGACGATTCTTATTTGTTTCTAATACATTGCTGGTTTAAATCGTTGTGAGACAATTTTCACCTATATTATTATCGCTGGACAGGAGACTGTCAAACTATTTTTGTACCGATCTAATTTGTACATAAATATCACATAGCGAGTGCTCCGTTAATCAAAAACTACTCATACTATAATGGTTAGGTACATTTATTTTTCTATTTTTTCCTAACCATACAACCAATCCTCATTATAGAAGATTATTAACGTCATTATCAAGTGGGTAATTATTTTATTCTAACTGTTTTGTGATAATCTCAGTATTTTAACATAATGGTTGCCCCCTTGGTAGAATTTTCCACGAAGTTTGTAACATCTCAGAATTAATTAAGAATCAAACTATATTATGCAACATGCTACAATGTACAGCTAGGTCTTTTCCATGGTTTCACCCATGTTAAATTTATTCAACTGACTCTCCACCGAGCCACCACCGCCAAGGCTCCCTTGTAGCCTTTACATAATTGTTCTCACATCCGGTACTTGCCAACAGTTTGCCATATTGCTTAACATAGTTACTGCTCCGCTCCTTAGGGTCGGTTAGTGATGATATAACATTCCTCAATAAATAAGCTATAAAATAAAAAGAAATTTTTCAAATCTAACATGCAGTTCCAGTTATCATTAGTTCTTTAAAAAAACTCATATTTTTTCTTTTTGTTGAATGTGAAATAATGTAAACCTATAACTAAGTAATAAAAATCACTACGTGAAAGAATAAATGCCGTCAAATACTCTACTTGCTTGATAATTACACGATATTAACCTAAAAAAGGAATTGTAATGAAATTAAAATGGTGACCAAGACACTGATTCTCATACATCAACAATTTGTTAATTCACTTAAACTGTAATTAAAAAATGTCGCTTTAAATGTACACAAAAGAGTAACTATAATTCTTATGTACGAACCGGTCCAATGATCCATAATACTGTTTGCTTTAGTTACGATGGTTCGATGTAAAATGTATACTGAAAACCGTCAAAATTCCACGATTGAGGGGCAAAAAGGGCTAAATGAAAGGTCAGAGCTTCATCGGGTACCAAATCTTATTTCATATGGTAATAATCTTTTTTCTACTTATCATTGTCCCTTGAGCTGACCATGTGTTACCTACAACCTTTAAGTAGTAATTAACCTATAATATACTTACCTTTACTTATAAAAACAGCATTGTACGTGGATTCATTGCAAAGTGACACAAAAGTAATGCTTTACGATCGGGTACGATTGTAAATCGGACCCTACGGATTTTATCGGCCGTTTGAAAGAAACAATATGAAGGAAAAAACTCCCGGGTCATGCCCGCCGCCTTATTATATATCTCACAATAGCAGAGCGATAGCAAAAATTGCTAAATTTTTGCTAAAAAATGGCGAATTCAAATTATGTAATAGCCATAACAGAGCCATAGCAAATTGTATGACAGTGCTGCCTCTGTAGAACAATCGGTAAACTAAATGTGCACGTTTCTCTATAGACTTGGGAAGGTTTTCGTATTACGTATGAGTTTTGGAAGCAATAGCCGAGCCATCCGAGAGCATTTTGACCTGTCAAATTGCGATAACCTTTGTAGTGATTTTTTGATCGATTGCTGATCGCTTTGCTCAATAATTCTTAGTATTTTATTATTTTTTGTTTGAATTGTTAATCTAAATATCAAGTGTATGCAATTATCCCATGAAACGTTGTTCTGCTTCGTTTTGAACCTTAATTTATTACAAACATGAGTATCAAATATTAAGTGTGTGAAGTGTATAGCGATAACAAACAACATTGGAGTGTTAGTGCATATGCTCGTAAATTTGGTTTTTAAGAAATTCACTTTTCTCACGAACATTTGTCCTGCTACGATATTGAATTTTTACGTCTCCCACCATTCGTTATCCTATATAAACCAATTCCCTTTGTCACAAAAAGCGTATTTTGTGTTGACAAAAGTATTGTGTAGTGAATATTATTAATCAATTGACTGTGCCTTCGACATGGCTCGTGCTATTCTGTTGATGGAAGCTCTAAACATCGAAAATAGAAGAAACCAAAATCGAAACTCAGCACTATTGAGACGTAGCCTCCGAGACCAGGCCAAGGCGTTGGATTTGTCTGGCGCTGAATTCAAGGCACACTACAGACTTTCTAAGAAGTTATTTATAAATTTATGTAGAGAGTTACAACCATACATGGGTCCATTGAAAAGGAGAACAAAAGTGAGCGTACAATGTAAGGTATGAAAATTGGAGTGAGATATTATTGTGCTTGATTGACTTTTATTAGAATTAATTTAATAAAGGTATGATATTACAGGTGCTTACAGCGCTGTCATTTTATGCTACTGGCTCCTATCAAAAGCCAGTGGGCATAAGCTACCTTCATAGCCTCAGTCAAGCCAGTCTGTCTAATGCTGTTAGAGAAGTAACAAAGGCTTTAAATAGACATACTGTGTTAAAAAAATACATAATTTTTCCTCAGACACAGCAAGAAAGACAAAGAATTATAAATGGGTAAAAACAAAATAGAACATTTAAAATCTATGTATCTTCAACTTAAGACAAAAAGTTGTAATTATGATAAAATGTTTTAGATTTTCAAATAAATTTGGATTCCCTGGATGCCTGGGATGTATTGATGGTACTCATATAGCTCTGATTAGGCCAACCGAACATGAGGAACGCTTTTTTAATAGGAAACTATATCATTCCAGAAATGTTCAAATAGTAAGTAATTTATAAATGAACAGTATTTATATATTTCTTATGTAAGAATTATTTAAAAAGTCATGTTTTTTATTTCAGATATGTGACAGGGATTTAAACATTTTGCATATTGATGCATCATTTGGTGGTGCTACACATGATGCATATATTTGGAGGAATTGTGTAATACATGAATATCTCCAAAATCTAAACAGTACAGGAGAAGCCGTCTGGTTACTTGGTTGGTAAAAATATCTTAACATATTACAGACAAATAAATAATTACTATAATTACATAATAATTGTTTTAACATATTGAATTTATTTTGCAGGTGATTCAGGATATCCACTGAGACCATGGCTTTTAACTCCTTTTGTAAATGCTGTGCCTGGTAGTGCAGATGAGCTTACAGTAATGTTCACTGTCTAACTAGAAATACAGTGGAACGTTGGATTGGGGTTTTAAAATCTCGTTGGAGATGTTTACTATCTCATCGAGTATTGCACTATGACCACCAAATCGTGGCTAAGATCATAAATGCCTGTGCTGTTTTACACAATATATGTAACAGAAACCAACTGCCACTACCTCATTTACCAAATTCTGACATACAGAATGATCTACTCTACCAAATTCCTCAGCTACCATCAAATCAAAACAAAGATTCCAGTGTTGAGCAACAACTCCTCATTAACGGACGACAACAACGAAATCGTATTGTTCAAAGATTGTGGTTAGCACGAAGATAGTGATTTTTTTGCCCTGTCTTTAATATTTGATTATTTTTTGTATTGTTGTTCTATGAGTTTTTATTTCATTTAAATGCTGTAAAGTATTTTAAGTGGAAATTTATATTGTAGAATTGTATAAATAATGACTCGTTTTATTATTTTAGTAAGGAAAACCACATTGTTTATAGCTTATAATAAAAAAAATGATTTCATTTAATTTTATATTTATCATTACTACTTAACTGCTGTAGACAAACGCGTAATATTGGGTAACTCTTATTACGACCAAAGTTAAAAACTAACCTGCAATGATGATGATGATGATTTATCTCTATTTGCTTTTAATTGGTATTATATCAAAACTGCAGAACCACTATGGCTCAAAATTTCTAAAAATCGCTCTTATTAATCCCTTTAAAATGTCAACATCGTGATTCGTATTACAACTAGCTAGTTCGCTAAAAATTTAACAGATAGCATGCTATAACTACAATTTTATTGTTCATAATTCTTTTTAAATAATTTAGACTTTGAATGCTTCAAATTTGAGTATGTAAGTCTTGTTTTTTTAAAATAGTGTAAATAATAATTGTCAACTGATAATTAGGACTGTTATTCTCGTCATAATAAAAACAAAATACATAAAATTATTTTAATTTAAAAAGTTAATTTTCTTTGTCGGCTGTTCGTATATCTTCCCTTTTTTCTATAATGGCCACAAGCGCGCGCAACGTATTCGCTTGCAAGTGCGATGTCTCCGCCTGCAAGCGCGAAGCCTCTGCCATTATTAAAGCAGCATTGGCGAGATTTGTCTCTGCCTCTACTCTGCGCCGCTCCAAATCCATAACCCACTGCTGGTCGATTCTAGATTGAGCTGAAAACGTAAGATTTTAATTTTAACTATTTATTTAATAGGATTTTCAACATGGCATTTACAGTAATATGTAAGTGAGGCTCATGTGCTCAAATGTGCTCTCTCAACTTCAGGACACAGCAAGCATTTTATAACAGTTAGCATAATGATTTTAAGTTAAAGTATAAGTAAAACATATCAGTAAATTATAAGTTACATAAGAAATGTTTTATTATTTTCTGATTTACTAATATTTGTAGTTAAATATAGATAACACTATTTTTTAATATAAAAGCTAATTGATATGGTGTCATATCATATAATATGTTCAATTGAATAAAGTATGCTCAGGCTAGTAAAAATTCAGTTTTACAAAGTAAATATTTAGTTTTAAAAATAATTAGTAATGTCTCCTAAGTAGATCGTATACTCACTGGTAGTATTAGAGATACTAATTCTACTGCGTCGTAGGCGAGGGCGGTCAACATGAGGTCGGCTCACAGGACTCTGTGTACCTGTAATTTTTAAAATTAATTGTTCCTATTGTGTGTTTTGAATCAATGGTGGTTCAGTGGTAGAGTATACAAACATTGCGTCGATTGAGGTGGGCTCGAATCTCTGAAATGAGCCTGAGATTGTAGTGAAGAAAATTATCGTGATGAAAGCATAGCATGGTGGTAGGGCTTTTTCGACAATCGCATTGCTAGCTACCACCCTCAAGTGAAAAATCTCTCGACAAGCACCTATAGGTCTGTTTTGGTAGTTTCACTTAAAAACCAGTCCTCCACAAGGTTTAAAATGTCACCATCTTGAGCTAGATTGTCTCTTAACATCAGGAAATACACTATCACTAAAATATAAAAAAATAAAAATACTATAATTGTTTTTTGAAATTACCTCTCTGTGGTTCTTCTGATACGTATTGCGGTAGTGTTTCTGTATCAACTGTAGAGGTGGTCCCAGTTATTGGAAATTCTGAACTGTCTGTAAATAAACAAATGTATACTTATAGCAATATACATGAAACCAATATACAAAAAAAATCGTGAATCATATTTACAACTTCATTTCACCATAATATGCTAAAGTCTGTAACAATAAGAATCACGAATGCCTTTGGAAGTTCAATATCTGCACACAATACATTTATATAATATGTACGAGAGTATAAATTACATAATTGTATTAGGGTTATTCACTTGGAAAAAGCATTTTTACAGACAATTTTAAAATATAAGTATAGCCATCGAAAAAAAAGTAATAAAAACATATTACTGTAAGAGGAACATACATAGAAGAGAAACACTTACACACTTTGCATGTTTGACCTCTTTTTGAAGGTGAACTTTCAACAGTCTTATGAAAAGAGATGTCATCATTTGCCACATTATCTAAAACAAATTTTACCTAATGTTTCATAAAAGATAAAGTGTAATAGAATATTCATGAAAGTACTTGTAATGCTTACCAGATTTTAGTACTTCCTCAGGAACAGTTATTAGATCAGTTATTGGTACTTGTTCTGGGGTAGGGTTAGTGTTCTGGAAAATAATTACTAAATAGTAGTATCTACAAAATTGAATGACCATGCACATATATTACAAAAAATTTAAGAACTTACAAAAACAGGTATTTGGGGCTCTCTATCACCAAACACAGCTTGCTCACCGATGATAGCCAATATTTTTTGTCTACTTCTGAAATATCTTCTTGGCTGGATGGTCCACCACCAGTACTCAAAGCTTCCCTCTTCCGTTTTGCTAGTCTGGCTTTACTTTGATGTTTAATGTCAGCCCAGTACTATTAAAAAACAAACCTACTGCATTAAATATAAACATTAAACATATTATAATTCTTTCAATAAAAGTGGTTTATTAACCCAGTAAAAAATACACAAAGTTACAATATGCAATCGCTATAAATTATTTCATAAAAATCATGCAGATATACTATGGAAAAGTATAATAATCTTTTTAAATCCAGTTAAAAACAAAATTATATAAACAAATAACTCTATTTAACTTTAAAATTAACCAATCATTTCTGACAAATAAAGCTTACCTTCTTCCAGCGTTCTGCTGATTTAGTTGATCCAGAATCATAAGAGTTTAGCTTTGTGGCAGATCATTCCAATGTTTGTCTACAGTTTATTTGGACCTTGCCCCAAGGCCCATGCCTTTGGCTAAAGCCGGACGCTGGGCGAGGAACTCCAAGAGCTCCTCAAGTTGGTCATTTGACACTCTGTTTGCTATATTTTTTAACTGGAACCGATGAGACATATTTTTAAATAAAATAAGGCCATTCCAACAGTTTACACAGTATTATAACTACACTTTTAACTTACCTTGTTGTTTTAAAGCACCAGTTGATCACTTGAGAATCAAACAAACACTGACCTGAACTACTTAAAACCATATTGAAACAAACTCTACTCATTTTTTGTTGAATTTAAGTGGATTTTCAAAAAAAACACAGGACACTTTAATCACAACTTGGAAACATGAGCAGTAAGGGTTGCCAAATGAACTAGACATTTGGCAAAAATATGAAAATAAGGAAGAAAAGATGAAGATTAATAAGAAAACATAAGCCACACTAAATTGAAAGAAAAACATTTATCATTACTGTTGCAGTCTTTTAGTAAATATTGAAGTGAAATTCACCATATTTGGCTTTAATATTCGAACAAATATTACTATTATTGTTAATGTCATCCTTGAGCATGTTGATATTAATTTGTTTTGGTGTGTTCGAAAAGAAATAACATGTTTAGATGACTAAATACAGTCTTTCTACGTATGCATTTCTCTACGGAAATACCATTATTTAAGAGTGCAACCACTTGTATCGTAAGTAAAATAATCAGCTAGAGGTTTAAATAAATAAAAGAGCGCGTAACCATTACATTGAACGGTTGAAGTGAAACTACTTTGAATTTGATTTTTATATATTTTAGACCAATAGACATGTATCGTCCGTAACGTAATGCGTAACGTAATATCACGTGACACAAATACTTCCTTACGGTGCTCAAAGAAGTTTAACTTTAATCACCCACAATTCGTTATATTTGTCATACCGAACACGGATAAAGTGACAAAAAAACCGAGCATTTCTGTTAAAAAGCTAACACCTGGCAACCCTGTACACAATTTAACATAAACATTTGTTCATTGTTTGATAATTCATTAGTTCCATTGATTGCTACAAAATGGTTTCTGGCGCTAGTATTATCGCAAAAGTGCATAGCGAACCATTAGCGAGCGACAAGATAGATGATTCCTGTTAAAGCAGTAGATTGCGCACCTCATGCGCGACCGACGCGCAATTTTTGCTTATCGCTAATTCTTATGTAATAGGGCCGCCGGTCGACTTACTGATCGGTGACATTATACAGAATACACGGGCGGGTAAGCAGAGAACATTAAAATAATGCACGATGCAAATATTCTTTAATGGTTCGGGTTCCCTTAACTTATTTCCGCAGTGTACAGCAGTATTGTCGGCGACACGATACCTGACTAACGTTCAATTGTGACCGCGGGAATAATTTTAGTTAAGGCCAGCTAAATTTTTTGTCAGTAGTATCTAGTTAAGGCTTATTAATTAAGAAAATGATGGTCAGCATTCTTTATAAATTTTATTTGTATAATTAGATTTTGTATTATAAATATTTCTACTATTTCAAAGAACTCATTATATGCATCGGTGGTTCAGTGGTAGAATGCTCGCCTGCCACGCGGGCGGCCCGGGTTCGATTCCCGGCCGATGCAACTTTTTTTTAACAAACAATGTTTAAAAATTATGATAATGGGTTTTATTTACGTCAAATATAATTTATAACAAAAAATAAACACATTAAATTATTGAGTACACCATCGGTAGATATAATTAGTTACATATAAAATATGATAGCAAAGTTTAACAACCTCAACAACTAGATGGAGCTACGATCACGTAAAGCATAGAATATAGATTTAAAAATGTATGGTTTAGAATTTTTACAATTCAACTGCGTAATGATCTAAGTGCTCGCTAAAGACCCCACAATAATTGTGAATAAGCTTATGATATAAAATTCATAAAAAATATTTATTAATATCTTCTTATCTATCTAGGTATTAACTTACTTTTTTATTAGTAATCGTTATTCAGATGACACCAAAGAAAATGAATGTCAAGACCACAATAGTTGACATTAAATGCTCAAATATAATTATTTCATTAAAAAGGATTTAACTCGTAGATTTAATTGAACTTTGCAATAGTCAAGCAGTATACGCTCTAGAAACTAGAAACAATAGAATTCATTCGATTCATAAGGGAACGGCCGCGCAGGTAATATTATCCTGATTTATAGTACGCCCCGCGCGCACCCTGTAAGTAAGTTGAAAGCGCATAAAGCGCTTTTAATCTGTTCACAATTGCTTTTAGGTCATAAAACATTTTGTGTGATTAACGTTTGTGGGAATATCTCATTATACTGGAGCGTGTAACAACTGTGAAACTAATCGCGGATACCTAGAATATTATAATAAATGATTTTATTTTTGTTTTCGACAACATTACTTTAAATAGTCCAATGGATTGATTTTACTAATAACTAGCTTTGCATGCGGCTCCGCACGCGTGGACTAGTAAAAAAAGGTTATTATTTTTCTAAAATTAAAGTAGCCTAAGATACACCTTACAACATTAGCTATCTGCCAGTGAAAGTCCCGTCAGAATCGGTCCAACCGTTTCGGAGATTACCCGGAACAAACAGACAGACAAAAATTTAAAAAATGGGTTTTTTGTTATACGTGTCGTGTATACTTTCATAAGCATTTAGTAAAAGCCTGTTATTTTGACATTACAAACAAACACTTCAATTTTATTATAAGTTTAGATATGACCTTGACTTTCATTATAATTCATATATTTACGCAAAATAAGTCCGAATTAAAAGAATATTTACTTCTTAACAATTCTTAATTTTTTATTGTTAAATTGATGTGTTTTCTGAATCGTACCAAATCCCCCGATGTTAAGTGCTGATGTGACCGAAAAAGGTACCATGACTAATATATAATGGCGACTGTATTCAAAATACTAATTTTAACCTAAATGGATTGGTAAAGTCTTTCGATTACTTACTTACTCCTCTGGATAACTATCACGCAAAAGTTAAAACTGTACTTCAAAAATTAAGTTCTTTCTAGCCTTAACTTGTTTATAAAAGTATATAATATACTTCAGACATAAGTTATGTTTAAAAGAAATAAAAAAAGTTAAAGATAAAGTTAGAAATATTACACAACCTCCAGATGTGAACTTCGAGACTAAAATAATTAGAAAACTGAAAATGCTTTTTAGAAATCATAATAATTCATGAAATAAAGTGTTAAAGAAAAAACAATTTACAAAAGTACGTAAATAATAGATTCATTTGAAAATAATGCGCTTGCAAACTTTTGAAGTGCAATTCATAAATATTTAAAATGCTGCTAAAATAAGATTTTGCTGTTTGCCTTTTCAAGATCTAATGAAGTAAATACAAAACATTAGTTTAGAATGTTATATATCTTTGAAGAGCCTTTGGAATAATAATGTTTCAGCAATATGTTTGCAATGAACCTTTGTATAATTACTTCAATAGATCCTTCTAGACGAATCACGATGTATTGAATATCTCTAGAGAATTTCATGTTTCCTCATGACATTTCTCTCAATCGATCGATTATGTTAGTAATTGTTAATCATCAATGATAATCAATAATGTAAATTCATTATACTGACATTTTACTGCGTAAAATTTATTTAACGTTAAATAAAGAAACATTATTATAATCAAAATATTTTTAGTAAAATAAAGGTCAGTAAAATAAATGAACATTATTATCATTTATATGTAACTTCATCATGTCGATGTCATAGTTTCGTCACATGATGCGCGCGCAGCTCATAATTTTACCCTCTATTAAACGAGACAAAAGAAGTAGAAATTGAAAAATACATTTTCCGACGTAGCGATTTCTTCCTTTGTTATTAGAATTTAACATTTCCAGAAAGTAACGTATTTAATTTCCAAGTTTTATTTCGAAACTTACGTGCCAACTTTACGCGCAAGAAATCTTTAAATGGATACAAGAAAAATGTGGTTTTGTGTGCGTTTTTGACTTATCGACATTATTACATAGGTCAAGCATGATAATACATATTAAATATCTGAGCGATATAGGGTAGTTAGATGTTTAGCAAAAAAAAACGCTTGGAAAGTAAAACATTACCAGAATACAATATGGGAGTTTAGTGAGTCATCATCATCATCATTTCAGCCGAAAGACGTCCACTGCTGGACATAGGCCTCCCCCAAAGATCGCCACAACGACCGGTTCTGTGCTGCCCGCATCCAGCGGCTTCCCGCAACCTTTACCAGGTCGTCGGACCACCTTGTGGCGGTTTTATTCATAAGTTTAGTGAGTATTGAAGATTAAAACAACAAAATTATTGTTTTTATTATGCTAAATAATTTTATTAGGCTAAATAAAAGAAGTGTGTACTTACTCATGTAGTAAGTAAGAAGTATCCAATATTTGTTTGGAGCAGCAAAACAATATATATATATATATATATATATATATATATATATATATATATATATATATATATATATATATATATATATATATAATATAATTTTAATCAAATTAATTAATATATATATATATATATTTGTTACACATTTTATTTTGTAACACATTTGTTCAATGTGTTGGCTATTACGAAGCCAGTATACATTGTTCGAAAGTTAAAAATTACGCGCTATACAACTGAGCGTGCGGTTAAATTTTTACCGCAATAAATATATATAAGAACTCCTCCAAGGAGTTTTACATAACGAGAATAAAAAAGCTGAACCTTGATCGAACCTTGGAAGCACTTTTTATTGGTTTTACAAGAATTTTTTTTACAAACTCGTGACTGTGTTACATTCATCTAATCGCTTGTAAAAACCAACTTACCGTATTAGTATAATATATAACTATTACATTTTTTTCATTGATGAGTAACTTCATTATGTCACACTTCCGTCACATAATGCGCAAGCATCTCTCAATTTTACCCTCTACAAAACTCGCCAATAGAAGTAGGTATAACTTCGGTAATTATATATATAATCTAGCATTAGATATGCTAAGTAATATAAAAAGTAGATTGTAATTAACATTGTATCAAATTGTAAGAATGAAATCAGTTGTATGTTTAAATAACTCACCAACGATGGTATTGTAATGGTGGAATTGTAACGAGAAGTGTGTACTAATCAAAAGCCGAACCGAGTCTCATCGATTCTACTTCGAGTAGAATTTCCGGCTCTGCGCCTAAGTGCCGGCAAAGCTCTGTACAAGAGGTGTTATCTCCACTAATGTTCCTTGAATACATAGATTAAGTTTTTCACAGAAGCGCAATGTATCGCGCTTATTTATTTTTCTTAGTTATTTTTCTCCACACTGGTTTGATCCAAATCCGTGTATATTTTTAGATGGTCTACTTAATATTAGGATTGCAGGAAACTAACTAACTTGACCGATTACAAATAAAGACAGCCCTAACGGAAATCAAATCTGACAATGTTGTTTTCTTTACCACAGAGATGATTTAATGTAAAACCCTGTTTATTATAAACAAATATTTTTAACATATATTAACAGTTTGAACAGTTTTATTAACAGTTATGCTGTGTGTCTTCACGGATGATCCGTACAAACCTTACTATGGAAATGGTACTTTATTTGTCTCTAAACGCTTGTTCATACTGGTATATTTAACACCTCAAGAGTGGATAACATAGTTTAGAAAATAGCTACAAACATATACAAAACTAGGAAACTATCCTCGTACTTTGTACACCGTACCACAGTCATTGTTCTAGAACAGTCTATGGAAAAACGCTTAATCAAAATGTCGCCTCTACGCATAGCTTAATCACACCATTGAAAACGCTTATCTCTCATTAGACGATACAGCTCCGTCGTTAAGCCCAGTTATGGATTAATAAAATTCACGATAACTTTTATTGAACAACCCCAGCCTTTCTGATACCGCCGTCGCGCCCCGCCGTGCCGCGGCGCTCGGGGCACACCGCGGCACGACGTGACACGGCGCGGCGCGGCGCGACGTAACGAGAACCCATCGAGTATCGTAGATTATTTAACGTTAGTAGTATTTGATGGTTTGTAAGTAAAGTTAAGCGATTGTAAGCTCGAGGGTGTCTTACGACTTGTGAGGTTAATACTAATTAAACTCACCTTGTCTATTGTACTTTGATTATAACATAAACGCATTAATTATATAAAACAAAATTCTATACATGTCAAGATTAATTGCTATAGTTTTAATTAAAGCAACGTTTACACGATAAATACTTGCATGATCGTACATCTAAATAATAAAGTATATAATAAAATATTTCATTCCGATCCGTTAATCTATGAGAGCTGAAAGATTCCCTGCTTGTCTCTGGAGCGCCATCTGTGCAACTATTTTTCCAATACCACCACACTAAGACAAATTTTGCATCTAAATTATTAATCTAATAATATTAATTTTACTCAACTGACATTATCTGATATTTTTATCTTATAAATATTGTATAAACCGAGACGAGAAAGCACCAGGAGACATCTAGGCAACGCCTGGCCTCATACAAATAGTCATAAAGATGAAAACGTGTGCGCGTGACGTCATAAACTGCATTAAACACGCCTCGACAATTTTTAAGCTCGCGTTGTTTAAATTCATTCTGAATTTAAAAGCAATATGACGAATATAACATTTTTAGAACGACTATTAAATTAGATCAAGAATTATCGTAAATCCTATTTAGTCTGCTCCTAAAAATATAAGAGATAGGTCATTCAATTGGCTATTACATTTATAAAAATGTATCTCGAGGATATTATATTATCACATAAAAAATTGCAATTGTTATTAACCAAATAAAACAAAAAAAAACGGAATTTACTTATTCGTGAATAACTTGCAGACTGGCTGTGCCCCACGGTTTCATCCGTGTTAAATGTATTCGACCGGCACTCCACAGCGCGCGGTGCAGCGCTTCCAACACAATCCAGTAGCACACTATCGTTGAACTTGCCTCCAGCTTGTCAGTTTGCTTGGCGTTCATGCTTACTACTCCGCTCCTTATGGTCGTAGCGTGAACTTATATTGCCTATAACCTTCCTCAAGCAATAGGCTATAAAATTTCAAACCTGACTGGCAGAGAATTAGCACGTTAAACAAACAATATTTTGAGATTTATAACTTTAGAATATTATTATGATAAATAAAAAAAAGCCAAGTATAGTGTAGGGTTCCGTAGTTGCCCGTTACAATATGCAGACTTAGAGAGAGAGCTCTAAGTAATTTTTAATGGAATTTGTACGAAATTACTAGTTCAATTCCAAGTTCATTTTATAAGTTGATTGACTATGACTCGTTAACTTGTAAAGCCTACTTACCTCTAACATTTTTCTATTTAACATCATTATATACACTACTATTTTTTTTTTCACATATCTAAAAACAACCTCTTAGCAGGCAGAGAGAAGGGACACTTGACTCTAACAAAATGATTGATCGATTGATTGATGTGATTAATATGTATACCCATACCAAATTACTGTTTTCTAGTACTAAGAATATCTGAGCTAAGCCGCGGACAGACAGACGGACATACCGAAACTATAAGGGTTCCTTGTTCAATTCGAAACATTAAAAATCGCCATTCACTCAATGCACACAATTACCGAGCTTGCAATTACTGCGTGTGTCAAAATACAAAACATTTTAATTCTCTCTTATGTGAGTAGACGGTATTTTATCAGGGCACCACTTAATTTAATAAAAATAACATTATTAAATGTGTCATACTTATATTATCCTTTTTTATTTATGAATTTTATTAAATTGTTTCTTATTTACAGTTAAGAAATAGTTTTTTAGAGAAAGAAAGATTAAAGACGAAAATAAAAACAAACATTAAGTGGTTAAAGAAACCCATGAACGTGTTTATATGAAGACAATATATTCACGAACATAAAAACTACGAAAATAAATAAAAAGATTCAAGGGGAAACATATTATTTTCCGAGACGGCTAAAAAACGGCAATTAGCGACACAGCGCTACCCGTTTCAAGCAGTTATTTTTAACGTTTTACCATGCTCTAATGGCTTAGGTTATAAAACGGGTAAATTATAGTTAGATAAATTTAAGGCTTCGAAATATACTTTTGCATGTAAGAAAACTTGAGTTTATAGCGCGTCTTATATCTTGTGCTTATCACCGACATATCTCGAATAAGTGTGAATAGAAATGTCTCACTCTAAAACAGTTTGATTATGAATATACTATTATGTTTTAATTTATGTAATGTAATGGTGGTATGTCTTTTTCTAATGGCAACCTAGCTAGCTACCACCCTATAAAGAAGCAAGGCAAGCTACAAATCTATAAAGAATAAAAAAAGAACAAGAAATAAAGTGATGAATTAGTTTTGGAGATAATTAAATATAAATTTTAGGATGAAATAAAACAATACTTTACACTAATACCCAATCAAATGATGATGATATTAAGAAAATACTTCACTAAACCAATGCACAGTGAAACTCAAGAAATTGTTCATATAGGTCCACAACATTAACATATTAATCGTCATATATAAAATTATGACCTTTGAAACAACTTGTCGAATCAATGCTTCTAATTTTTCGAAAATATGAGGTATAACTACTTGAACCACATTTTTTTAGTACTTAAATACTTTTAATTGGGGCTTCACTAGAAAAATCAACAGATTATATTGAGAATGGTTAGTTATATAACCGTATAATATCTGCTAAGACTTCATGAACTTGCATAGAATGTGGGTCAATGATTTTCCACTTGCAGAAAAACTGCTAGTTATAAAATTGTTGGCTGACAAGAAGCCGGTTTAGATACAATATCGCTCGAAGTCGACAGCAGATAAGTATCATGACTTGATTCCATCGTGTGAATTGGATATTGTAGCTGTTTGAATTCTTTTAATGTTTACTTCGAGATAATACGGTAATTCAAAAGTAGATCCAGTACGACCATTAACATCTCGAGAAATCATTAACTGTTTGTTTGAGGTATGAGGAAGTAACAGGCCGAGGCCAAGAATTAATTAGCAAGCGCAGCGTAAATATTTTTGAACAGATGCGCCAAAATTAAAACAAAGTACAACTTCGGTATGATTTCGTACCGGACATTCGTCACATCTCTAATATTATTAAACCACTTTACCCTTTCAATAACGTTAAGAATGCCCGGTTTAATTATTTATATAGGGTTGTACAGGCGATCGATCACGTAATGGCGCCATAATATGTAATGTATACTTTATATACGTATAAAACTATACGTATATAATTATACTTCTATTTTATCAACATCATAAATTAATTGGATACTTTTACTTAAGATTTATTTATTAAGACCATTGTACGACGATAAAGAAAAAATTAGAGAGGAACTGTTCAAAGAATTTGCTAGCATCTGTAATAAAAATGAAAAGTGTCATTAAACAATGAAATCATACTAAAAGCAGTGACAGCGAGATACAATTAAGTAAGACGTAAAAGAAAATATTTAAACACAGCATTTTAGCGGAGAAACTCAGTATATTGTAATAAAATCTGCAAGAATGGAGGCTAAATAAGTGCATTTCCTGCAAGACTTACTGCCGCAAAGTTCCATTGAGACAGACAGCCGTTAGCCGGCAATGCCAGCGGGAACCATGTCGCTGTTATAACGCTATATAAGTAATAAACAGTACGTCAACTTTGCAATATTGCAAGTATAAGTATAACTTTACAAGTATAACTTTGGAATATTGCTACATGTAAATACTTTTACCATAATAATCAATGTATTTACTATATCAATTAGATCCAAGTGTTAACTATATCAATTAAGGCAGATAGTAATGACTCTGACAGCAAGTCACACCTTGCCACCAGGTATAACACCCGTCATACCCGTCACACGCTCAGGCGTGTCGTGTTCCGGTACTAACCGGTGTATATCCAGTAATCAAGCAGGCTGGTTGGGATCTATACTCGACTCTCTTTTAGATTGTCGCGTTTTGGCATCAGCCAATGTATGTCTAGCTGCCGATAGACTTGCAGGTCGATGGCAGTGACAACCGGCTATGGATAAGATGTCTCTCGGTGGCCACCGTAGTTTCTAGATTATACTGTGCTTAACATCAGATACAGTGTCGTCATTTTGCCGTACTACTATAAAAAATGTACATATATTAAAGCGGCAAAGAGCCACCTTAGTGTTTGTTAGTAGTAAGATGAGCCTATCCATATATTTATTTATATTCTAATATTACATATGTTGTACTTTGCCAAAGCTTTTATTTCTCTTCGTTCGATATCTCAATTTAAACACGCACTCTCTCGCGCTCAAACACACGCACTGAAAACATAGTGACAAGGAGTTCTGAAATTTTATAAACCGATAACACTATAAATTCTTCAATAAATGTATTTAGACAAAAATTAATAAATATGTTTTGAATACTGATCATTATAACACAGAAGTTCAGATTACACATCTGGTATGTGTATTTTTTAATTTGTGTGCGCGTTGTAAACTTTATAGCTGTACTGTAGATCTCTATATAACAGCACGAGTAAGACAAATACACAATGAACCGAATGAGAGCGACAAGAAAAATGTAGAGAATGAATTAAAATAAATCGAATCGACATTGAATAGTCGCCTTTCAGAGCTTGTAATGGATTCACTAAGGCGGAGCCAGTATCTGGAATACTTCAGCGCTGTCAATTATAATATCGTTAGTTAGAAAATCTTCTTTAAGATACATCGTGGAACGGCAGTAGAGAAATTAATATACTTCGCCTAGTTTCTTTTATTTTTACTAATGATTTTAGTCCCAGTTTATTTCGGATCAATTCGTTTAGTATTCCCGATTCACACTATTCTGTCAATCAACTGTTTCTTTTCTATTCTTTGCATCCAAGTTCTTCCTACGAGTCTTTTTCTTTTTAATGCCAACACTTGTAGTGGTCCTGATCGTCAGTGCGGCTTATCCTAAATGTTTACAAACTCATTGTACTACAATAATTCTCATTTCTTCTTTTGTATATATGCGTGTGCCTCGTGTTACAGAAATTAATATGATTATATCTTAAAAAATACTATTGTATTTCGCCGTACATGATGCCTCTAAGCTTTGAACTGTTCCAAAAATAAAGCCAAAATTTGTGGAGGCGTGTAAATTTCATTATAAACAATAGTGCCTCACGCGTTGAAAAACAATAGAAAAAGGATTTTGAATATATCGTCATATGAATATTTTCAAAGCCACGTCTGTGTCAAGCGCGCGGTACTAAACACTGTGTACTGACTGATACTAGTGATAATAACATAAATATATAATTGGTATAATTACAACAAAATTGCTTTTAATTTAAAAAATATAATTGTAAATTACAAATGTAAATTGTAATACTGCAGCTGGATATACACCGGCTGTTCCCGGAACCCAACAAGACTAAGCGTGCAAGTATTTCAGCCAGAATTACCACCCAGTAATTCAGCTACGACTGGATTCTCTTATTATGAATAATGATTTTTAAATTACACTCTATTATGATATCATATTTCTCCACTCTACTTAGTCACATTTATACCTTATTACTTCTGTATACCCCTTTATTTTTATTGAAATTTTATAATAAAGCATTTCTCATTTTTAAAACCTATTTGTAATAAGGCTGAAACCGCTACCTATATTACAAGCCATCTATTAAGAGTATTCAATACTATAGCTCACTAACAACATACTGAAGCACAAACATGCGCTGAGAGCAATAATTTCAAAACGGTACACGTTGGAACAAGGCAAAAATCATATTTCCCAGAGAAAAGTCAATAAGTCTCGATGGCCGGCCAGCTCTCCAGTGTGCTGTAAACAACTGTGCATCTGTGACAACGACTGCCTTATTCCGATACATATACTTTGCATTACAACAAAATAAAAAAATAGCAACAAACTGTTACCGTAATTAAACGTCGTATCAGACTGTACCTACACACCATGGCACAAGTATTGAAGTTAAGAAGTTATAATGCGAGGTCTTTACCATAATGTAGTAAATGCAGTCAAGTAGTAATTCCCTTGCACTTACGATACCTAATGAGTAATCTATGGGCAGTAGACGATTTAGCCAATACCAAGGCATACCAGGCGAACTATTATTTTTTCGATCCGTAATTTAAACTTAATTTAAGAAAAACAGTATAAATGTAGGACATTTTTATAAATTGTGTCCTGGTAGACTATACAATTATTATTTACAAGCAGTATCTCGCTCACTTTGCTGGGTGTGAAAAAAATACAATATCTTATTCTACGCCATAATCAACTTATATGCTAAATTTCATTATTGTAGGTTCCGTTTAGCAGATTAAGCGTGATTTTGATAAACAAATTTACAAACAAACGTACTTACGCATTTATATAATCACTGCTGGGTAAAGGCTATGTCATCACACCATCGCGCCAGTGGTCTATCCGGCAATCATTTTGCATTTCGTAATTGAATTCACCTCGAAATCTACTTTAACCGAGGTTTTTTTCTAAATGATAAACAATGTCCAAGATATACAGATCCCTCAACCATGTCAACCTTTCTATTCTTATCTTAGTTTTGGACTTATTCACTTAATTCCTTTTTGTTGCCAGTCTATGGTATTCATGACATCTTTAATAACAACAGTGTATAGTTTGGGTGAAATAGTAAGCTCCTTGGCGATGACTTCTGTTAGATCGTGCATACGCACCTGCATAGTGGCTGACCTATACCACAGCCCGTGTAGTTGCCGAAGTATGTCTATTAGATTCCATTTTGTTTTTCTAACTAAATTACTCCCTGCCGACCCACCGCTGATGCTTCTTTCCTTTCCCAATGAGGATCAGGTTCTAATCAGCCGTCGTTGTTAATATTTTCTCGGATGGTAACTACATGAAACAGAATAAGACAGCCCGGTGCGGCGCACTTCGTAAACATGATATGTGATAATGTTGTAACGCTGCGGCTCACAACAACGCCGGCTTCGTGCCATACATATTTATTGAATATTTGCACCTTTCAAATAAATTTAATTCTCCGGTGTCGTATACACTCTTTACAAATATCATTATTACAATACCTATATTCATTTATACTGTTTGAAATTATGATTTGGCAAACTTCTTTTTTCGGTGATTAAATGAAAATATAAGCTTTGAAAAAAGTCATCAAAATATTCTTTGAGAAGCATAAATAAATTAGTAGTAACTAAACCAAGAACAACAAAGTATGGTATCCAGAACATAAAATTTGAGGGAGCTAAATTATTTAATAAATTGCCTAAAGACCTGAGAGAAACTGAATCATTGAATATATTTAAAGCAAAATTAAAAGAATACTTAAAGGATAAATATTTATTTTAAGTTATATAGATTTATTTTTCTCATTTTATTTTTTTACGTATGTACTTTTTCTTTTCTTACAAGTTATGTTGTTAAATGTTTTTTTTTTAATTAATTTGTCTGAAGTTATGTTTCTTCTTTTTAACTCACTGAGTGTCTTGAGTTTTTTTTTTAATTAACATAAATGATGAGAAATAATAAAGAAAAAAGAAATAAAAATTTCTTTAAACCGAAACCGAAATGAAAATATAAATAATTGATGGATATTAAATGACTACCTCGCATATTAAGCGATTGTCTCGCGTACCGAGGATGTCAATAGCAACAGTCTATATAAATAAGACTAACGCTATACGTTTCTTTCAGTCACGTGTAGGGTTGCCAGCCCTACTATATAATACAGCATCCTTCTATATTAGGCATCAGACTACTATATTTAAAAAAAATATTAAGCGAAAGTACTATATATATTTTTATTGGATAAAAAAATTAGGTAATATTATTTATTCCAGAATGTTTAAGCGTGAAAGGAAACGCAGGCCTTTATCTCTTGGAGTAAGTAACATATCCCTAATCTAAGCTTCTAAACTTGCTGTCATTGTCAATTTGATTAATTCTCATTAACATAATTATTTGTCTAACGAGCAGTAAAAATATTTCATTTAAATATAAATTATTTGAAACCTACTATTTACTTTTTGGAACGAAGTTCCTTACGGCAGGCTTGGAGGAGATAGGGATTTTGCTATGCGACCGAACTGAAAAAAATGTGATAACCGTGGTGTAAAACCGTAAGAAAAAGTCCGTGGAATAAAACCGTTAAATGAGATGTGCGCATGCGCGACAGTCGTATACACAAGCGAGTAGTGTATAATAGCTTTCTCTTTCTCCCTCTTTCTTTTCTTTCTTTCATCCCTTCTCTCTCTCTCTCTATTAAATATAAAATTAATAAAACATAATTTATAATTAAAAGAAATGAAATATAAGTGTAAGAAAATTATGAAAAAATTAAAGAAATAAAGAATGAATTTATAAGAAAATTTAAAGATAAAAATAATTATGTTAATAAATATATAATTAAATAATATAATGATAGGAGAAAATGGAGTATTTAAATAAATATATATATATATATAAATATATATATTTATTTATATATATATAATATAATATGAATTATATATAATTCTCTTTCTTTATTTTTATTTTGTTATATTTACACTTTCATTTAATTTATATTTATAAATTATTAGATTTATTAATTTTTCATTTTATTATTTTAATTATATTTATTTATTTATCTTATATTATTTTTTTCTTTTCATCTTTTCATTTATATTCTTTTTTTTTTAATTTTACGTAATTTATTATTTCCTAAAATACTGAATTTCCTAAATACTTTCCTTTACTTAAATAAAAAAAGCGAAGCGAAAAATCAAGAAAACCTGAATAAAACTGAGCACGATTTTTTTTTGCAAATTGTATCGATTCTACATTAGCCGAAGGAACTTCGTTCCTACCTGGTGTCCCACGACCACATCTGTCTTTTTTGTTTTATTTTTGCCATCTACTATATTTTTTCAGGTAATAGGTAAATACTATATTAGATATTAAAAAAGTTAGCCCTAAGTTATCAAGTCACATGGCTAGACGAATCGTATTAAAATGAAACGACACAAGACACTACCTGTATGTGAAGTATTGTTTTATTCTGAATTCTAATGTAAGATTACAGTATCTACATTTGCTTCCATATTTAGATTAATTGTCATCGGAATTAAACTTTAGCCCAACAAGTACTAGATAAAACTTCAAACTAGCTTATCATCACGATATTCTCCCCAGAAAATGTGACGTTTTATCTTAGAAAGGTCAACCTTATTCAAAAATTCGAACCTTGAGCTAAAATCGCTTCAATAACAATAATATGACAAAATATATTCCAATATTTTGTCAAAGAAAATAATTCATAGTGGAACGTATTCCCTTGTCAAGGTACACAATACAAATAAAGCTCTGTGGCCGCAAACTGAGGGTCCCGCGGCGCCTCTGACATGTTTGATCAGGCCGAAACTTGCTTCGACTTGTTTTGATTAAATGTAAAGGTATAACAACTCGCACAAAGTTATAACAAGTTATGAATACTTTCATCTTTACCCCGGCTACAGAATTAAACTGTAGTTCTTATGAGAAATCATCGTCCTTATCTAATATTTTCTTTAACTTGTACATGACGTCACAATAACAGAAGTAATTGCAATCTTAATAACAAAGTCACTGGCAGACACTCTCAACATAATTTTATTTCATAAATATTACAACAGTAATATTCACAGAAATAGTGTCTTCTAGAAGAATCATTTAGAAAATAAAAAATAACTATCAATCGAGTTGTACCTTTGTACATGTCAAATAAATAACGTTTATTTTAAAAGTAGAATCCTCAGACCAATCTTTTAGTCTGAGGTAGAATCAGTTAATTTGTCTAAGTCCATAGATATTCGAATCTGTATACTTTTCACAGACGAAATAAGACTCGAACTAGATCTGCAAAGTGCTTACTAAAAGATTTTCTCTATGACAATTATAGGGAAGAATGAACTGTATTTGTAGTGTGTGGCTCTTTAACAAATAATATATTTATAGTTTTATTTCTTCATCTTATAATGATGTGATAAATTACTAGTTTATTATGATTTTCACCCTTATGTATGTAAGATGTAGACCCTATTTCTACTCAGATAGGGAGAAAGTACTTAGCAGTTTCCTTTATCCTATCAAATCTCTTTCGCTTCCTGCACTTTCAGGAAGCCCTTGAGCTGTGGCGATTCTGTGTATTTCTTGTTTTCATTATGGTCATGGTCACCTCGCTTAATTGTATGCCAAATAAATTATAAAAAATATTCTTTTAGATGAGTTTTTTTCTATATTATCTATTTATGAAATTTTGTACTAACAAATATGTCAGAAAATTCGTACCCTATTTTCTCTAGAAATAAATTAAGACAGTCGCTGATGAGTTAGCACTACCGGTTTATTTACATCTTGGCATCATCCGAACAACGTTTCGCCAAAATGCAGTGACAGATACCTATATTTTGAGAGGTACATAAATTAAATTCACAATAATAGACCTTTATGAAAGCAAAACCAAAGGCTATTTAGATATTCATCATCTGGACACAAATAAATAGATCCCAAGGAGGGTTGGCGTCAGGCAGGCGTCCGGTCGTAAACACCAACTGGCAACTCAGTTTACAAAATTAAGGAAAAAACTCATTTCTACTGCATTTATTCTACATTCTTGTTTTTTATGCCACACCCAGCTTTCACTTAGGTAAATGAGTGTTGAAACTAACACAACCTATGCACTATCTATGCACAACCAGACGAGCTTTCCTAGAGACTTTCTGGCTTGACCAAGTTACCAGCATTAACTCTCCTTTCAATATCACTTTCATATTATATTACTTTTTTATGTCATATAAATTGTTATATTAATTATCTTTTAATTTAGAATCGAGTTTGTTTAAAAATTTGTGTTAAGATATTATTGCATATAATAAGCCCTATAACAGAGTTTTCTCATTTCTGTAGAGATCGCGAATCGTGACCCGTAAATGTAAGAGTTTAAAGTGTTTTAACGCCATAAACGGCAAACTAAGGGGCGGTCACGTTTATTAAATTGTTGTAGTAACAGCAACAAGTTATTTAAAATTAAGTTAACCATGTCGGATTGGCACAAGTTAGGAACGGACCCCGTGTTGCCCATGAATTATTCATTCTCAGCGTATTAGAACAGTTAACACACTTGCAGTAGGGTAACTGCTTTACAAACTTTATCTACCACTTCTTTGAGTAATTATATTTTTATTGCTTTTCACGCGACTTTGTCTACATATTTTTTCGTATTTCTTTCTCCAGATTCTCTGTGCCTCTATGATAATTTGCACTGCGATTAATTCAGAAGTTTATTTGTGATAAGGTATCAATCAGACAAACAGAGTTACTATCGCATTAAAATATTATAGTGAAGATAATAGGTATTTACCTATGAAATTGCCGTTCTGCAGTACTGGCCATTTCAAATAAAAATAATTTTTGTTTGGCTAAGAATTCTAATTTCAAATTAATTTTAATTTAATAACATGGATTTTTTTTTCCAAAAGTAGTCCTTTTTTTATTGATTAGTGTTACATTTTCATGGTATTTCAATCTTGTTTGTCATCATGGATACGTTAAAAATTCGAGTAATTATGGAATATGAGTACCGTCGTGGCAGTAACGCGGCACAAGCGGCAGGCAACATCAACGACGTTTACGGAGCTAACACTACAAACCAACGCACCACCTGTATTGGTTTGCTCGCTTCCGTTCTGGGAATTTCGACCTGAAAAATGAACCTCGCGGTCGTTCGAAGACTTTGGTCGACAATGACGAATTAAAGGCGATTGTGAAAGCTGATGATACACAATCTACAGCTGAATTAGCAGCAGCTTTCGACGTTAGCGTCAAAACAATATTGGTCCATTTGCGTCAAATTGGCAAGGTAAAAAGCTTGACGAATGGGTGCCCCACGAACTCAATGATCGCCAGCGCGTAGTACGCGTCGAGACGTGCCTTGCACTGCTCAACAGACACACAAATGAAGGAATTTTGAACCGCATTGTTACCTGCGATGAAAAATGGATTCTGTTTGATAACCGCAAGCGCTCAGCAAGTTGGTTGGATCCTGGTTCAGCACCTAAACAATGCCCTAAACGAAAACTTACCCCTAGAAAAGTGATGGTCACTGTTTGGTGGTCTAGCGCCGGTGTGATTCATCACAGCTTCTTAACAAACGGAGTGAGCATTACTGCAGATGTGTACTGTGAAGAACTGAACACAATGATGGAGAAGCTGGCACATCTCCAACCAGCATTGGTCAATCGCTCGTCTCCGCTGCTCCTGCACGACAACGCGCGACCTCATACTGCACAACAGACGGTCTCCAAGTTGCAAGAACTGGGGTTGGAAGTTCTCGGTCATCCGCCCTACTCACCAGACCTTGCGCCTACAGACTACTACTTTTTCCAGAATTTGGATAACTCCTTGGCGGGAAAAAAATTCAATACCCGAGAGGCAGTACAAAATGCCTTTGAAGAATTTGTTGCCTCCCGTCCAGCTGATTTCTTTAATCATCATTATTATTCATTATCCAGTTTATTGCATCAATAAACTGCCACTGCGCTGGCAAAGATACATTGATTGCATGGGTGATTACTTCGATTAATACAAATAAAAAATACATGAAAAAACATCGTTTACATTTTTTCATACAAAACGGCAATTACATAAGTAAAGACCTAATACTATTGTGTGTTGCCAGTGATGACTTACCCTACTGAGACGTGGTAGCTAAGGCTTAATAAAAAGCTCAATAGGCTTGGAGTTTATTTACATAATCGAAACAGAAATAAGGTGATTCAGACAAGAACTCACTCACTGACAGTCCTGAAAGTCGCTAGACTTAAGTGGCAGTGGACGGGGCACATTACTTATAAAACGAATGGGCGATGAGGTAGACCAACAACCTGGTGAAAGTTTCTGTAACTAGATGCAAGCAGCGCAAGACTAGTCATTGTGACAATCATTGGACTTCTCCAGTGATCGTCATAATCACTTATCCACTTATTCCAGCTGTGGAGGTCTTTCGGCGTACGATCTGTTGGTGTATATTATATGTAGGCTCAATAGATGACGTTGCTGATACTTTCAAAGGCAGATTCAATCCTCAGTTTGATCTGAGTTGACTATGTATTGGCTAGCTAGTATCTGTATATGCAGCTATATGCAGCGGGTTATAAAATATCCTAAAAAAAGCTTAGATACTGTTAAGTATTTATCTATGGTATAACCGTGTTAGTGCAGAGCATTATACTCCACACGTGGTTAACATACCTTTAACAATGCATGTTTTAATCTCGGATACTGCATTTTTACTACTTTTTTTTTATATCGTCATTTTCGTTTATCTTCCTAACAAGTTACAAGAGTAGAATTCAGATATTCTCTGCATTTACATGTCAGATAATGAACGTATAAAAAATGGATACAATAAAATGAATCTGAAAAAAAAATTACAATATTTCTGTGCTATGAAATTTCATCTTAGTCCGTAGTGTGATGTCCGTAGTCCGTGTCTAATTAAAACACGATATGTCATTGCTAAATCTTCGTCTACGATATAAAAATAATACCAATACCGTGAAATGATTATATTATTATTATTTTTTTGTGTTTTTAACAATGATGGCTCAGTGGTAGCGTGTACGACTTCGCGTCGATTGACCTGAGTTCGAATCCCTGCAATGAGCCTGAGCTTTCGGTGAAGGAAAACATCGTGAGGAAACCATAGCATGGTGGTAGGGCATTTTCTAATGCCCGCCTGGCTAGCTACCACCTCAAGTTGAAAGTTTCAAGCACCAATAGGTGTGTTCCGGCAGCTGTACTTGAGCGCCAGTCTTTCACTAGGTTTAGCGTGTTATCATCTTGGGCTACACGTTCACTTAACATCAGGTGAGATTGTGGCCACTACACCAAACCTATAAACGTTAAAAAAATGTAGCCCTTGAGCCAAGCAGTCGCTCGCACGATACAGTGATACAGTGTTCAGCCAACATACAGTCATTACACTGCATCCCTACACAAACTGGCACACCACTCAGGTTTAGGTTCTGTAAGAGCACTTTTTTCTTATTTTAGTTACTTAGTTTAGACAAAAAAAGCCAAATCACTAAATACACATGTTCCTTCCTTCCTCGTTAGTCAGCTCTTCTATGGATAGGGATTTAGTTAGATCGCGTCTTCTTCGCATGACCGGCAACAGACCAAACCGAGGTTCAGCCACTTTGGCACCCTTGGAGCTTGTTGCCTAGCTTTCGCGGCTGTCTTCAGTGCTCGCCCCCAAGCCCGGTGAAATTGTAAAAGCCATCTAAGTCTCAGGGCTCTTATAGCTAATCGCAAATCGAAAAAAAAAAACACATTTTAGCTACGATCTGTGGACCTTTCACAACTCTACAGATATTATATGACTGACATTCATAGAGTTCGTTATGATCATTTTACTTTTGGAATGAGTACCACTACAGATACGCTGGGTGTGACATTCAGACACAAAACCGCATTCCATTTGATCTACCAGCTGTGCCCCGCAGTTTCACCCGTATTAAATTTATTCAGCAAACTCTCTTTAGTGCAGCCGCCAACGTCCCAAGCCCGATAAAGCTGTAAAAGCCGTAAGGCTCCAGGGCCCCTAAGGCTAACAGTATAGTCAGATCGGTAAAAAAACAGCCGCCAACGCATCCGTGTAGCGTATAGCCTATCGTTATTCTCACTTACCATCCTTACCTACAGCATGCCTGATAGCTTGACAGACATGGTTACTGCTACGCTCCTTAGAATATAGGTATATAATAAATAAAAATAAATGAGACGTATTCAAGTCTTGAATACGTCTGTATTCAAGTCTGACGGGTAGTTACAGTTAGCTCTAGAGATTAGCGTGTTCAAACAATCAATGTCTTGAACTTTTATAATACCTATTAGGGCCGATTTTTCAATCCTCAGATAAACAGAGAGATAGTGATTATTGGACAAATAGCATAAAATCGTATTTTTCAATCGTCAGATAAACTTTATTGGACGATTAACTCGGCTACCTGAGGAAAAACTTTGTCTGTCCCTTCGACGGCCAGATAACGGTTATTCTAAAGGTACTTTTGATTTATTAGGGCCGATTTTTCAATCAATAGATAATTTTATTATATAATTTTTAAATTTCAAAACTTCAAAATTATTACACGTATAAAATCATCTAACGATTGAAAAATCGCCCGTTATTAATGACAGATGCTGTCAAAAATAGAAGATAAAAGAAAAAAAACTAAAAGAAATATTTTTTTTACGTTTATGTTTTTGTATTATTTATTACAAAGGAAATGTATAATGGATATTTTTGATAGTATTGCTGAACTGGCAATTGAGAAAGAGTATCTGAAAAAATAAACAACGGCAGATTCACGCACGATCATTTTATATCATACTAGCGACCCGCCCCGGCTTCGCATGGGTGCAATGCTGATACTAAATATACCTACCTACTACAGAATGTCCTTATAAACAACGTTTACAGTTTTTTTGTCATTAGACAATACAAACATGTTTTGTGTAGAGGTTGGAAGACTCTTGGAAGAGCAACATATAATTGAGTATGGTATATAGGGCCGGTACCGCCGCACCGCTATGTCCCTGCATTTTAAATCTGTAATATCTTCGGAAATATTCATTTAAACTACATGCTGTAAAGGGATATATTGATCTATATTAAATGGACAATGTATTTAAGGTACTTAATTGGATAAGGATTAATGCTGTATTGCTTAAAATAATTTCGTAAATAAGCCATTTTTTCCCGTAAAATGTAAAGGATAAAAAATGGTTATTGTGGGTTATCCTTAAGAGATAGACATATACCATCGCGGGCTTTTTTGTTGACCTTTTTAAGGTGTACAATACTGTAGTAAATTATTTTGATTTATCTCGTGGGGTTCAGCCAGCGTTTGTAATGTAAGCGCAAAAATATGTGTTTATTTACGACATCACATTAGAAACCTCTAAATTTATCAGTGTTTCTCTACAATATTATACATGTATTATAGGTACATATAAACCTTCCTCTTGATTCACTCTATCTATTAAAAAAACCGCTACAAAATCTGTTGCGTAGTTTTAAAAATTTAAGCATACATAGGGACGGACAGAGCGAAAGCGACTTTCTTTTATACTATGGAATTTAAAATAATACCATCTTTGATTTATACTTTTAAAAGAGTATGTGCAATATTTACTTTCCATAACAAGAGATAAAATTAGCACAAAACAAAAATATTTTAGTTTCTATAATGTTTGTATTTTTCAAATAACTTCATGAGCAAGTGAATCTCTTATAAAATTACCTTGAGATCTATCTTGAAATATAACAAAAACTAGATAATCCGAGCACAAGAAACTACACAATCACTAGTAAAACGTAACCGCAAACCTAAGAACGCCTTATTTGAGTGTTTATTATTATTAGTATTATAGCCTGTCTTGCTCTAACGTGTATTTATGCAATATATTTGATTCACCCCCTTCAAGGTAGGGGCGCTAAAGTCGGAACTATCGGTCTGATAGTTTTATTTCGAATAAAAGACGATTGAAGAATAGGCAACCACTAATTAGACTGATAAAGAGTCGAGTAACTTTATTTCTTTGTTAGTTATTTAACATTTTATCTGAGGATTGAAAAATCGGCTCTTAATAATAATAAATCTTTTATTTCAGACAAATAAAAGTAAAAACTAGTGTTAGTATTTACTATTAATAGGAAAAAAAAGAATAATAATAATACGACAAACATATTAGTTATGGAACGCCATAGTGGCATGTAGGCGTACCCAATGTCCCAGAATAGGACTATCCCACCTTTCTGCTATAGTATTCAGGATACTGTTAGGGCTAGCCCGTACCCTACGCAGTGTGAGGCACATCGTTTGCGCATGATGGCATGAACGCCATCAATTCTCGCCTCTGCGAACATGCCAGAAGCGCTACAGTAACGCGGCAACCCCATCAGCACCTTGAATGCGTTATTATATTGTACGCGCAGAAATACTATATATTTAATGTCTCGTGACGACACACATTCAGAGTACAAACTGAAAACGACGTTAAAATAATTCTCCATACAGGTATTACGATAAAATCGTCGAACGTTGGCAAAACGAAATAAATATTCATATCGCGATTGTAAAAAGTTAAAAGTCGCAGATTGCCGCGGAGGCTATGCATTATTCATTTAATTCGCGCCGCGAACTGCCAGTTGCTGGTCGCTCGTGCCGGGCCCTGCGGAGCTGCGAACCGGCCGTTTTTCATCTATGCAAATGCACGTTTAATGTTATGAATAATAGATGGCGTTGTCTTAAATTTCTATTACGTCGCCAAGGATTTGCGTTTTCTCATCAAATTTATTGAAACATGCCAAACTGACAACGTCTATGTTAGGCCGACTCCACACATTGGCACCAACGTTGACCACAACGCTATTTGCCCAACGTTTGGATGGACAAACTAACATTGACGCCCACGGTTGCACCAAAATTTATGTTTTTTGACCCTATGTTGTGTAAAACCGGTAGAATTTTGAATAATTAAGCTTGTGATGTGGATTGGAAATAATAACATGGATCATAAATACTTTGATTCCTCAAAAACTCCCAAGAAAGTTCTAAAAAGGGAGCCACCATCTTGTTAGGATTCTGAAATCGCTATAAAACTGGAAACTATATTCACTTGATAATGGCAGGAGGACCGGTTACCAAGTTAACGAACAGACTATGACTATCTTTTCGTTTGTCGCGTTCGAGGTCAACTAGTGTATATACAACTGTCGAGAGGCTTCCAGGCCTGCATGACATCAATTGCAGCGATGGATTTTGGATATTTCGGTGGTCAGCATTGTTTTTAGACTGTACTGTGCCTACCATTAGGCACAGTGCCGTAACTTTGCTGTGTTATTATTTCAAAAATGCAAGGCTTTTCATTAGTAACAAATAAAACTGATATGCATTTACATGACATGATTACAAGATCGGCTTACTATACCAACACGTCATATTAAATAATATAGGTACTGTTTATTACAATATGTCGGTCGATGTAATTATGGAAACCGTTCTAATGACGTAGTATCCGTACTAAAGATTTTATCACTATTGACTAGGCGCACTAGCAACAGATGTGCTCTGTAAACGCACGCACTTTATAAGCCAGCAAAGCCAGCTTAAAAACGATTCCCCCTTCAGGCGTAAAATAGTAATATTCTTGCTCGAGCTCTTGAATCGTGAAGATCTCAATGAATAAGTCAACCAAAATAAACACTGTTCCTGATGATGTGACGATGCCTATCCCGACCACGTATATTATACACTATAGCAATTTCTAATCAGACGTCTTCACATTGGCTCGGACTGAACTAGACTGGCATAATCGCCAACGAATGAACGCTAAACGCTAACGCTGGCGCCAACGTGTGGAACCAAGCTTACACGAGAAACGTTTTTCCAAGCTAAAAAATTCTTCTAAAACTCAATCATTTGTACGTATACATCATGGAAGTTCCATGTTCTATGGTCAAATCAGCAATACAGAAAATTAAATTTGGTTCACATTATTTGCACACTGTGTTAGGTAGGTACTAGTTTATTTGTAGATCCTAACAATGTTTATCGAAACAAAACTTCATAAGCATACATTAAAAAGTTTATTTTTGACTAGAAATATGTTACTGAGAGTAGTGTTGTGGCAGGTAGTGAGTACTTCCAAGCTCCGAAAAGTATTGTCCTCCAAACGCCAAATTCAAAATGTCCACACCTCCTTGACGTATTGTACCGCGCACATCGTTTGCCGCCACGCTGGTATCCGAGCTCATCACAGATATCAAAACTTATAAAGAAATCTAAAAAAGAAATTAACTAACCCCCAACCAATTTATGGGCCCTGATAAGTGTCATCGATTATTCTTTTCAATTACATTCGCTAACGTCAAGACGACTCGTAAGCCTTTAAAAATTTTGGCAAAATGTAAGTTATAAATCTTAGCAAAACAACAATGGATATGCCTCCACCAATTAACATTTGAAGTTATGTACCTACATATACTACTACGATACGCATATGGCATTATTAACACATTCGTGTGGATTTAGGTTTGTTTGAATCGTTTATTTATTAAACAAACTTCGATAATGAAATGAAATCAGTTTATGAAGTTAATAAATATTCTCATATTCATAGGTGTGTAGTTCAAAATGTTTACGGTTTACCGTGAACTTTTGTACGGTAAATGTTTAAACAATAAGTTTACTCTACTTTAAGTTTAATAAATACATGCAACAAGAAGTTTCGAGCTTCAGTCACATTTAAGGAGGATTTCAGATGAAATAATTTATACTTACAAATGAGATTAAAACTGCGTGCACAGTTAATATTGTTACACCCGTGGAAAGTAAAATCCCTAGTGTTTCACGAAAACAATTTATTCGTACTCAGAAAAGACACACTAAAACAAAACAAACTCATAAATCGCTCACCTAGTGTACTTGCAGAGTCAACCTGTATGTACTCACAGAATAAGCCTGTATGTTTCTCTTGTAGTTCTTCTATTATTTCGCTTATTGTTTCCACTTCGCTTTCGAAATTAGAACTGCCGTGACGCACAATACGGCTAGCTTTTATACCCAAATGAGACGATCACGAAATCTCTAGAAGGCCGCTTTTAAAAGTAAGGAAACATTTGATTTATAGCCTATTATTTGTTGACAGTTGTAAGGCTATATCTGTGTGCGTCACGAACCTATGACTACACGACAAACGACTACACTACGATAAATACACGATATTTCGAGCACATTCCGGACAATTCTTGAGATTTCGAAAATCGTGATTTCTTATTTTATTTTCTTCTCACTCAGACCGTAATAACAAACTGAATATACAGCCTATTTCGTCCGTAGTCAAAACCAAAGTAGAGTGGCGTCGTATCTGGCAGTGGATAATTTCTGCAGCTACCCGCCTCAGATGCTAACAATATAGACATTGGCTTAGTATTTCGTTATCCCAATGAGAAGTTGTTTTTTTTAAGTTCCATTATTTATGGTCTGTCATAAGAACTAGTAAATAAAATATTAGTTATATAATTCGAAATAACTAATCCAATTATCAATAGATAACCAACCGATGCACGTTGAACATGAACTGGAGGCACTATACAAATTTAAGTCTGCACCTACCTGATAATGAAGCGAAATGTATTTTATTATTATGTTAAATTAAATTATGTATTTATTTATTAAATTATACTGTATATACGAGTATAGTATTACAAATTTAATGGTTACGTATTGAGAATTTAATTACATTAGTGAATGTAATTGAAAAAATAACATGTAGTTAAAAATAACCACGTATTGATTAATCATCCGATACTCCCTAGACCAGTCTAAAAAAAAATCGGCGTGTGGCTGTGTCGGGGATGCGGCCGTATATATAATTAACATAAATACGTGTCCGCTCGGATGCTTTTTTACGTTCTCGGCCCCACTTCACTCTATCATGTTATGGTGTATCACTGGGTTGCTAAGAACTTTCCAAACGCTTATGTATACCATTTCTATATTTTGATATAGCTTTTTGACGAGTAAGGACAGACAACGTATTAAGTTTTCTTGATATTTAACTTAATATTGAGTATTTACAATTATTGTTCCACGCTAACGTTTAATACACGCAATCAATAAATCTTGCCGAGAGCTGTCGATTGAAACTAAAACTAACGTCGTAGCTTCTCCGAGTTATAATTTATACAAAATTTAAATTATGTGACGCAGTGAAACGACCTAAAATGGAGGCGCGTCCAACTCCCCCGCGCGCGTTGCGTCACAGTCCTCACTCTATTTTTTGATCATTTAACTATCAATTTATATAATTTACATTTGAATAACTGATAGGACTCTCTGTCATGACGTTTGCAAAAGCTTTTGCAAAGAAATAAAACTTAACATAAAAAGTTGATGTATCGTATGAAGTTGGAACTACTTTCATACATCAAGCCATTCCCATCAACAAGCGGTGACGTGTAAAAATATATAGGTACCTACTGCAGTATTCGATTATCGACCGAATGTAGTCGAAAACACTACTCATAACACGGTGGCGTTTATAGCTCCCACCACTATAAACCTAAGAGTAAATAATTAATCAGAATGGACGCTTTCGCTTGTTCTTCTAATCCGAACGTTTATTCACGTTAAAAATATTACAATGTTTTGTTTAAAAAGTTAGAAATAGGAGATATATGAATGTGAAGAATGAAGCTTCATTTGTGATGATAGAAATACTTACTTCAAGGTTTTTAATGCTTCTCCTAAACAATATTTTGTTCGTATAGGTTTTGGGATCGGTATATTTGTTGCCTACGTGTGAAGCCCGGTGAATCTTTAAAAAAGTCGCCAGAGGCTCCACGGCCCAAAATAGCCAGTCCAGTCAGCCCAGTATAGTCAGTTCAAAAAAAACTGCGCATTCAGTTATGGTAGACTGTTGGGTTGATAACGGAATTTTTGGTTCAATTCCACTGTTTTATGACTGTAATTACATGTGAAAGAAAGAAACCAATAAAAGTGTTCCATTCTAATTTATATATTGTCGCTTATTATGAATTTTGCAAACTTTACAAATCACATTTTTAACTCATATACAAATAAAACATCCACTTACTCATATACTTACTCATACTACAGACATGAAAAATGCTATGCATTTTTAATTAGTTTAACTTTTAATTTTTATTTTTAAATAGTTATACTATACAGGGGAGGGTTTATTGGCAGAATAAGTTTTTACTGATTCGAAGTACACTCAGTTGCTTACTAATAATACGGCTTCCTCAACCAACACGTCATATTAAATAAGATATTGAATATAAGTCGGAGAATCATGTCAATGTGATTATGAAATTAGTACAAGACTTAGTATTCGTACTATCAACCCACACAATTGACTGGGCGCAATAGCAACAGGTATGCTTTGTGATCGCACGCACTTCGACGGCTCCCACGCATAAAGTCGAAACACATTTTTTGAGTAAATTGTATTTTTGTGTTATTAGAACCATAATATACCGTATTAAACATTCCTGAACCCTAATTACTGAATTCCTAAATACTAATATCTTCTATAAATTATGAGTTTTTGAATTACACAAATGAACTATATCAGTAACGTTTACAAAAATAGCTCTCCTGAAAAATATCGTTTTTTGCCTTACGACCTTATGCGTGGGAGCCGTCGAGTCTTGTTCGCCCCATTGTAATACATATGGAAAAGTTGATGAGGTGTGTCATTTACTGATAGAGTATGCAAAGAACAAGACAAGAACAAGAAAAGAACAAGAAAAGGAGCCACAGATGAATGGCATAAACTTAAACTGTCAAAATACAGGTGTTATTCACAGCGTTATGGCAGAACCTTATTCGGATGATACCAAGATGTTATATGACGTGGTAGTGCTATCTCATCAGCGACTCTCATGATATGATGATATAAAGGATAGGTAGATACAATGGGACTAATATATTAAACTAAAAAATAACTTCCTTAATATTATTATTTTGTAACAATGTTAAATGTCTCCTCTGCGTTAAACCATCACCTGCGTAGTGGTTAAACTGCTAGAAGCAGGCGGGTGAGTTTTTACGATGATTTGCGGCGACTCGGGCAAGTTACGATCTCTACAGAGCCATCTTTCATCATGTTGTGAATGTTTCAGCATGTCGTGTTTCTTTATCATATTGTGTCACTACAACTCGGAGAATTTGCACTTTTTAATTATTGAGGTTGTTAACATAGATGGATCATAGGTCCGCACTCAAAAACATCCGAACTAAAGCACTACAAAACTAGAAATAAGTTAAATTTATCTATTAAAAATAAAATGTTCAAGGAATATAATCCTAATATAATCTACAAGCATTTTTTTTTCTCTAAAGGTATTAGCATAATCCAATTGGATTAAGTATTCTTCAAATTGCAATTCGAATATTCCATATACCCGTATATTACAATATTCCAATAAATAAATTACTAAAATTATGAATTTAAAATGTTTTCTGACTTGACACGATTACGTAATTTACCATAAAAATCCGTGTCAAACAAACGAGACGAGATTGTTTTCTTATCATTTGCATATATGAGGGTAGATGCGAATAGATAGCTCCCTCCGCTTATTTAGGACGATCAGTTCCCGAGTGGAATGGCTCAATCCGATCCCGGCTTACGAAGCGAGGCGGTAGATTTTTTAAAGAGTACATTAACAAAGATTTATTTACTACCGAGTACTGACAGCGGTAGATCTCTTTTGTTATTGACCAGCCTTATTGGGATAACACGACCAAATTATATGTGTCAAATAGTTTTATAAACGACTAGCCTCACCCCACATGTGAAATTTATTAGCCGCCAGCGTACCCGTGTAGCTTTTTTACAGGTAAATTGACGGCACTATCCCTGATAGTAAGCACAGTCATAACACAACACAATCCAAATACAACGGCGACCACCGAGAGATCACTAATCCATTGGCGGTCAAATATAAGTTACAGAGAACTTTTTAGTTCGTACCGAGATAGAGGTTACCGTAAAACTGTGACTCAAACTAGCGCGTGTGGTTCTGTTGTGAAAAGAAGAGGAGTGAATTAGATTCATCAGCTCTTCAGAACACTCACTATGATACAGACGGTAGAACACGCTCATCGAAACGATGTTCCTGCGCAGCTGAAGCGGTTTGATGTATTTGGTGACGTCTGCATTAGTCACAATGCGAAAAGCCCGAATCTGTGACTTGTCCAGAGCACCAAGGAGATATTTTGCGGATCCATCCGAGAGTTACGAACAGTTTTCCATACACGGCCGAACTTGTGCCTTGTAAAGAAGATACCGTTGACCAGGCGTTAAAACCGTCGCATCCTGTACAGGATCCGAGATGTAGTGGAGATGACACTCCTGATGTAATCCCTGGAGTAAAGGTCGCTACAAATATCCACACGTAGGATATTGAGGCTATCACGCATTGCTAGCCAGACGTTCTGAAGAGTGTGGATTTTTTTACAGAAAACGTGCTCACCTGAGGTTTCTTGGCATTGAACTCAACCAAGTTGCTTGCTCCAATCCAATGATTGGTTAGGTTCAATGACAAGTTCCTCCTGTCTCTTTTATATTTCTTCCCGACCGCATATAGGCTTGCTTTAATAGCACCCATGAATGATTCTGTCATCTGCATAGCAATGAGTATGGCTTAAAAGTAACATATAATTGATATGCAGAAGAAATAGAGTGGGCGAAAGCACAGAGTTTTGAAGAACTTCTGCATTTATCGGCATGAACTGCAAATCACAGCCTTCAACAAGAACACGAATTCTGGTTTCATATAGAAGATCGGAGATCCAGTTACACAAGTTATCGGGAAGTCCGGACACCGGAAGCTTAGAGAGAAATCTACGGTGACAATCCCTAACAAAAGCCTATTTTTGTTCCCACTACCTGTTACTGCTCTACTGCGTAGGGTTGTAGTGTAAAGTTGTATAAAGTATAACCTTCCTCCATAAATCTATACTAATATAAAATAAAGCACAAGAGATTGTTTTTTTGTTTGTTTGAACGCGCTAAAGTCTGGAACTACCAGTCAAATTAGAAAAAATGAATTTTATAGCCTATTGATCGAGGAAGGGTACAGGATATATAACTTCACGCTACAACACTAAGGAGCGTAGCAGTAACCATGAACTTCAAGCAATCTGGAAAGCTATAAGCAAGTACGGGAAATGAAAACAACGATAAAGTATCAAGTCTTAGGAATAGTCTGTTAACATTAAATAGACATTTCAACTTTAAAAAATTATAATAAACAATATAATAAACTTTTGTAAACTTACATCACGTGATCAAAAAAAATTTAGGTCAATTATTTAAACTTTTATGTCATAATTTGTGAAAACGGAAATTCGAAAAAAGTTAGTTAACAATGGTATAACTTTATGAAAAATGGATATAAAGTTTTTTTTTACAACGGTGCTTTATTCTTTCAAGTGAACAGATACTAGCATATTTTTTTCAAATTTTTATTTCAAACTTTAAAAAGAAAATTATGTGTTATAATGCTTTCAGCGGCAGTGCGCCCAATGCTGGAATGGCCGCGCGTAGCCCCAATTTCGGCGTTAAATAAAAATTAAAAATTATAGAGATAGAGTTCCTGGAGTCAAAACTTTTTATTGGTGATTTCATCCTCTTTAAAGATCTGTTTTCAAAATTTCTTAAATAATAATCGCTTTTTATTTATTAACGAAAAACTAAATTTCGTTTTTTCCATATTATTTTGTTAATAACAATTGCATTTTTTATGTGCTAATACATCCTTGAGATACATTTTTAATCAATTGGAAAATGATTTACGCAATTACTGAACATAAATGAACTTAAATGATAAGCAATTAAGGCAGTGTGAATGGTCAAAATCAGAGTATAAACTTTAACTTATTCCAAGTGCCGGGTCAGTTTAAGTTCACCAGTTCTGTTTGTAGAGTCCTAAGCAATCAATGGTAAGTAGGTACGGCCCTGCCATGATGAATTTCGCGTTACGGCGCGTTTAACACCAAAACTTGGCTTCAAAATGTAGAAAAATATTTTCTTTACATTTGAATAACTTTATATACAAAAACTCGGAATATAAAACACAAGAACTGCTATCTAACTACTACAAAGGTGCGATTATAGTGATAGTAATAGGGAATAAACAAACTGTCCGTTCTATTTAACGACACGATACGTAATCAAGAATACTTGTCACCTTACATTCTTGACAGTTATTAAGTCCGCCCGTTCATATAAAATAGACTCAAATGCAAAGCTTATATTGTCATCTCTTGAACTGTAATAGGTAGCCGGTTAAAATTTTTACTGACTATGTGTTACCATATAATATAAGTAAAATATTATGGGTCTATTCAAGATTTTTTTATAGTAGTTCTCCAAATTAACAGCACTTTGGTAAGCACAGTACAATCCATCGGCAGTCGCTGCTGTCATGCCGGCCTGCATGAATGTCTTCAGGTTACGCTTGAAGAACCCGATAACGTAAGAAGGAGGAAACAAATTTGCCAGAATATGGTTTAAAAATGCCATGATACAATAAAAATAATGCATAAAAACATGTTTTTCGTTTATATATTCTTTTATCAAACTGTTAATGTGTACGAGTACAAGCGTCAAGTTTGATCCGATAAAAACCGGCCAGGTTTAAGTCATAAAGACAAAACATAAATTACTGGTAGAACGGAACCCTCGGTGTGCTAGAACTTGGGCGATTTTTTTATAATGCTATCTTTGTCTTTCTGTATCTATTCTACCAGCTTCGACGCGGCACCATTCGAACTAACATTGTCCTATTAAAGGTAAGCGAGATAGATATACTTAGATATAATATATGTATAAAAAATACTTACCTACCTAAAAGATTAAAAGTAAAAAATCATATTTTTATTTTATTTTATTTATGATTGTACCATTTTAAACGAAATGAGTATTATTTTATTGCCTCATATTAAGATTGTCACAGAGTCACAGCAAAGAAAACATTTTTTACCGCATAGTGCAGTGATTATTTGAATTGAAAACTGTTCTCTGCACTCTGCACACCACTTTTTCATTACAGAACCAAGCATCTAGTAAAATAAAATAAATAAGTCACTGACTACCAACTGACTGGTACAAAATATAGAATCTTTCAACGTATCTCAAATATTAGTTATTCGCAAAAAAACCTATGGTGATGTTTCCCGCCACCAAATTTTTAAAGTCGTTCAAAAAAAAAACTTCTGCCACCCGAATATTAATCTATCGGATTAATTGATCGAGCAGACCATCAATTATTCATGGCATCATTTTATTTGAACGTTTAAAAGTCGACGGCGCTCGTTCAGGGACGTGTGCTGTGTTTTTTCATTTATTTATTTTGCGTTGATTGACTCCGTCCAATGTTTTACATATCGGTAAATTGTGGCGATCTTTAAACATTGTTAGCTTTAATCCTTTGAGTTAATAATATATACGTACGTTTATAGTACTACCAATTAACACTGAAATATAAATACTTTACTATTTCATGAAAATATATGACTAAAGATATCCAGTTACTATCAAATAAAAGAGCATGCGCCATTTACCTCGTACCGTGTTCTTTATATCTCAATAAACAGGGAAGCTTTTTTTTCTCATAGATACAACAAGTTTTTGTATGACCGTAACATTATTTATTTAACCGTAAACAACACTGGAGTTAAGTACACTTACCTACGTAGAGCAGAGCTGTGGGGTGGCAAGCGTAATAAAAAGCGTAAAAAAAATCTAAAAATTATATACATTACAGTATTTTTTTTAAATCGAAATGCACTCTACGCATTAGTACATGGAAAGTTAAAAGTTGCGGCGATCCGAAGACACGTATGCGGCATTTGGACGTTGGCAATACCTTGGCATGCAAGTATTACATTATAAACTTATAGATTATTCTAAGATACATAGTAGTTCATCCCAAAGTGTCTTGCACTGAAACTACAGTGACCAGGCTTATCACCACGTGTGTGGTATTCGTAAAAGTTTCGAGTGTAATTACCTCCATTGTAATTTAGTGAGTAATAGAGTTGTAATTTAGTCTTCCACTAGGTTTAGCGTGTCACCATCTTGGGCCACATTGTCACTTAACATCAGGTGATATTGTGGCCACTATGCCAAACCTATAACTTATAAAAAAACCTTATGAAAATGATAAAAAACCTGCCTATCACAACGATAATAATATTACCTTTTTTTCTAATTATAGCCACCATTTGTCTACAATCACACCTAGATTTTTTTATACTACTAAGGTGGCAAACAAGCATACGGCCCACCTGATGGTAAGCGGGTACCATAGACTATGAATGCTTATATGTAATACCATAACATAACACCTTGTTGTATATGACTCTACACGCTATCACTGAGTCATAATTGCTTTTGTGTTGTAACCGGCTTGCTATTTGATAGGTATCCCTTACAACCAAAGATATTATTATAGAAATAACATCTAACTATTTGCTAATAATCATTATTTGATAGAAATCGTTTATTAAAAATACTGAATATCCCAGGAATACTGAAGAAGTGGCAACCCCGACTGCGACGCCGCGCGGTGCGGGTCCGGCCCAGCGCATTATTTAGTGAAGCAGTTTACGCGGTAATGGCGACTGTTGTGCCGTAACGAGGCTCGTTGCCGGGCAACATGTGCTATGTAACAATGTTATTAAGATGGACCCGTTATAAAATGAGCCAAATATCTGAACTTACAACAAATGCTTAAAACGGATAGCGGTACACCACGCTGACATGCGGGCGATGGGGCAACATACTATTCCAGCTGCTAGTAAATTAATGCGTAGTTTTTAATCTGGACACATTAGTTTATTATTAGATACGGTCAAGCATTTTTGAAGTTATACATATTATGGCGAGTTTAGTAGAGGGTAAAATTGAGAGCAGCGCTCGCATCATGTGACGGAAGTGTGACATGATGAATTCAGCCATCAATGATAATATTGTCAACATTGTTATAATTAATGGCTAACTTTATGATGCTGTTGGCACACAGGACAAATTATAATATATTTTGTTACGCATAAGAATCTTCTCAATTTTCTCACATACAACAATTTCTTAAACATAAAGGCGTCTGAAAAGTCCATCAGCACATTCATCACACATCAGGTTGTATTAAATTTAGTCGACCAACTGTACCGTGTCGCCAACGCACCCCTGTAAGTAGTTATCGGTGTTACAGATAATTACAGAGTTTATCGCGTTCATATAAACAAACTATTCAGCTTTATAATAATAGGTCCTTACATATGAAATTATACATCAATTACTATCTATGCACTTTCGCCATTTTATAGGTAGTTCATTGATTCCATTGCTGAAAAAATTGTGGGAGCGAGAATCAATAAAATATTTGAAGGCCGTTTAGACAGTTTCAACGTAATAAAAAAAATCCTTGTAAGAAATTGTCCAAATTCCGAAAAAAATTGTAATCTGTTGGAGCAAGGTTCGGAGAGTATGATGGATGTCGGAGACATTCGAACCACAGTTCATCTAATTTAGCGGCCGTCTATTGTGAAGTATGGGGCCTAGCGTTGTCCTAAAGTAGCAGTGGGCGCTATTGAGTTTGACCAGTTTCGGTTGTTTAACGGCTAGCTTTTCCATCATGATTTACAAATTTTGACAATACAGATCTACTGTTGTCGTCTGGTCAGACCTTAGGAAGCTATAATAACTGATATAGACCAGCACTGGTCCACCAAACACTCACTAGTACCTTTTTCTTAGTCAACTTTCGCTTGGGACAGGATTTGCCCGGTTCTCCTTGGTTTAACCATTGCGATGAGCGTTTCCGACTGTCGTAAGGGACCCATTTATCGTCAAAAGTAACAATACGATTAAAAAATTCCCTCGTTATTCTGACGGTTGAGTAATGCATGCATTACTCAATGTGTGTTTATTGGTGTGCTTTAGTCAATTCATGTGGTACCATTCCTCGAGCATGTTCACTTTTCTAATTTGTTTCAAATAAATTAAAATTGTTTTATCACTCACCCCGAAGCCTGCCGCTAACTCTGACGTAATTTGCGATGAATCCGCTTCCACGAGCAACTTTGATTCTTCATTATCAACTAGGATGTACGGTCGTCCACGAGGTTTGTTTCGTAGGTAAAAATTTCCAAATCGAAAACGTTGGAACCAAAAACGTACCGTGCTTTCTTTTACAGTAGCTTTCCCATACACATCATTAATCCTTCGAGCTGTTTCTGCAGCGCTGATGCCAGGGTGGAACTAATATTCGTAAATAACGCGATATTTTAAGTTTTACATTTTGTGAAAAGGACAACGTCAAAGAAAAATCAACTGGTGCGAAAATAAAGGAACCACTAAATATAAAACACAAATACACAACCCTAAATTTGAAATAAATTTGAATTTGGAATTCCTATCATCCAATCAAAGTGAACAGTTCAACAAAACGCCATTTTTATATGTAAGGACCTAATAATAGATATCAGTATAGATTGTAGTTCTATCTGTACACCCCTAGAATACGTATAAAATTATAAGTACATTGTCATTGAAATATCGTCTCTCGAAATCTAAAACAAAGAATGGGTTTGTCTCAGTATAACATTCAACAGATCTTGAATAACTTATTTTATTACTTAACAAATTGTCGGTAAACTTTAACTTCATTAATCTTTCTTATACTTACGTTAATTATCAAACTTACTCGGTGATACATAGAATTAAAAGTCATAAATTAAATTTCTTTTTGAAGTTTTTATACATCTATTTGACGATTCTTTTTATAAGTACCTGTTTATCTCAGAGAGATACTTAAATTAGTTGTATCGAGTTTTCGGTGAATAGAGGAAAACATCGTGATAAAACCATAGTACGGTGGTAGGGTATTTTCTAATGCCCGCCTGGCTAGCTCCCGCCCTCAAGTTCAAAATCCAAAAAAGGTTCAGAATCATATAAAAGAAATATCAATATTGCGATAGCAAACTGCCCGGGTTAGATCATGGCAAAATATTATTATTATATAATAATAATAATAATTAAGCTATAAATTCATTCACAAACTAAAATGAATTGTATCAAAAAGATTCACAATAGTGTTAAATATTATATTATAATATCCCTGGAAATTATCTAATCCCTGTTCTATTGTAAAACAGGGTAAAGTAATAATTATTGGCAAGCACTCCCCCCTCCCCCTATCCTCCTCTCAGATGACAACGGCCAGGGATCTCGGGGAGTGCCTCGGCGCGGCACGACGCGGCGTGCAAGCTCATTGTACGCGAAAATCTAATTTATTTCTATGAATAGAGTGAGCCCTTTTATGTGATATGCTCATTATGAGCCCCGCGAGTATATTTAACAGGGTTGCCAAACAATGAAACTGTTATGCGCAAGTTTATGTTTTCTATTTACGTGTCTATTCATTTGGAACGATCACAAAATGGGACGTAATAATTGTGTTTTGTCCGAAAAAGGTTCACTTCTGGGAATCGTATACTTGTCCGTTCTTACAGATAGTAAGTTTTTCAATTTGTGTGCCAAGAATAGAATTTATTTATATACTACGCACATACAAAAATGTAAAGTCACATAAAGATCTCAATTTACAACGTTCTACATCGTAGCATCGTAGCACGTAGCATCGTACCTAATTTCAGTAAAAACGATTGAATTTAGTAAAATGAGAGTCACTTTAAAATTACATAATATTATTTTATAACTAACAAACGATATTATTTCATATAGTTGAAAATTAAATTGCAAATTTTAAAATCTATCGATCTAAATAAAATTGTTCAGATTTGCTGTTATGCGCGCATCACGCAAAAACTACTGGTCAAATTTTAGATACATGGACATTATAAAAAAATACATCATCATTTAATAAAAAGGTATTAAAGTTTTAATAAAATTATTATTTTTATAAACACTACGCGTTCTTCTATCATAGAAGCGAGCAGAGCGGCGGGCACAGCTAATTATTACAATAAACTTGTATGTCACCAAATTATGTACACACGTCAAGTTGTTAACTATGTCGTTATGTCACGCTGCCAAAGATAGTTTAAATAAAATGCGACACGGGTGCCACAGTCTGCTTAAAAAAAGAAACATTTCAGAACTATCATCGTGTTACCGTAAATCATTATATTTAAATCGTTTTTATTATGGTTAAGATTATAAAATATGGATTACAGCCGATTAATAAACATCATCAGCGTGGCTATAATATGTCAAAAGATCAAAAACTCTTTAAGTCCGGGCATGTCTGAAAGGTAGAAGATACAGTTAGGAATCATGAAAATGCAGTACTCGTAATAGCTGGTAAAAATATAGCTCAAACGAAGATTTATAACGTTTATGATGTCAAAATAACTGTAAAGTACATTCTAGACTCGTTTTTCACGTAAATATTTTGTCTATATTATTATTTATGTCCATGTCGCCTTCTTTTCAGCATGATTGCAATAGAATATTAGAAGAGCAAATTTTACAAATAACAATATTAGTAATTTCTGTATGTTATTGGAAATCATACTTACATATTTTTTTACTGCATTTATCCACTTTTGACGTTTATCATATAACTATGGAAAGTGAGTAATATTCGTGTAAGTAATAGAATTTTACACCATTTGTCTTATTATTATTTAAAGTGTTCGAGTATCCAGCAATGCAATAATACATTTTCACTTAGTTAAATGTTATTTTTCACTTTTTTAATGTGATTATTTTTTAACGTAAAGTGTCAATGTCAAGGATTGTTTGCATAAAAGTTTCGGATTTGCGCCACCAGGTAGCAAAGCCTTCATAATGCACGTTCCCTACATAGCATGGTTTTTATCCTGATTAGCTTATTTACTGCCTATATTTTAAAGCAGTAATTGCTCAGTAGTAGCATGTACTGAAACTCCATTGCTCAATATGAGTTCGAATCCCCACAATGAGCCTGAGCTGTCGACGAAGGAAAACATCGTGATGAAACCATAGCATAGTAATAGGGTATTTTCTAACGCCCGCCTGGCTAGCTACCATCCTTAAATTGAAAATCTGTCGCCAAGCACCCGTAGGTATGTTTCAGCAGCTGCATTTGAGAGCTAGTCACCCCACTAGGCTTAGCGTGTCGTGTTACCATCTTAGGGCCCACATTAGTTGAGATTGTGACCAGACGCCAAACCGACATAGAATAAAAAAAATACTGCGAAGTTCACACAACTTTATATCTTTACTATAAACTACGAATACAAAGATATATTATACAACCATTTGCACTGCTTTACTTATTACTCTATTAATAAAATCTTTTGTTACACTTTTATCTGAGTTTCCAGACCAGATAAACCCAGTTTCAAGAACTTATGATGACGTCATAATAATTTACCATCCTGCAGTAATGATGTTACGCTAGTGTTTTCACTCTGCAACATATAATAATACTAATAATTATAAAAATGATTCTCTATAAACAAAACATTTAATGGCAGATGTACGTAATTCAGTTACCACTGAGCCATCATTACTTCAATACTCGTAGAGGACATAGAGGACCTATATCAAGCAGTGGACGTCTTTTGGCTTAATGGATGTATGGATGAAATTTTAACTAAAGTATTATTTAATTGCCGAAGCTCTGAATCTATTCTTATCGCTTTGAATATAAGTGAAGTGTCATCTACAAAAAGAACTATGTCAGTACTGTTCTCAACCACTAGCGGTAAACGATTTATATATACCAGAAACAAAAACGGTCCCTAAATCGAATCCTGAGGAACGCCGATTTTGGTTAATGAACCCGAGGAGGTTGACCCATTTTTATACTTATTATCTGACAGCGGTTTGTTAAATAAGAGCTTAGCCGGTCGAAAGACGTTCCACGCATACCATAGTGTATGTGTGTGCGACTGTGGCGTAATAAAAGGCCTTTGAGAGATCACAAAATACACCGATTGCATCCTGCGACCCCTACCAGGCCCTAAATATATGACTTAGCAGCGTTACACCAGCGACAGTGGTTGATTTTCCGTGAAACCATACTGCTGACCATCTATAATCTCTTGTGCCATGTAAAACCGTCACCAATCTACATATAAAACTACGACTCTCGCTGGAATAGTATCATTCAGTGATAACGTAAATATTTTGTGACAACCCTGAAGCTAGGTGAAAAAGGCCGGCCGCGGCCGCGCATTAGCGACGAGCGACGAGTGCCAGCAATGAGACGTTGCGGTAATAGGCGACAAACCTCAACAACTTAAACATTTTAAAATACGATATACAACATTTCACTCAAAAAGTCCTCTTTACACATAGCTTCTACTATCCTATGATAGTAAGAGAAACAACAGAAACTAAAAAGCACATAAAATTCAATCTGGAGGATGAGAGGCTAAAGTTATCTTCGACATTGGATCCGGTGATAAGAAAACTTAAATCGCGGACGCAATCGGAGGATGTTATAATGGATACGGTAAGTGAACATCTTTAGTGATAATGATCAGATGGGAGTTCAACATATCAGTGAACTCGTGATCACGGTCTGTCTAACCAGACAAAACGTCAAGAAATTTAAAATTAGGATCCGTATTAATCCGTAATATGTTCAATTAATTGTAAAATTACTCGAAGCGTAGGGGAAATAAAAACGTCAAAGAATTCGGTTTATATAAATAGTAGTCGATATTATATAATAATACAACTATAAAATTCAATAACCCTGTAGTTTACTCCTACATGGTCTTATTTTCTTTCATAATCATCTGCGATGTTATCAGAATTAAATCAAACAACAAACTGACAACACGGATCTCACTTCAAAAAACCTTTTTTTAATATTCAACTTAAAAATGCGATAAAGTGAGTTAGTCGGTTATCGTTTGCGAGCGCCGTGCGTCGAGGATTACCGCGACTTTATCCAACTAACATTGCTTTTGTTTAATGACGAACGAGCGAACTGTTTGTATCTATTGTACTCGCTCACACACAGGCACTGCATCACTGTACTTTATTAATAAATTATCTTTTGTTTCTGTTTGAAATACGAATATGACTATAATGTACAATTCAGAGCGTGATGAACATGGTTAGACATTACGTCTACGTAACCCTGAGTACCACTACCACACATACGACAGAAATTCAATATAATTACCGTCTTACAGAATCCTGTCAGGATATATTCCTCAGAATATTGTTTGTTTGAAAGCGCTAATAGCTAGGACTATCAAATGTCAAATTTGAAATATTATTTTTTCAATGTATAGCCTGTTTATTGAGGAAGATTATAGGTTATATAACATCACGCCCCGATCTTAATGAGCGGAGCAGTGAGCATGAACGTTAAGCAATGTAGCAAGCTGTATGTAAGTACGGGAAGTGAGCACAAGTATAAGCTACACGAGTGCGTTGAAGGAGACGCTGTGGACAGTTGGTCGAATAAATTTAACTCAGTCGAAACCTATCATAAAAATTGAAATAAAAGTAACAATGAGAATCCTATAAAATGACACAATACGGAGCAAATTCTCTACGAATGTGAATTCTCACAATAATACATTAATTGGAGTAGGCAATGATACGGGCTGAGCCTCCACACGGTATTGTCTAAGACCTCCCTTGAACAACAATATATGGAGATATCGAATGCGCACGAAACTCGGGAGCATACAGCGAATCGTATGCAGGAGGTTCACTCTGCCGTCCAAATGAAAAGCAGATTAACCGTATGATGCACAGTTTCAATAAATACGAGGTTCAAGTTAAGAATACCAAATTACATGAATATGGATAAATGACATAATTTTAGATTGAGCGCCATTTTATTTATTTCGTTACGTAAATGGCGCTATTTTTATGCCTATTATAGCCTGATGGTAAGCGGCTGCAGCAGCCTATAAATGCTTGCAAAACCAGAAGCATTACATACGCATTAACAACCATTTAAAAAACTGTTCACTCCCCTTTTGAAGTCTGTATGTAGTATGAGGTCATACGTCAGCTTTCACGAAAGGAGACTCCTCTAAAACCGTACTGTCCGTAAACATTTAAGTTTCAAGGTGTGAGGATGAACTCACTGCCGATTGCGAGCTATGCGACGGTGGAAGGTAGACGATAGCATTATATCGAAAAATTCATCAGAACACAACCCATCATATAAACGGTAGAACACATACAAGGAAGCGAAATGTCTACTTAGACTTAAAGGTTGATACGGCTTGTGAGTTTGGGATCGTCAACAATTCTCACAGCTCGTCTTTGAACTGAGTCAAATGGCCTAAGCTGGTATACAGGTGCCCCCACCCAGAGATAACAAATGAAGCTACTGATATAATAAACTTTTAAATAATTATCCTAACATTCCGCGACCACCATTAACATAATTATATCTTCCTCATAGCGATTTGCTCCCGCGACTCTTTTTTATGCTGGCTCAGTTATAACAGTAAGTGCCGACACAGTTTCATGTTCCATGCCTAGAGAATATACCAATGTTTCCGCGCTGCTAGTAAAAGTATTGCAATAATTTGTATCTGAAAACTTAAAAACCATACAAAACCTCCAAATAAGATTGTAGTCTAATACTAACCAACTAACAACAAAAAGACTATAATTAAAGTATATTGGTTATTAAACAACTATACATTTCATACACGTATCAGTACACGTACAGCTCGCTCCCGCGCTTTTAATGCGAATGGAGCTTTTCGGTAAATGCGCATTCTGTCGCCTTCGTTTCTGTGGTTAACGGATATGGGAACCCGGAATCAATTGCCGGTCGTATTGAGGGGTTAACGCATACCAACATTCCTGTATCGTGTTATTGTTGGATATTTCAGTGCATACCTACTGCTTGTGTTGCTTTATATTCACGTATATAATGTACAATGGTAAACAGAAATTGATTGGGTCTTTACAAAAAATAAAACTAATTTTAGAGTACAATATAACATTATATTAAAGTTCCACTACTGAGCAAAGAGTTCATTTCAATGCAAGGTACAAGCTTAATCACAACGCTAACACACAATCTATTGTATATATTATCTATGGAAAGCCGAAAAATCTATAGTTGTGAATCCCACCTAGAGAACATTTATCAAACCTTCGGGTTTCCTCAAGATTTCTCAGGTTTCTATTTCATACTGGTCAGCCCTGACAGTGTTACTTATTAAAATTTTCAGTTTAGGCTCTAAGAAGGCACTTATGAATGTCAAAACACTCCTACTAGTTCTGAAAACAGCTCGGCCATCTATAGGAGCCGGCAAGCAACTCTATCGGGCTTATCTTTAATTTTTACATTTTAAACAGCAATGGAATTTCAAAAAAACTCGTGTATTAATCATTAAGCCATCACTAGAACGAAAATAAATGTACATAATACATTATATATATGATAAACTTTACAAAACCTATTAAAAATTCTCATCGAAATCGTTCGTAAATAAAGTTAGTTGTAAATAATAAATGGCTCGAGAGTTGAGATGGAGTTACGGCGACCCTTAATTGGACATAAATGTCCCACTATTAGGGGCTTACCGGCGCGGCGCGGCGCGGTCGGTCGCAAAGCCACCACCACACAGTTAACTCTAATGCTATTAATAGCTAATGATGATAAAATGATTTAAATTATGTATAAATGTTGTGCAAACGAAACTAATAGCTAATCGAAAAAAGGTTTACATTTCATTTTCACAAGACAAATGAACGGATAGATTGTTGCCGACTGATACATTCTCGATAACTAAAGTGGCTTTTGTGAACGAGCAGTCACATTTTTTTTTATAAAAATCATTTTTATGCCTATGAAATGGCTCACAGAAGTTACTATATATCCCTAGATATATGTACCATATATCTCTCGTAGCAGAGTAGAAGGGGCCCACCTATATCACCTATCACTTTTGAGGGTCGGAAAACCTCACAATAAATACCCATTAATAATATATTGTAAACTAGAGATATAAGCTATTTCCATATGATATTTTGTCACATCCACAATTCGGACTGATTAAAGCTTATTAATATTTCATCCTTTATCTACAGCGACTAGCAACACCGACTGTAGGTACTAAACACTGGCTTTACGATGATATCCCGTAATTTATTTTATGCTTGAATTATTCACAAAGAATTTTCATCAGCAAGAATTAATTGTTAAAGTATTAACCATTTTGGATTTAAAACTTAAATGAATTGATGGTAAATTTAGTCTACATCGGTTGCGGCTGAAACTCACGGTACGCTACGCCACTAATCGTGTCTGGGATTATCGATATTCAATATTAGCGAATGCGTCTTTAATCGGAATCTAACGTGGATTAGTCCGTAACTATCGAGTTTGAATAAGTTCTTATAGTTACTGTTTAGATATCGTATAAATACACAAATATATATATATATATATATATATGAATTGAATTTAAATACATTATTATTATATATACCCTATATTAAATATGCACCTATATATATATATATATATATATATATATATGCATTGAATTTAAATACATTATTATTATATATACCCTATATTAAATATGTCCATAATTTTTTGATATTCAATGTAGTAAATGTACTTTTCGCTGTTCACTTATATAACCGTCCAAACTCATATATAAATTTCTCACTCATAATGAATAACGTGATTTATTCAAGTAAAAGTGAAATTATTTTACAAACAAATGTATGTTAAGAAGTTAGGATAAAAGTAACAAGAAACCGAGATGAATATTTTTATACACCTCGAAAAACCAAAAATAAACAAGTGTTGTGTAAAAGGCCTTTGCTCAACACCGGGACACTTACAAGTTTGTACTAGTATATAATTACAATAATACTCGTTAATGAAAACATCTCTACCTGTAATTAAGCAAACAGTTTCCGTGAAACTAGCAACGAGGCCGCGCTGTCGAGCCGCACCGGTCTAATCCTATTAAACATTGTAAATAATTGGTTTAATCCACCAATTAATAGGATTATTATAGAATATGTTCCATAATCATATCAACTATATCGTGTTGTTGTTTCAATAACTTACTTAATTTAATTCCGTGACACTCAAATTTTGCATATGTTCAATCTTCTCTAACTTTTGAATTAATACTTCCTTTGTCGTGTTCAGTAGAGGGTGGAATAGAATGCTGCGAGCGCTTCATGTGACGGATGAGCAACATAGCCATCGGTGACTATAATTAATGTGAATCTATTTCATTATTTTTTTATTGTGTGAAAAAGTTTTACGTTTATTTGAATAAAGTAATGTTTATTAATATATGTTGTAATATATTTTTATACAAAAAAAATATTACATTATTAACATTGATGATTAATTTCATTATGGTTTTGACACGCGAGATAACATTTTTGTAGTTATGTCTTCTTGTTATTACTTCTTATGTGCTTACAATAAGCACACACAATAAAACAAAACATTTTAAATTATTAATTGAAACCTCTTAATGATTTAAGCCCGGTGAAGCAGTAAAAGCCGTCTCCAGGGCTCTTATGACTAACAGTATAATCAGATCGACAACCTCTTCATGATTGGTTTTCAAAATATACTAAATAATATTTTCATTAATTTTTAAAAAGAAAGTCCGCACCAATATTTATTATGAATATATATATATATATATTTTAAATCTACGTTAAATTAGAACCTACAGTTTAAATGTCACATTTCTACTATAAATTCAGTAAAACATTTTAATTACGAGAGTTCACTAAAACAATTATGTTTTTAATTACACATTGCTATATAATCTCTTTGAGACACACACATATAAAACTATTTTATCACTTAATTTGCATTCGTTATCGAACTAAACACAGAGGCAGCGTGCAAGCTTCGAGTGGAACACCCAGTGATCACATTAATTGTGCGACCGTTGATTGGAGACGCTCCGACTGAGACAGATTGAGAAGCCGTGGGCAGTGGCCGGTGAACGACGATCACAATTAAACGATAAGGGCGAACACATATTATAGCTACGTATGTGTGCTGTTTAGTAAGACCACAGATTTAGTCGCTAAGATAATCGTTTGAGCCATGGTGTTGCCAATAATTAAAATTTTGTTTACGGAGATAAAATAAATTATTATTTTCATCTGAGACCAACATAGAACAATAGAGACGCTGGATGAGACTTCCAGGAAATCTTCTTTACTCCCAGAACTCTCTCGTACATAATTAGCTTTTTATTGCTCTTTGACTAATCAACTATATCGGTTTGTATTCAAACCTAAACTGTCTGTTGTTATGAGTAGCTCTCACTTTCGCTTACCGTCGAGTAAGTTCGTTTTTTTTTAATAGCAGGACAGTATAGTGACATCACTGTGATTGATAGTAAGCAGAATACAGTCCAAACACGACGGCGGCCACCGGGAGAACGGACATCGATCAGCGGTCGACGCTCTCATGCTTATAAGCCTCTCGGTAATCTTGATATAGACTGGCCAATTCCGAAATGAAATAAACCAAAAGAGAGTAATTACCCAATCGGGTACAGATCCATACCACTCTACTTGATTACTGGATATCCTATTACACCGTCTGATCCCGGAACGCGACATGCCTAAGCGTGCCACTACTGCGATATTACACTTGGTGTATGGTGGCCGCGATCCAGTCGCACATAATTGTCGTGACCTACCACTGTATTCACGAGCAACTCCGGGAACGTGTTGGACAATAATAAATAACTTAGTGAAGAGAAAACATTTTGTATGATAGTCTTGTCTGTCACCCGATTATAAATTCGCTGTGTGTTGAGTCTAAAACATCAATTACTCCAGATAATGACGATTTTTTTAGATTAATAAGCCGTAATATTATGAATGACAAGTCAAATAATATTCCCATTCGGCTGTCAAAGCAATTGACAGCTGTGATTCAATTGTAACAAGTTGTATTAGATACTGACTCGCGGTTATTTGGAGCAATAATGACTTAGAGGTAGCGCTTCTCGTCGAAGGAGGAGAGTTTGGATTTTACAATAGACCAGAGGTTCCAGTGAAGACAATTATATATGATTCTGGGACTCACCTGCTTAGCAAAGGTACCTCCTAGTTAGGGTGGTACCCTATACCTTTAGGTGCTCGGCGACAGATTTTCAAATTGAGAGTGGTAGCTAGGTGGGTACTACAAAATGCCTCACCATAATGCTATAGTTTCATCACAGTGGTTGAACGTAAAGGACCTTCCTCAGGCTCATTGCAAGAATTCGAACTCACGTGAATCGAGGCGGTTTCCGTACACACTACTACTGAACCAACACATATAGGTAAGTGTGTTCCAATCTCTTAAACTTTAGTAGAGTAATAACTTTAAAAAAATGACAAGCGCAAGTAAGTTGTTAACCAAGTCCTCATCACTAGCCTTTATGTAAATAATAAAACATTAAAACTACATATCAAAGAGTAACACGTCGCCGCGATATATTTTATGACTCTATAAAAATGATATTCATTCAAAATTGACCGCATAATCAGGAACAACCGCACAACCCTCTCGCTCCGAAATCCCTAACTACATTAAACAGGAAAGATGGTTTACAATTAACCAAAAGTATCTGCGACTATAGTGCCGCACACTGTCAGATGAATTTAAAAAATAGGTAAATAGCCCTGTCCTTAAGGTATTCTTAAATGATCTTTATATATTTTTCCGACTATTATAAAAAATAATATAGGCTTTTTACACTAATTAAAATTTTATCTGGGTCGAATTCCTTAATCTTATCCGCTATGTTTGTATACTTTATGAAATTCAACGGGAATAAGATATATAACAATTACTTTTAACTATATACCTCTTTACTGTGATAACTAAAATTATTGTGTATTTTTTGTTTTTGTTTTAGTAGATATTGATATATTTATTTAGATCATGTTAGGGTACTCATGAACTCATAGGATTCTAAATAAATAAAATGATATTCTCAAAGTTTCAAGTCTTAAATGTATCTCTGCAATTAAATTGCATTGAATTTTTCTACCTGAATAACACGGGGTTTTAGCATTTTTTTAAGGTCCAGTTAGAGAGATTGAGACTTGAAACTTGGAGAATTTATTATTTATTTATTTCAAATCCCTGAGACAGCCCTTGGGAGTAAAGATTTTTATAATAATGACTTCCGTAGGCTCTATGAACTTTAAACATTGACATGCCGCCTATAGACTCTATATTCTCGAAGTGAAAACTTCTTTAATACCGTTTTTATTTGAAACTCGATGAAACGAAAAAGCGACACTAAAAAGAGATAAACACATATATCTATAGGATTTAGCCTGAGAGAGAATGAGATAGAATATGTAATATAGTGTTTCCTAAGTTTAGTTTTCTGAAGGTTTCACTTTTATACCGCGTGTGAAAAAAATATTTTTTTTAAACTGAAGTAGCGATCCAGTATTTTTTCCAGCATAAGTTAAGTGTTCACTTCATCCCAGGAAAATCTATAACCAAATGTAAAGAAATACATCGACCTTATAACCCAACCCTTGGTTTTTATTTACCCTTTATTTGGTTTTAGGTTGAAAAAGTTGGAAATGTCGTGTGGCCATCCATACATTCCAATTAGACTCTTCAGACAAGACATAACATCACGAGCGTTCTTTATTCACGGTAGTGTCCTATCTCTTGTAGAGTCAAATCTTGACAATTGAATATTAGCAATATTAAGCAAATAGCAGTAAACAAAACTTGATGGAAAGCGAAAACTTTTAACCCTTTTTAAAAAATAAAGTAAGTTTTGTGAAACGGCTAAGCCGCACAGCGGTATAAAGGATATGTAGCCGACACTGTATCAAGGCGGCACTGAAGAAGCGACTAGAAAGTACGATTTACATAATACGTCCGCCATCAAGCGGAAGGCATTTTAATAATATTCGCATTCCACAGGACACGTTCTATTTCTGTATTCCTTAATACCAAACCAACATACCGAAACCGGTAAATGTAAATAGATTATTTATGTTTACATACTTAGTTTATTTATTATTATTTATGCAGTTCGTGTGATGTTGTGATTTGATGCCACTGCAGCATGTAGCTATGTCTAACCAATCTCAAAAGTCCCGCAGTCCTGAGCCAGTCATTACAGGTTGATATTTCTGAGTCCTGACATGTAACACCTCCTATGTGTTTGTCAACCACTCTTCGAATCTCTTTTACCACTCTGACAAATTTTGTTAAATAAAATGTGTTACTAACTTACGATTTATCGATCTCACCGTGGTAACAAAATCTTACTGACACACTAATACACACAATAAGTGACAGCGTAAAAATATTTTTATGTAGAAGCACATCATAGGAATTAGGTGATACAATGATATTAATGTCATCTATATTGACTGGTAAAAACTATCTGTCAGTTCCATATACGAGTAGAGTATTTAGACAATACGTCTAGCTTAACTCATTTTTCTAAAAACTATTAAACACGGTTTTTGTTATTATTTGCTCTATTCCAGTGCATACGTTAGTTTAGTTACCTGACGAAAGACATTGTTTTTTTTTTTTTATCGTTGTAGGTTTGGCGTAGTGGCCACAATCTCACGTGATGTTAAGTGACGATGCGGCCCAAGATGGTAACACGCTAAACCTAGTGGAAGACTGGCTCTCAAGTGCAGCTGCCGGAACACACCTATTGGTGCTTGGCGGCAGATTTTCAACTTGAGGGTGGTAGCTAGCCAGGCGGGCATTAGAAAATGCCCTACCACCATGCTATGGTTTCCTCACGATGTTTTCCTTCACCGAAAGCTCAGGCTCATTGTAGGGATTCGAACTCACGTCAATCGACGCGAAGTCGTACACGCTACCACTACGCCATCATCGCTTCAAAATCTTACTAAATCGAAAACAAACGAATTACGTTTAACCTATTTTCTGAAGGTATTTTCATCCGTGGTCTGTTCATAGATCTTCTATTTTATTTTTTCAAATTTGAATTTGTGGCCACCGAACAACGATATTAATAGCAACATGTATTTATACAAAACATGCTAGTTTACGTGGATAGAATATTTTTCTAATTTTTAGAGTTAAAACAATGCATTATGAACATGGGGGCTCCTTTGTTAAACTCCCCAGCTAGTTTTTGTGGCAACGAATTCATGCTTACTAGAACCATTTATAATTCAAAAGCATTCTAAAGCATAACTTCTAAAGCATTTATTATTTATAATTCTCTTCCTGTCCTGTCCTGTCTTATGATAATTTCTGTATCCTCCTAACATGATGGCTCCCTTGTTAGAAATTTTTAGGGAGTTTTTGTGGCATCTCAGAATTCATGATCCATGTTATTATTTCCAATCCACTTTACTTGTGCACAAAAACTTTATTATGGAAAACGTAACCTGTATTACATAATATAGGGTCAAATAAATTTATGAATAAAAAATAAAAACCACTACATGACAATTTGAGATCCCGCCAAAAAGCCCCAAAAAATTAGTTAATACTTATATACGTGCCGTAGTTTTTTATTCGATTTTCTTCATAGAAGATTTTGCCACTGTCAATAATTTCATTTATGTGATTGCTGTCATTCGAGTTCAATTGGAAATATTTCTTGTATTTTCATTTTCAAAAGCCCCCAAATAACAGAAAAAATAATAAAATACCGCAAGTTGACTAATCAACTTAAAACAAATTAAAAAACACCAATTCAATGCTTTTCAAAAACTGAACTGAATATCGTGATTCATTGTAATGTTTATTAATTAGACATTAGTAGGTACATTGTTTAGTTTCCTACACAAACTTGTGTGTTCTATGTACGCACGTAAGAAGATAAATACTTCTTGAGCGTAACAAAACAAAAAAATATCATATGTTCCAACAAAAGCCAATAATGACAATGATTTAAATTCATTTTTGCTGCTGACTTTTTTTGTGTATAAATAAGTATTATTTTAATCAAATGAATATAATATTTTTATATTGTTAAATTATTTTTACCTCATTTAAAATAAAAGTCCGTTATATGAATTCACATTATAAATGGCTAACTTCATCGTGTCGTACGTCTGTTACGTGATGCGCGCTAGCTCTCAAATTTACTCTCTACTAAACGCGACAAAATGATTATAACATCAATAACAATAATATTTATACAGTAACTGATTATTAACAAATATTGACAATGTTTTAGGCGGAAACTTAATTGTTCAGTTCTGTTTTTATTTTCAATAGATAAACTTTCATTATCCTATACGTACCATGTAAATTGATGGCATTTTACGTGACATAGTTTGAGAACTATGTACAAATAAAGCAAATTTTTATTAAGAATATACAGAGAAAATAGAACTTTACAAGTACCACAGATATAATAATATAAGATGAACATAGCTTTATACATTTATTTAACCCGAAAGATTTGACCCAGTTGTAACATAATCTCTAAGTTGCTCGCGATTGTCGGAAAATGGTTACATAAGTTGTTAGGAGCAAAGCCCTTGAGTAACGTAGCTGAGTTTCGCAACTAACAAAGATCAGATTAAACGACTTTCGACAAAGACATAATCAACGCGAAAGGTTTTTAAAATTGAACCCTCTGAATATAAACTTAACTTTATGTGACGAAGAATGTCGTTATTTCCGATGACTTTAAAAGCTTTTACATAAACAAATATTAATTGATTTTAGGGTGTAAGGCTTAAATAATATTTACAACTTGAGATATGCAACTTCTAAGCGCGTAATGCACCCAGCTCGGTAACTACCGAACTTTATAAGTCTATGAAGGCAATGGTGATAGTGGGGTGGTAGGGCTTTACAGCCCTGCTGGATCGTGACCACTATGAATATGGTGAAAAGCTCGTCGTAGTGTCCGTTTATATGCGTATCAGCCAGCTCATATCCATCCAGTTTCTATTTACGCTGGCCGGCATGACAGCGGGGACTGGCGATGAATTGCTGATCTCACGGTGGTCACCACTATTTTTAATCGACTAAAAATAAAGAAGGAGGTTCTCAAAGCGAATGTATTTTATTATGGATGTTCAGCGATAACTTATTATATATTATTTCATAATATAATAATAATAATAAATATTATTATATATAGTACATGGTAGATATATATATATATATATATATATATATATATATATATATATATATATATATATATTCTTTTTCAGATGTTTTTTCCTGGCAACGCTATATCTTCATTATTTTTTTATTTTTCATTATTTAAATTAATGATTCAAACATCATTTGAAAGCTTACTCTCCTTGCTATTGACGAAACATACAAATGGTTTCAAATTAATGTTAGTTTTAAAAATGATTAACAATATTTTTCATTGGGAAAGTCATCTGTTGAATCAAATGAAAATATATTACCAGGCTCACCTAGATATATTTTTTTATATTGTGTAATTATTGTTTACAGTTTACTGAATTCTCTAACGCTTCTTCTACTATTCCCAACTGAATTTACTATATAATCTGTTCACGTTAAGTAAACTACTTTCAAATGTAAATTTCATGTAGAACCTACATAAAAAAATAGCAAGGATTATTTTCATTCAACATCTGTCGCTGAGGAAACGAGCCGAAATAATTTGTAGAGCTATTGACGGATACGCGCGTACTCGTCCGTGCGCGGAATACGTAACACGACGCGAGTGCGAGATCCTAGTAACACCACGCAATGGTTATATTGTTGCCAACTTGGGACTTTTACTCATAAATCAAGTAGCTAATGATATATTTAGACTTTATCTTATTCGTCTAGCGATCCTGTTAAACTATTTTATAGTAATCTGAATACTCCATACTTTTACCTTTTTACCCAAATAGGGAATAGGTGTATAGGGTAGCTAAAACAGTATCCTATAGGTTTTGATAATCGGTTCGTGTGCGGTATTTAAACTATTAAGGGCCGTATCTCTTTGATGCGGCAACCTAGAAATTTTATTGTTTTACAGCAGCATGAGGCTATAGGCCGTATATGATATTAATTTTAACTTTATACCTAATGTCGTTTTCGAGGAAAATTGTATTGATACACGAACAAACAGACAAACAGACGGACAATAAAATGATCCTATAATGGTTTCGTTTTATATTTTATTTATTGAGTTACGGTGCTGCAATAATGTGTCAGAACTCTTCCCAGAACAAAATGGAATATACAATAAACAAGAAATTAAAACTGTAGGAATTTGCAATGTTTTTAGTTGTTAATACCATATAAGGCAGTACTATACACCGATTCCGGAACGTGACACGCCTAATCGTACCACTACACCTGGTTATATGGTGGTCGCAATCAAGTCCGAAACAACTTTCATGACCTACCACCACCCAGCCAAAAAGGTTTCTTCACTTGGTAACACTCAACAGAATACTTTCATATTAAATAGGAAATAAACCTATTTCACACTATTTCTTAGTTTTTTTCTAACCAGCCAATATACCTGAATTCAAAATTGCATCTCACGGGACTTGGAAATACACATTATCTAGTGCATTTCTTGTCGTATGGGTACAATATAATACTTACAAAAAGTTTTCCACTTTTATCCATATCGTAATTAGTTATAAAACACAAAAGTTTTAAGTTAAAACGAATAAAATACTCTACAGTATACAAAACATCAATTTTGTCGCGTACTCTGACGTCAATAATACTCCATGACAGTGCGCCAAAATGGCAGCGTTCAAATCACTCTAATCTCATTGCAGTTTTTAAATATTTATTTCACTGATAGCACTTGTGCGGCATTATTGTGCTCATAGTTGTTTAGTAAATAAATGGTTAACATATTAAAATAATTATTATTATATTTAGAAATTCACGATCCAACTTAATATTTCAAAAAGCAACAAAACCTTTAATTTAAATAAAACCAAAGTTACAATCTGGTATAAGATAAAATAACGAAAGTTACTAAAAACAAAAGGACTACATAACTAATACAATTGTCAAGACAAACGCCTTGGTTGTATTATATTGATCAAGCTTATTAGGCTGCACCATATTTGGCAACGAACCATAGTGTTTCGCTTAAGCGATTCGCATTACAGGATGAACAAGCAAATCCATTTACGTAGTGCATTATCATGCCAACGTAATGACAGCAGATAAATTCATCTCTTAGTACTTGCCATTATTCTAGTACTTACAAACATGTAACAAACTCTTCTCAATACAAACGGCAAGAATAGTCGCGGACTCAACGATATACTTAAATATATAAATTTCTCAAAATTACATTAAGTTTAATAAAGCACAAACTTTGAAAGTAATACAAGCTGCAGTAGCTCTTATGTCGTTGCAATAAGCTGTTGTTACAACAAAATAACAAAGTTTTGTAAGCATTTATTAAGAAATGTTAACAACTGACGGGGACTTTTATAAAGGCGAGAGGGTCTCAAAGTTAGATTAAAATAGTTTATCTAACTCTTCGGCAATAGTTCATGTGACATATTATGTAATCTACTATAAGATTATTCACTGATGGGGAAACTTCAAAACAACTATACCTCGGAATCCATAAATTTGAAACTTGAATTATATGTATTATAAATCAATAACACAAAACAATAGCTTCAGGATATAAAAAAATTGATGCGTGACTTATGTCACCGCATAACTATACGAACTCTCAGTTTATAATTATATGGATGAGATTGACTTTAAAATTTCGTTTATATTTTCGTATCGCCTCATTACGGCGGCGGATGGTGCATCGTAGAGGAGTTTTAGTGAGTAGTAGTCTGACATAACCACTCGCTCCCCCGAGCGGGAGTGTTAACCACGTAGGGATTCTCCACTTTAAAAAAACATGAAACTTCGATCATAACGCACGAACCGCTAAAGCAGCAGCGGCTGACGAGTGCTGGAAACAAATTAGCCACTGATAATTCACATTCCTAGTAAAGATTTAAACAACAAAACAAGAGGTTTGTCGAATAACTTCATAGTGTATAGGTTTATTATTACAATATGTAAAAATTCACACTCATATTTTTACATACGCGCATAAAGATTTATAACTTCATAGAACCTTGCGAAAATAGTTGTATATTGATTATAATAAATGAACTTATAGAAGATAATAACACACCTATATAGGAAATAAAATATAAATACTATTTACCACTGCATTATATTAACGGATAACGTCAATTTATTTTAGGTAAATTTTACCGTTAAATTTTCCATATCGATACCGGTTTTTGTACATAAATGGTAATAGACTGTAGATTCATTGATAATCATAATACCAGTCAGCAATAAGCTCTCTCCCGAGCGAAGTCATTTGATTCAACACCGCATCAGCTTACGACTATATCGGCAATTTACATACACAGGTACATAGGTTCTGTAAGGGACCTTTTTTTTTCTTTTTTTGGCTAGTTAGTTTAGACAAAAATTAGCAAATCACTAAATACATATACACATGTTCCTTCCTTCCTCCCAGAAGGCAGGAACATGTATATTTGTACAGTTAGTTAGCTCGAATTTCTATGTATAGGGATTTAGTCAGATCCCGACTTTTTCGCATGATCGGCAACAGCCCAAGCCGAGGTTCGGCCACTTTGGCACCCTTGGAGCTTGTTGCCTAGCTTTCGTGGCTGAGTGCCTTCCGCGCTCACCCCCAAGCCCGGTGAAGCTGTAAAAGCCGCAAAGGCTCCAGAGCATCTAAGGCTAACAGTATAGTCAGTTCGAAAAAAAAAAAAAAAAGCAATTTCAAACGCTAAGAGATTTACTACTCTGTGTTTTCACACTTCACGGTGTTGATACGAGAACGCGTTCAGGTTTCCTCAAGATGTTGTACTTCACCGTCAGCCGACAATTAAATTCAAATTAGTAAATATACGTGAATTCCAGATATATTTTTTGTTACATGGTGAGGTTCGAAACCTGTGGACATCAAATCGATTTTCTAGTAATCCTAATTATTCGGGCACCATCATTTTCGTTACATTTCACTTGCATTGCGTTCACCGGCTGATAACGAAATGCTAAGCGAATCTTCGTAAGAAGACATTTTTATTATACTATGAGCCCTGTGAAGTGGTAGGTGGCAGTCCAATTATTTATGGTATACAATGAAACGTTCAACTAAATCTAACAGTTTGATGATAAGTGCGCACAAACTTTTAGCGCATTTAGTAGAGGGTAAAATGATGCGCCTGCATCATCTGACAGAAATGCGACCTGATGCAGTTACCCAACAATGATAATGATGTGTATTCATTTCACAGACTTCTTTATTGTGTTAAAACAATTTAACGGTATATAAATAAACATTTTAATTTGATTAAAGTAGATTTATGTATACACTATTAAATTATTTTTAAGCAAAAAAGTAAGTAAAATGAATGTACATTATTATCAGCTAACTTCATCGTGTTGGATGGCACGTGGGATACAATTTTTAAACATATATATTATTATTTTTTACGACAAAGTAATATAACTTCTTATTTGCGTACAGAAATACACATAATTTTTTAAATGTTTTACAGGTACGTGCATGGCCTCGTCTCATCTGAGAGTAAGTGAAGATGAGGCCAACGATGGATAAATAGAATAGAATAGATAGAACGACAGGATGGATACTTATCAGCTGCCTATTCACTCTTCGCTAGAAGACTCCCAAGATATAGATGAGTGAGAAGACAGATGCCGGAAGTGAATTCCACTCCTTGGCCGTTCCCATAATAAACGAAAAAACTAATCGATTCGTACGAATTGGGAGAATGCTCACCACATGTGTGGAAACCGACACCACGTCTAGTTGTCCTATATACTATTCTTTATAATATAAATGATATAATAACGGTTGAACTTAGCACCATAATAATATGTATTAGTGAAAGAATCATAAAAAAAAATTATTATTACATTACACCCATCATTCTCAATGTGTGCGATAAAGCCCTCTTGTGGAGCTCGAGACTTTCAGGAAAGCGATAGAGCACTTTGGAGAAAATTTGGAGGAGTTAAGGCTGAAAAGGGGGGCGCTGGCTGATTAAAAAATCGGAAAAGTAGAACTCACGCCCTGAGGGTTCCGAGCTGATTACATTACATATCGTATATTATTGTAATGTCTTTCACATAAAAATTGTTTGTAAATTATCCTTATGTACTCCAACATCTCTCCGTCTATCCGTCTTTTTCTGTTTTAGTGCGCTTATAACTCAGGAATTTTGATTGCAATTTTTATTATTATTTTATGGATGTATTTTCCAAAAAGATTTTTGATTATTTTTACTAACGTTATGTAACAAAACAAAGCATAAATGATGATAGAAACTCAACTCGGGAAACATTCACTGCCAGCACACTTTCTTGGAATACGCTGCCTTAAACCGTTACATTTAAAATATTATAAAAAAGATGATAAAGAAATCTTCTTGTATAATAACTAAACTTAAACACAGTGTATAATATACAACAGAAATATCTAAAAAAGTCTGCTACTCCTAATACAATATATATACTAACTTTAATGTTTAAACCACAATATTTTAAGAATTTGTCTCCTGGATTTGCTGAACTTCTCACTATCGCATCTGATTGGCTGTTATGTGCTGCAGTACTACCAATCACTATCAGCGACGCTGAAGTTGCTTTTTTTCACCGCTCCCACGTACGTCGGTAAATTTTTTCGAATGTTGGTTTTTATGTGGCTCTCTTTTTATTTTCTTTAATAATAAGCCCAAAGGTCGTGCTGTTATTCTATAATGGACTGTGTGCCTGTCATGAATCTTGTGATTCGCGGCCGAGTGAAGAACATTAAGTACTGAAGAAATTTTGTTTGTGCTGGATTGAACGTGATTTACCTAACTCAACCTAGAAGACTGGCAGAGCAGAGGAAGGACTCTGGGTTCCTGGGTTCGAAGGTTATAGTCGTATATAGTATTCAGTGTCTTTGTTTTTTTTTGGTCGAATCGGTTAGTGACCGAGACTTTTACTACGAAAGCCATTTGCTAATTGTGTTAACCTAGAAACTTGTTTTTTTACAGCAGTAGAAGGTCATTGGTATTAGTATTCAATATAAATTTAAGTTTATAGCTCGAGTAGTTTTCGAGAAAAATGGTTTTGACACACGGACAGACGGACAACAAAGTGGTCTTACAAAGATTCGGGTTTTTTTTTCATTATGGGTTACGGAACTATAAAAAGGCGAAAAATCATGTTTTTCTAATACATAATTCTGCAGGTCTATGGATACAAACTAAAACTACTATAGCTACATAGAGCTTTCGTTCCTTAATCTTGCCCTGTTTTTTAAGATGCGTCACAGAGAGAGCATTGTGGGTGGCTCTAGAAAATGTTTTATTCACATAGTAAATGGGCGGTGGGCGTAATAAGTTTGAGAACCTCTAGATTAGATTATAATTGAAATGGAAATTTAAACATAATAAAGGTATAATTATTACTCAAATTAAATTACTGAAAATTCGTATTAGATATTACAGGGTCGACCATTATTACAATTACTAGCTTCTGCCCGCGACTTCGTCTGCGTGGAGTTCAGAGTTGGGTCTAAAGAGAAATAAAAAAATATGTCATATACCGGTATAAAAAGTATCTTATGTGTTAATCCAGGTTAAAACTATCTATGTGCCAAATTTGATACAAACCCGTTCAGCCGATTTTCCGTAAATTAGTAACAAACATCCGAACATACAAACTTTCACATTTATAATATAACTAGCGACCCGCCCCGGCTTCGCACGGGTGTTATGCTGATAATTAATATACCTACCTACTACAGAATGTCCTTAAACAACGTTTACAACTTTTTTGTCATTAGACAATTCCAAAAAGTTTTTGTTTAGAGTTTACTCTTGAAAGAGCGACATATAATTGACCATGGTATATAGGGCCGGTACCGCCGCACCGCTATGTCCCTGCATTTCAAATCTGTATATCTTCGGAATCATTCATTTAAATTACATGCAGGAGGTTACTATAAAAATGTGACTACGAAGCCTAGCAAATGTGGTTCTGTACGGAAACGATAAGAGGGAATTATAATGTACAGCTGTTCGGAACACTCGCCATGATACGGACTGTGGAACATACTTAGCGAGGGTTTGTTCTTGCGCAGCTGAAGCGGCTAGAATGTGTCATTAAGAATGTAACGTCTGCATCATTAACATTGTGTATGTTCCGTCTCAGCAACCTGTCCAAAGCATCGAGAAGGTATTTTGCGGATCTATCCCAGAGATGACAACAGTATTTCATACACGACCGAACTTTTGCCTTAAAGGTAAAGTTAACCGAGTGCGAAAAAACCATCGCACCCTGTTCAGGATTCCGAATCTCCGAGATGTAGAGTTATTTATTATCGATATGTAATTTCTAATACATCACAACTCTATGACGATGTACGATTACATTTGTGTTTTTTTTTTACCCAAACGTTTTAAAACTCTTCAGAGATGGGAATCCCGATCGAATCTGAAATCTCGTACGTGTATCGAATGTCGGCGTTAGGTGTTTTGTACAATTTGCATATCTTAATCCGATATGTTAGGGCGGTGCGCGACGCGTCAGACGGTACAACTAGTGTTGCCAGTTATCCCGCGAGACGCAGAAACTCACGTCTCTAGAATCTTGTAAAAAATCTTCATGAAAAGTGCGTGCCTACGTGATGTTAATTTTCCTTTATACTGGTAAATCGTAAAAGACGGTATATTTTGGATCTAAAAATGAATCTTACATAATTATTCGTCATTCCAACGCAATTTATAGAATAAAAAACATTAGCAAACCGGATAAAATTTTAAATGTATTGCAGAGCCGTGCTTTTTCATTTACATTTGAATTTCCTATTTTTAGTAAATTCGAGTCAGTGAGTTGACAACCCAAGACTACAACTGTTGTCGAGTGAAGCGCTATAAACTTCGTTATGATATAGGCATTATCACTTTATCATCACGCGAGTCTTCTCACTGAATTCGGTAAAGTTAGGGCGTTTACTAGTTCTATCCTATATGCTCAAGTTGAAGATTTGTCGAGTATCTTCTAGCAGCTGTTCCTGATATCCAAAACTAATTATAGATGTAGCGATATTTAATGTGAATATAGGTCATGATTATCTACATATACTTTGTATATATACTCTATTTATAAAAATGAGTGTTTGCACCCTATGCGTTTCACAAACATTGATCACATGACACTCATCATGAATATTTATATACTTACTGATTATTTTTCTCTGTCTGTCTGTCATGCTTTTGTCCGGATTTAACTCAAAAACAGCTTGACCGATTCTTATGAAATTTCGTACTAGCGTTGTTCAAATGATATGCTTTTACAACTCGTAAAAAAAATTCGAAAAATTAAATTTTCATCAATTTTTAACCGTATCCTATCAAATTTTGTAGACAGGAAGGATGTTATGCAATAATTGATAGGCTATAAGATTAGTTCATAAAATTTATGGATATCTTTAAAAAAAAAAAGGAAATATTGTAAAAATCTTGTGTGCGTCTATTAGAGATTAGAAATGTAAAACCGATTATGTTCATTCAAACAATATATTTGTTTTATCGAGACGATTGTTCATAGTTATGTTAGGGTCCGACAGATGGCACTGTAGTCGGGCAATTAACTATCGGGGAAGGCAGAACAACGTCTGCCAGCCCTGCTAGTTATATAAAGAGGCAAAATTTGTATGTTTGTAGGGGGTAATCTCTGGAAATACTGATCCGTTTCTAAAAATTCTTATACTGATAGGAAGCTACTTTATACCATAGTGCTATAGGATATTTCTTATTTAATTTTATATTGCTATTATCGCGATGTAAATCACGGCGCGGTGGTTGCTGGTAAGTAGGTATATAATATATATTTATTACGATGCTGAACAACCTTGTTACCTCTGCGTACCAAACAAATGTAGGTAACAACTAAACATTATCGAGAACAGATCTTCGATACCGTTGCTTATAAACCTGAAAGCTTTGGTATCTGTTTCAGTTAAAGGATAATGCGCGAGTACAGTGTTAATAACATTTGCATATCTTAATGCGACGCTCGAAGCAGCGGCGCGGAGGTACGGGGCGAAAGCGCGAGCGCGGCGTTACATACAAACTTACGAAGCTCGTGTTCAATATAATTTCGATACTAATATTAGCTCAATAAACAATGTACACGGTTATACAAACAAAACACTAGGAAGGGTACGAGAGAATTGTAATTACGGATTAATTATAATGGCAATGAACGTTCCTGTAAGTACTTGCGTACACAATTATTATTGGGATATGTAAATGAGTGTGGTTTGTGATCACGCAGTTCACGATCGAGCTCGAGTTCACGTTTGTATTCGATATGCGATATCGATATATTATTATTTCATTTAATTATACATCAAATGTCTTGATCTGTGCATAATTACTAATAAGTATTACCTACGTTTCTACTTAAAAACATTCGATGTTGCATTGTTTCAAAATACATCGTATAAATCAACTTTTACAGCATGTTTTGTTCGCATTCCTAAAACAGGGTACATTTGCGCATTTTTTTGATGTGAAAGCGTCTATTCGCTCGTTAAGTACAGTGATAGCCGGTTAAACTTTCTTGTGATAGAGCATGTCGGTACGTTTTTGTCCTGCAGCGTTTTTTTTTTACCGTGACGACATCGGGGATAATGTAAGCGCTTGCGCGTGATTGTTGTGAGTTAGCGTTGTGCAAAACCTACAGTTTGTGCAAATGGGTTGCTAGCTTTCTGTCCGGCAGACGCATAAGAGCCGTAGTAGACGGTAGCTGCTCTGAAAGCATGGACATAAATGCTGGTGTCATGCAAGGCTCGGTACTATCTCCAAAGCTGTTTCTATTGCATATCAATGATATGCTATCCATTGACGACATTCATTACTATGCGGAAGACAGTACTAGAGACGCACTTTACACGGGCCTTGCAAACATCCCTCGTTCCGTTACGGTAGAAAATCACGAACAACTTGTGTCTGTAATCGACGATAAATTATCCAGAGCCTCCGACTGGGGTCACTATTTTATAACAGTATATACCTAATTGCAACGCGCCGGTAGTAGAACTAATATTCTGTAAAATTTAAGTAAAAGTTGACATCAGTAAATTTACATGGAGATATGAAAGAATCGCTATTCATTCGGCGCACAATACACCCAACATGCATTCGAGCGAATGGCGTACCGCAACGAGATACCAGGATCCGCGCGTTTTCTATAAAATTTAAAAATGAAACCGAAGAGAAAAGCGTACCTCGTGCATTCTGGGATTATCCGAACGTCGACACAATGGCGTCATTCGGATACACATATTACAACAGAATACGTTAAAGTTTATTATATGGACAAAATTGTAAAAATGAAATAAGGTACAGTTTTTAAAGTACGTAACTGTTTATTTGGCCACTGTAAATGTTTATAATATTTTTTTAACTGTTTAAATTAGTTTAAATTATTCTAAGGTAAGGTTAAACGCCACTACTGTGTATTATTTGCCTTACTCCTTAAATTATTTTTTATTACCTTATAAGGGGTATCCATTAATTACGAGACCTGAAAGTGATGAATGAAGGGACTTTTTTTATTATTTGGCTAGTTCCCAAGTTTGGCTAGACTCCCAGAATGCAGAAACATGTATTATATGTATAGTTAGTTAGATCTAACTTTACGGATAGCGAATTAGTCAAATCGCGACGCATTTGCATGTACGGCAACAGCCCATGCCAAGTTTCAGCCACATTGACTCCCTTGAACTTGTTGTCTCCGCACTCGCCCCCAAGTCCGAAGCTGTCAAATGCTCTAATGGCTCCAGGGCCCTTAAGGCTAACAGTATAGTCAGCTCAAAAAAAAAAGAGTCAACTCTGAAGTGAATTTACTTTTACAATGTTTAGAATAACGGCATCTGCTGACCTATAGAAATAACTTACCGAATGTATGTTATTGAGTTCGTAGAAACAACGAGGTTCTATAAAAAGTGCTGCCATCTATAATATCCGTTAACACGGTCAAGAAGTTAAATATCCTGAATTTTACATGCAAAACTACGAAACTTTAACATAAGAGCGCTCATTTATTTTTAGCTTCACGTCATAGAAAGCACTAGCGTCGCATAATTTCTGCCATATCTTCAATACTTGAATTAGAATATCGAGAGCCCTTGACAGACTTTTCTGTGATGGACATCAAAGATTATACAAACTATGTATGTACCTACATATGTATTATAATCACTACGTTTTTAAAAGCATAAGGAAGCTGAGGAAGCAATTTGACGTTTTTTTTAGTTTGATATCAAATGGCTGAGATTAGGCTTAAATATGAATATCTATTAGTTAAAAGAAATCGAGCCCAGCGCCGTCACTACCTAAGGTGCATTGAGTACAATGCACCTGGGTGCCAGGTCCCGAAGGGCGCCACAGGGCTCGCAGGACGATCAGCATTGTGCACTCCTAACAAGGGTAGAGGCGTCAAGATAGTGCTTGCATCTGGCCTGCGGACGCTACAAGGCTTAGAGACGAAAATTACAACAACAGTGCTCTCAGTTCCTACGGTGATTATTTTTTCACTTTCCTATTTCCTATTGATTCCAAAAATAATTTATGTATTTTAGGCCCAGAGAAGGAACTTATCAATGTTAAAACACTACCACTTTGCAATTCTTGTTTATATCACAGACAAACTCTTTTGACTCTATTCTGACTTTCTATGACTCTCTCTCCCTGTTGTTTCTTTAACTCTATTGTATTTATTATTGCTATCCATAAAGTAGAATATTTGTGCACGACTGGTACTGATGAACAGCCGAGCAAACCAACGTACATCCAATAATTATTTCGAGACTGATAGGTTTATAGAATACCATTACGACATTGACTGTCGATGGTCTTAGTCATTTGTCTATTCATATTTACTTGAAGCGATATTGGCTTAGTGCTAGCGTGCTTGGGTACCGAATCGATCGGTGCGAGTTCGGATACTACTATATGAGCTCGAGCTTTTAGTAGAACACACCCTGATAAAACTATAACATTGTGACAAGGCATTTTATAAAACTCTATTCTCCAACTACCATCTTCAAATGAGTCTGTGCCTAAGCACGTATGTTCCGGCAACTGCACAAAAGTAATTCCCTTTGGATTTACTAGTGTTACCACCTTCAACCGCTTGTTACCATGGTGAATGGTCTGAAGAGCTTAACCTTATCGTATCACCTCCCTTCTATCACAGAACCACATGAACTGGTTCACGGAGGCGCACCACCCACACCTTGCCGTATTCAGCAGATATGGTGTGGTCTCCCATTCGAGCTTGCGCCCCGCGCGACCGGGGAGGCACCTCAGCAGGCCGGCAGGACACCGACTGCTGGTGACACCGGCGTCACCAGCAGTCACCACGCACGGGACCTACCAACTAGTCCTGTACACTTGTTATACCGAAGAATAAAACTACTTAAGGGAGGGAAATTATAATTACATGTTTCATCACATTCATGAAATATTTTATTAAGGAATATAACAATTATTTTTATATTAATTAAATAAATAAATAACATTTCACTTAAAAATAACAGCAGAAAAAAGTTGCCAAAAATAAAATCAGAGAAATAGATTTAATACTTAATAGGTTATTTATCTTATAGTACAGTTGATTTTTTTATATTATAAAACCCAAAGCCAAGTTTCAGTAAATACAATTTTATCAATCAGAAAAAATGCCAAATGATATTGAATATTTTTGAAATATATACCTAAATATAGTTAAAACGAAGAATTTGGAATGTCTAACACCGATGTACTTACTGAGATCTAACTTATTAATTACTATGTGCATTATATCAATTGTTTGTCGAATACTTTGTATACTGCGAGAGGTGATACGTCCAACTCATGAGATCTATCTCGGTCCCTATTAATTGTATACAAGCATTTACAAGCTACGAAACGAACGTTCATTATTTGTAATGAATTATACGGGGATATTCTTCTTTTCTTTTTGATGTTACGCTATTTTATTAAATTTTGCATTGATTAGCACGTTTTGAGTTTTCTAAACTCCATCTAAAAGCCATATCTTGATGGTTCGGCAACGTCTCACATGTACGTACTTGTTTTAATAGTATATCTAATTGACTAAACGATAAATTGTCTAAAACCCCAATGACGTAATTTTTGAATGGGGTAATGAAGACTGTATAGAACTTTTGTTATATCGTTACTCCTTCGCTGTAGAATATCCATCTCGCTCGATGTAACGGTCCTAAGCATTTCTTTAAAAATCCGACTATATTATGTTACACCTACCATCCAAAACACTACACATAACATTCGACTTGCACACTTAATTTCTATGTGGAACACTTATTAAAATTACTTGAATATTATTACTTAATATATGAGTATTCTGGAAATATAAATGCAAGGTAATGGCACTAGGGGTAGATGTACACGTAAACTTATCATTCAATTAGTTAAGTATAACAAAGATTAGGAGTTGGTTGTAACATCTCTAGTTGTGTCCAAGAGGTTTGCGGAAGATAAGCTCAGGAATATTTACTTGACATCACTTCTAGTAATGCTTTATTTTTTTTTTTTGTTTTTTGAATATTGTAATACAGTTTTTGAGACGTAAATTATTGACTACCTATTAATTATGTTTGGACAATATATTTTTAAGTTAATCTAAACACAACCAGCTGCGATTAACCACAGACTTGGAATATATCTGAAAAAAACTAATAGAATTTACGAAATCCTTCCAATATTTATAAATTATTACTTTAAATAATAGATTCTCTTGTTAAGTTTTCCCGACATCTCGCTCAATGATTTCATTGCACTTTATCATAAGTAAGGAACTATCCCAAAAGTGGCCGCCGTCGACTGGTCAGGATCAAATGACGGTCACCATCCTGCGTACGTCACTATCAAAGCCACTCGGTTCTGCCTATTTAAATCAAGACAACAGTTAATCAATACGGACGCTAGTAACAAAATAAATAATTATATAATGTAGAATGCCATTGTGTGATTTATTCCAGGTCTAGAGCCGGGCTGGCTGGCTGGCTGGGCTGGCTGGGCTGGCTGGCTGGCTGGCTGGGCTGGGCTGGCTGGGCGGTTCGTGCTTAGGTTGCCGAGCGCCTGGCCCTGGCGTTGTGTTCCTCCTGCAGCAGCTCGGGCAGGTTGGTGATCTCGATCTCCTGGATGTGCTTCCCGGAGAACTGGATGTAGTCGTGCGCAGGCTCGTCAGCGGAACGTTTGCGAACTAGAACCAGGGAACGGACAATTAAAGACATTTATCTCTTAAGCACTGAACGCGGTCACCGACTTCAATTACCTGAAATAAGTAAAATAAAATTTGCATAAATAGATAGAAGCCATGCTTTCTGTCTACTCCTGAGCTTTCGGTAAAGGAAACCTCGTGATGAAACCATAGCATGGTGGTAGGGCATTTCCCGGTAGCGTTAAACCTGTATGTAAATAATAAAAACAATAGAAAATGGCTTGACAATAATTATTTGCATATAGACTTAAAATGTCCGTATAGATATAAAGTGAATGATAGTAATGTTACTTATGATGCCATCATCCTTGTGCAGACGGTACAGGGGGCGGTGCAGGCAGTTGTCCAGGAAGAACGTGATCCCGCGAGCCAACTCGGAGAGGTCGGCGACGGGCGGCAGCGCGGCGCGCACGGTGGTGCGGACGCGGGACACGTCGAACTTGTCGTCGCGTTCGATGCCCACCACGAATACTGACGGTGCCGCCACCACCTCGGGGTCCAGGTCCATAGTGAAGCAACGCTCTTCGTCCACGATGCCTACAACCAATAACGGATATCCTTCAGGAGTTCAGTTAAAAGAATAAACAGGAATGGTTCTAATTATCCTCAACAGGTTTTACAGCTGTAAAATTCACCTGATGCTAAATGGACATAGCAGTCTATAGTTATCTATTATCAACCACAGACATCGCTGTGGAAGACTCCTTATTCACTGAAGCTCGGAGATGCAGAAATCCGATGGAGGAATCTCTTTGACAATTTCTATCTACCTGTTGCAGTCCTATTGGTGGAATCCCTGCACCCTACAGAAGATCACAACCAAATAACCTAGTGTTGTAATCCTGCGGTGAGTAGGGTTTCCAGAGCTACTCGGGGAAGAAGGGTTCAAAGTCGGCAACGCAATACCTTTAGTATTACAAGCGTCCTAAGGCTACGGTAGCTGCTTACCATCAAGCGAATCGTATGCTTAATTAGAACCTTAGTTGTATAGAATAAAGAAGTTTCCTAACTCTGTGAAGCTCAAAGTTGGAGGAATCGATACATAGAATACATTTGAAGCATTTATGACTCAGTGGTAGCGTGTACGGACATCGCGTCGCCCTAGATGCAAGTCACGGCCGATATTCAATGAATGGACTCAAGTCCATACTTGAGTTCGAATCCCTGCAATGAGCCTGAGCTTTAGGTGAAGGAAAACATTGTGGGGAACATTGTGCTAGGGCTTTTTCTAATGTCTGCCTGGCCACCTACCACCAAGTTGAAAATCTATCGCCAAACACCAATAGATGTGTTCCAGCAGCTGCACTTGAGAGCCAGTCTTCCACAAGGCGTAGCGTGTTATCTTGGGCATCATCATCATCACTTACGATCTGGTGAGATTGTGGCCACAACGCTAAACCTATAACCTTATAACCTATATAGCAAAATAAAATTCCAACTCACCGGTGAAGTTAGCTTCGAAGTCATGAGTGAAGTTGACTCGCCGGCCGTTATCGAGCACGGATATCTTCTCGACGCTACCACCGATGTCGAGTTCCTCGCGCAACGTGTTCACCAGATCATCGGTGTCGTCATCCCCGAGCAGGTTCACCACTTTCACGTCAGGTTCCGAAGAGAAACGAAGTGGCAGCACGCGGAAGTTCTGCTCAATCAGCTGCGGCTCCTGGAAAAGTGGTGGTCTCGAATTATAACTTTCCTAATCTATATGTTTTAAAAGAAAAAGGGGCACATCAGTAAGGTGTTGAACCCGATATGCACTAGTTAAAGGAAGTATGCAGGGGAAAACGCATAAATCATGTTTTTTTTATGTTTATTTGACAAGTTTTACCAGTTGTTAAGCAGCGATGTAACAAATTTGGTTTCTACGCATCATATATCATAATCATAATATATATCCTACTAATATTATAAATGTGAATGAAAGTTTGTTTGTTACGCTTTCACGTAAAAACTACTTAACCGACCATCTTGAAACTTTGTACACATATTCTTGAAGGTATTAGAAGTAACATAGAATATTATGTTAATAATATATAATAGGAATATATATATATATATATATATATATATATATAGGAAATTTTTGTTGTTCACGCGAGCGAAGCCGCGGGTACAGCTAGTAATATTATAAAGGCGAAAGTAAGTTGTTTGCTTGTTACTCAATCACGGAAAAACGGCTGAAGGGATTTGGATGAAATTTGGCACACAGATAGTTTATAACCTGGATTAACACATAGGATACTTTTTCCCGGTAACAAAAATTTTTGTAGTTCACGCGAGCGGCCCCGCGGGCAGGGGCTAGTATCATAATAAAAACAGAGGAGACCCTCTGAGAAGTGAAATTCATGAAAAATAACTCCCTACAAATACTATAAAAAAGAAAACAAAACTGATTCAAGGAAAAACTCGACGCGCAGAAAACAATCATAATGACAGAGATTTGATGATGGCCCTAAAACATGGTATAGCCCGTATAGAGCCTAAATTGAATAAATGGTTGCATCCTGAGTACCTATGCTCCAGGTAGTGTAGGCCCCCGTGGAAGGTCAGGTCGAGTAAATAGGTCAAATCAGAGCGCAAGCGCGACTCTATGACGCACTTATAAATTGAGAATAACGCCTGTAAATTGAAACGGTTTGCGCCTTGTGAAACAGTGCATTAAATGGTGTTTTAATGGCTCTAAAAGAAATAATCTTAAAAAACTATTCAACGTCTTTCTTCCGACCTTTGAAGGGAATAAGCTTCAAGAATGATCCTTCCGTCAGATAAAAACGTCACCAAGTAGCAGTAATTATAACGAGATCATTTTTACCACTAAAAATACACTATGTCCAAAGGATCACATTAACTTTTGACAGCAAATTTTCAATTTGTTCGTAGCCTTCCAGGCGAGGAATAGAAAATCTCATAATTAGATTCATCACAATGTTTTCCTTCATCGAAAGCTCAGATTGATTTTATCGAATCTCGGAAGAAGTTACTTCCACTTGCAGACTACAACTAAGCCATGATCGCTTCATCACGAGAGGACGTGAGGAAACGGTACATTTTTTGACTCGCAGAATCCTGAACTACCTTCACATCATAAACACGTTCTCAAAAAAAATTGTCAGTCCGTCTTTATACCATTTACTTGTTGATTCATTTAACTATGTTGGGAAACATTAACTTATCAACCACGTCGATAATTTTTAAAATATTAGGTCCTTGCATATGAAATTGACCTTTTTTTGAACTGGCCAATGATCTCAAACATTAGGTCTTTACCTATGAAATTGCCGTTTGGTATAAAAAATTTAAACGATGTTTTTTTATGTATTTTTTATTTGTATTAATCGAAATAATCACCAATATTGTTTTGACGCTAACGTCGAAAGCTGCTGCTAATTCAGCCGTAGATTGTGTATCATTAGCTTCCACAATCGCCTTTAATTCGTCATTGTCGACCAAAGTCTTCGGACGACCGCGAGGTTCATTTTTCAGGTCGAAATTCCCAGAACGGAAGCGAGCAGACCAATAACAGGTCGTGCGTTGGTTTGTAGTGTTAGCTCCATAAACGTCGTTGATGTTGCGTGCCGCTTGTGCCGCGTTAATGCCACGACGTTACTCATATTCCATAATTACTCGAATATTTAACGTATCCATGATGACATAAAAGATTGAAATGCGATGAAAATGTAACACTAATCAATAAACAAATGACTACTTTTGGAAAAAGAATCCCATGTTTTTAAAATAAAATTAATTTGAAATTAGAATTCTTAGCCAAACAAAAATTATTTTGATTTTAAAGGGCCAGTACTGCAGAACGGCAATTTAGGTAAAGACCTATTATCTAGCGTTTGGTTAAGAATTCCTAATTCAAATTTATTTCAAATTTAGGCTTGTGTATTTTTGGTTCGATTTTAGTGATTCATTTGTTTTCGCTCCATTTGATTTTTCTTTTCACAAAAAAGAAAATTTACGAATGTGAGTTCCATCGTGGCATCAGCGCTGCAGAAATAGCTCGAAGGATTAATGATGTGTATGGGGAAGCTACTGTAAAAAGAAAGCACGGTACGTTTTTGGTTCCAACGTTTTCGTTCTGGAAATTTTGACCTACGAAACAATCGCCGTGGGTGACCGGAGACCCTATAAATAATAATAATGAAGAATTAAAGGTGATCGTAGAAGCGGAACCATCGCAAACCACGTCAGAGTTAGAGGCAGGCTTCGGTGTGAGTGATACAACAATTTTAATTCACTTGAAGCAAATTGGAAAAGTGAAAAGGCTCGAGAAATGGGTACTGCATGAATTGACTGAAGCACACCAACAAACACGCATTGAAAACCATGATGGCAAAGTTGGCCGTTAAACAACCGAGACTGATCCAATCTCTCTAGCCCACTGTTGCTTCAGGACAACGCTAGACCCCATACTTCACGACAGACAGTCGCTAAATTAGAGGAACTGCGGTTGGAATGTTTTCGACACGCATCATACTCCCCGGAACTTGCTCCAATAGATTGCGACTATTTTCGGAATGTGGACAATTTCTTGCAAGGAAAAATTTAAATTCCGATGAGGCTGTCCAAACCGTCTTCAAAGATTCTATTGATTCTCGTTCCCACAATTTTTTCAGTAATGGTATCAATTAACTAGGTAGGTACTTATAAAATGGCGAAAGGACATAGATAGTAATAACTTCGATTGATTAAATGTATATAATTTCATAAGGGTTTTTCGTTTTACTTTTCCATATAAAACGCTAATTTCATATGTAAGGACCTATTTATTATACGTAATAATAATAATAGTAGCCTGGTATTATCCCACTACTGGACAAAGGATTCTTTCCGTAGAAGAAACGTGCTTAATCGCCTGGTTAAACGACAACGTATTGACGGTTTCAGACCCCGAGAAATCTATTGATATCTATTTTCCTCGCTACATGATGAGAGTACGAGCTGACTCTCGGCAGCTTAACATCGACTGCCATGGCTGATCACGAAACAAACCAAAAATAATTTATTGTGTTTGGTTTATTACCAACTATAGTGCAGATCCCATCCACCCCGCTTAATTACTGTTTTTTTACGAACTGACTATACTGTTAGCTATAAGGGCCCTGAAGCCTCAAACGGCTTTTACAGCTTCACCCGGGCTTGGTAATTACTGGATGAACAACGTCTGATACTGTGTACAATGCAGTGGTCATAGTATAATAATGACGTCACTACTCACACTAACATAATACTTCTAAAACATGAGTAAAATGGATACCTATTATACATTGAGATAACCCCATACTTTTGTACATTAAATAATAAATAAATAAGATAGTTAACTTATAATACATTTTCTATTATATAGGTAATTTATCTTTTTTCGATAAGGAAAAGCGCGTCCAGTGTTACATAAAATACATTGCTTTGATTTACAAAAAGATCCACTTCCATCCCGTGTTCAAATTATGCAGTTTGTCATGCGTGAAACGTATTGATCGTTTGAGCACTGCGCGAAACTCATCTTTACGTTGCACCGGTGATAGATGCGAAAATTGCATACCGATAGTGTATTGCGCATTCCCACGGCATTTGTCAGATGGCCTTCCCGACTGCGATCAATAAGCTTGTCCAGGGAAACGCCGTGCAACTATATATTTTGATATGTATTCCCTTCGTCAGGTATGCAACGCGATGATTGAAGGTTTATATTAGGTATAGCAAGAAAAATGAGAACTCAATATTTCAACTGTTAGTCTTAAGATGGGACTTCACAGTAAAAGCTGTGGTATTCGTATTCTATGTCAACAAGAGTTATCTATTTTTGTTAAGTCTAATCACATTTTAAATATTCTCAATTTATTTATGTATTGTTTGCTATTTATATATTTAAATTGTATTTCTTAGAACTATTTTAGAAACACAAAGTATAAAACTAGTCACGATAAAGTTAATGAGAAAAATAAATCGATTTAAGACGAATTTCCACAAAGTACCTAATTACTGAAGTTTTTGAACTGTACGTGAAGAAACGTTATTTTAAAAATATTTTATACGGCCTGGGTTGGTTATTTAATTTAATGAGGGTGGTAATTTTTGAATCTCATACACATAAATGAATATAGGTACAGTTTATAATCAAATTGTACATTTACACAATTAGTTCTAGAATATATTTTGACCTAATAAAGGTTTTCTTCTTCTTTGTCTTCGTAACTTGGCAACCGACCCAATTAAAATTGTTAAATCGATTAAAAACATTTGAGAATTTTTAAATTATTATGTTATAAATACCTATTACAATAAAAACTACTAGTTTTTAATCTGGCCATATCCTTGAGCCATTCATTACCTTATTATTAAACAAAATAAAGTGCCCAATGCCCATAGTGACGTTTTTTGAGGGGAATACTCTAGGACTTATAGTTCTATAAAAGTAGTCTCACAAAAAGGCTCAACACAAAAAGGCGTAAAGTTCTTATTAAACGGCATGAATTATATTTCGTTCACGAAAAACCGATCCACTTTCTTGCCACTTGCCGCAAACTTTAAACCTCTACCTAGAAACGCTTAGATAAAATCGGCAAGTCAAATACCGGTATCCACACGTTTGCGAGTGTGCTAGTAAGTAGGTATGTTTTGAATAAGCAAACATGACTGATATCGACTCTGTGTCGGTTATAACATTTGCTTTACTTTTATTGTAAAAAAAAATAAAAACTAAACGAGGAAAATAATAAGACACAGAAAATTCGATAACGAATGTAGTTAAATATTCACAGAAACCGTACTAGATTTTTATTCAGCTATTATTTATTTCGGGCAAGCAATATAACTACACTTTTTTTTCGATCTGACTACATTGTTAGCAGGAAGGGCTCTGAAGCCTCGGACGGCTTTTACAGCTTCACCGGGCTTGACAAGCGTGTGGACGAATCGCAAACGCTTGCCGCAAGCTCCTTTGATTTGTGCATCAAATACTGACTTCTTATCGGTGGCAAACCAAGCCAAACGCCGTATTCACACGTTTGAATTTGTCCCTAAGGCTAAGTATAGTCAATTCGAAAAAAAAAAACGTTTGAATTTGTTAATGTTTGCTAAGGTTTGGCAAGCGTGCGGATGGGGCATTATAATATCCACAATCACACTAAAGAAAACGTTTTTGCTAAGAAAGAACACTAGCGCGTTATTTTTTTCAAAATGTATTATGTTTACCGCGCTCGACTCGTTATTCCAAAAGGGTATGTTAATTTAATTAAAACGAAACTATAAATAAAATACTTTTAGCTTTTGATCACTATATTTTCATAATAAAAGTTAGATTATTATTATAATTGTACCTACAACCTTTTTACCATTTATCACTGGCGTACGACTTTTTTGAGATTGGTGTACGATTTTTGCTTTATTTCAACTGCTAGCCTTGACATAGTACGGTAGTATATTTTTTTATCGTTATAGATTTTGGCGTAGTCTCCACAATCTCAGCTGATGTTAAGTGACGATGTGGGCCATCGTTCCACGAACCCCAGTGGAAGAGTGGCTCTCAAGTACAGCTGGCGGTACACACCTGTTGGTGCTTGGCGACAGATTTTCAATTTGAGGGTGGTAGCTAGCCAGGCGGGCATTAGAAAAAGCCCTACCACCATGTTATGGTTTCCTCACGATGATTTCCTTCACTGAAACCTCAGGCTCATTACAGGGATTCGAACTCACGTCAATCGACGGGGTGATTTATCGTATAATCGTTTTTAAAGAAAGTTCGAGAGGCAAATTGTTTGTTTGCCTAATTTCAATTTTTTATTACCAACTTTGTTTATGCAGATCCACTTAATTGGTGTCTACAATCTTGTCGCTCTGCCCATTGTTTCCACTTCAGAAATTTTATAAAATAATCAAAATAAAAAACAACAAAATCACTTGAGAATGACGACTGTCAAACCTTTCTGCACACAAATCTGCATTTTTTTTAAGCATTCTTGTTCGTCATTATTATTATTTGTTTTCTTACGAGTCGTAACAATATCGTCCTTAAAAGAAAATAAAAGTACACGTGGTCATTATTAAGTCATCAGTGTATCTTTTCTTTGATATTTTAATAGTTACATATTTAAACAATCAAGTTAACCTCTGTTTAGGTACTCGTACTTGTAGCTGCTTATTCAGTAAATGAAATGATAAAAGCGCTTGTATCAAACAGATACATTAATTTTGTGAACCAAAAGATCCGTAACAGGTTACTTAAATGCAGGCATTTGTAACTATGCATTTATATATAACAATATAATTAACTAATACACTAACTAATAGTTAAGGTATACGAGATGGCGTGCACTATGCATAAGTAACTGTAACTAAGATAATGAAATAATATTACCACTTTTCTGCTCGAGATAGGAATGGTGCAATAACCCTGGTAGTGGTGCGCGGCGTTGCTTCTCATGTACTGGCGGTAGACCATCAGTCCAGTGCCTAGGCCCGCCGTGGCGACCCCCAGCGCCAGAACGGAGAGGCAAACCAGAGCGCCGATCGAACGATTGCGAGGCGACCGTTTTCTATTAGAAAAGATCTGTACCACCCCCTAGAAAAATGAAACTAGTTAGAATTTTAAAGTTGTTTTGCTGACCACCTCTCAAGTATGGTGACGCCATAATTCTAGGAGTTACATAGTAATTCCGCACAACAATAATAATATATTTATGAATTCAGTTTCAAGACAATATTATACAATAGGCTTTTTGACGGTGAAAAAAACAATATCATATTTATAGATATCCGTATAGAGTATGGATTTTAAAAGCTTTTTGTATTAGTATAACTAAAATATATTTAATTCAGTAGAAAGATGATTTTTTTTTGAGCTTGCGAAACGTGATCGAAAGCAGACTGGATTGGCTGAATGTAACCTGACATCACACGTACGTTACTGATTACTCTTCCTTTGCTAAAAAAACAAACTGTGCACAACTTTTATCATCATCATCATCATCATCATTTCAGCCGAAAGACGTCCACTGCTGGACATAGGCCTCTCCCAAAGATCGCCACAACGACCGGTCCTGTGCTGCCCGCATCCAGCGGCTTCCCGCAACCTTTACCAGGTCGTCGGTCCACCTTGTGGCGGGTCTGCCCACGCTGCGTCTTTTATACAAGACAACTTTTATACAAGACTTTATTGAAGTGAAACTTCTTATGCGACTTCCAAGCGTTAAACGTTAAATGTTAAACGTTAAACGTTTAACGCACATTATCGGTCTCTCCTCTTTGCGTGAGCCAGAGCGAGAGAGTAAATGTCGGAGTGTATATATATTTCATACTGTTTAAATAAAATAAAAAAATGCCTTTTAAAATGAAGTTTCACTTCTACCGTGTGTGAATCGCACACACACGTTTTTTTTTTTAAAGAGATGTTTTTGGACACATACTAATTGTTTTTGTGGTGTTTTATTGAAGTTTTCTATATATTGACATACTACACACTACATACCATTTATATCTCATTTTCTTTGGTAAAACCATAGATGTATTGTATATAAATCTATGGGTAATACACTGTAAAAATATCACAAACAGCAGAATGCTAACTCTTATTCTTCCTTACTTGGCAACCGGACTTCTTGATTGAAGACCATTACTGCCATTGTCGAGTGTATATGTTGAGTTTAGGATCCTAACAAGATGGTGGCTCACTTGTTAAAACTTTCTAGGGACGTTTTGTGGCATCTCAGAATTCATGATCCAATCCACTACACTTGCGCACAATAACCAAACTCACATAAAATACCGCTAAACTTACACAATATAAGGTCAAATAACACAAATTTATGAATAAAAACTAACAACCTACTATATATGACAATTTGAGATCCCGCCAAAAACTCTTCAACAAAAGTTATTTTGATTTTATTTTCCGTGTTATTTTTTCTTCTTCTTGTTTTGGCGCCGCAAAAAGCACTTGCCAGTGTCAATGTGTTTGTCTTCGTAGAATTTTTTTATATACAAAGTTGGTTCAACAAGATGGTGGCGCTCTTGTAAGAACTTTCTAGGGAGTTTTTGTAACATCTCAAAATGCATGTTTCCAGTTAATATTTATAATCCACTTCACGAATGCACAATAACCAAACTACTTCACGCAAAATGCCATCAATATTAAATAATATAGTTTCAAAGAACCTAACTTAATGAATTAAAAATATAAACCACAACATGGCAGCTCAAGATCCCGCCAAAAACAATCTGTGTTATTTGATACTGATTACAATATTGCAACAGTGTTGTTAGGTTACAATGAAATATTTTCCTTAAAGTTATAGTAGAATAAATGTATGTAGCGCTGGAAGATAATTTTATTTACAACCAACAACCTTTACATCATGAAACTAAAGGTAGAGTAATATTTGTCACGTAATAGTTTGTTTGTTTGATAACAACCTACAAACATTGAAAGAGATAGCGTTATGGTTCCAATGTAAAAATTATAGAGAACACTGAACAATTTAATGTATCAAACAAAAATCTAAAATCAAAGATGGCCGCCAAAAATTACAAATACGACATCGGAATCATTAGGCAAACGAATAGTAAGTTAAAACAAAAATAAATAAATAAATAAAAAGAACCAAGAAATAATAATTAATAAGGAATAAAATCAAGATGGCAGATAGAAGTTTAGTTAAAAATTGGTATGTAAAGGTCCTTGGTGCCCATCATTTCACGTACAAAATCATTTCTTTGATAAAGGATGACGGATGATGGACTACACTACTGAAGTGGTATAAAAACAGTAAAACTTATGTTTACTACCCTTGCATCATTATTCACACGGTCGTACGTATTGTTATCTGGCTGCCAAGGACACAAAGCTAAATGCATGCCCTACTTTTGTTGTTCGTAAGGCTACATCTGCTTTTTCTCAAATCTGTGGTTAACAAATATTACTCTGTAGACTATATGACATCCCTTCAGAATTGTCTATTGTTCACTTTTTACGACAATTCAACTCTAATGACACAGCGTTCTAATCACATCTACCACAAACTTAAACTTTCAACGCCTACAAGCAAAATTAAATTACTCTCAACCATAAATTATTTCAGATTTTTTATTTCAGTATTTGGTGTATAGTAGTCACAGTGACAAAGACACCATGCCCTTCTTATTTTGCTCTTAATTCGTTTTTATATCGAGGTTTCATCTACAGTAGCGGCACGCTATGAGCTTTTTCTTAATTAATTTAATGTTACATATTATATTCACAAAATGTTGTTATGTGCTAAACATAATCTACATGCTTATTATAAAAGCGGCACGCTATGAAGGCCGTTTTGACACATTACAATAGAGACGTAAAATATCAATTAATTTTCGAAAAAAATATAATCAAACGCGAGTCGTATCTATAAGTTTTTGGATTCATAAGTAGTATTGGAAGTAGTAGCTGATTAAAATGTTTTAATAAAACGAAAATATAAATGTTTACTTAATATATTGAACAGAACATTGGCATGAAAATACATACCTACTTATATTTGCACACACGAAACGTATTCATAAGAAAGTGACAGAAAAAAGGTGCCACAAATAGCCATATTTAATTAGTTTCTTTCATACTGCTATTTTCACTGTCGTTGCTGCTAATTTCGCCTACGTAAATTAAAAAAATATTTTCTAAAATTTCATCTATTTTCACATCTCTTTCATAATCTTCCGTTATTAATTTAATAGTTGTATCCACAACATTTTCCCAATCTCCTTTAGTCATAATGTTCACAAGCTTCTTCTAATATTTTAGCATTTTTGCTGTGGTAAATGGGAGTTCTTTATTGAGTCTTGCAGCATATTCCTTAATTTGAGCCCACACGAACTCAATTGCATTGCACTCACGGTGTTTTACAGTATTCACAAAATGCATGTATTCATCGTGCCCATGATGTATCGGATATTGGTTGAATTGTTTTCTTTTAAAAGACGTACTAATTCCGCTTTTAGCAAACTTATGGTTGCATCTACGCCATTCTTTTGAAGCTATGTGACGACATCAGCTTTCTTTTGGGATTAGGCAGGTGGCACATCAATTTGCATCGAGTGGGCGTTATCCATAATTTTAATAGATGGTTCCGGAGGCTACACAAAATTGAGGTAAACTTTTCTCCGTTCATTTCTTCATGATAATCTTCAATGGTTTTTGACGCAAAAGATCACTGACAATTCTCTGTGTACGTTCGACCATATAGACGAAATCCACAACAAAAGGCGTAAACAGAGTCCAAATTAACGAACAAGGGTCTACAGTAATGCAGTATCAATATCCGTAATCCAAAGACAGGTCAAAACTATATCACAATCGCAGTGCACTCACAGTTTATTCTTTTCGGACCGTAACATGAGACGTCACTTCACTGAGGCCTGGGTCCATTGTGCTTCCAGTCCAGTATTGGTCGTAAGCCATCATCTTCCTCTTGAGCTCCCTTAATCCTGTCGTCAATCCTTATAGCCTCTCCAAATTCATTCCTTTGGTAAATTTCCTGTCCAGACAGCTTCAGTATTCCTCTCGCGACATCCACGATACATTGTTGCTTCTTTAAGAAATCCAGTCCTAGGATGCAATCACTCGTTATATTTGCAATCAACACTGAGTGGACCTAAACTTGATCTCCAATTTTCAGCTCTACATTTGTCTCACCGAGAATGGAAACTGGCTGGCCGGTTACTGTTTGTAGATGACACAGTTGAGATGGCATGTTCCACAAAATGGTGCGCTTCAGTAATTCTGGCTTGACAATTGTTCGTGAAGCTCCTGTATCCACAGTAAATCTACAAGCCTGGTTGTTCAAACTACCATGGATGATCAAACTATTTCCGTCATAAACTTGTGTCACTGTGATCGTCGGGTCTGTACGTTGAAAAGCTCGCACCCATCCTGCGTTCTTGGCGATGCTTGATTTAACATGAAAGGTTCCATCTGTTTGGGTCTCAGATGAGACCATTCTTCTCTTTCTCTTGGGGCAATCCACTCGCAAATGCCCTTTCTCTCCACAACCATAACACGTTGGCGTAAACCGTTTGGTTGCAGGTGTGGTCACAATTTCCCGAACTCTGTAGGGTTTTGTGTCCTGACGAACAGCTTCCACTTCCAAGGCACGTCCAAGGCAAAACACATAAATCGTCCACCGAATATTCTCACAGAATAACCCTGTAGGCACTTGCAGAATAACACTGTTTGTTTCTCTCTTATTTCACTTCTTGTTGTCGCTTCGATTTCGAATTTATAACTGCCGCGTCTCGCAACTCAGCTCCCTTATATATCTAAATGACTCGATCCCGATCCCCCCAAGCCCGGTAAAGCTGTAAAAGCCGTAAAGGCTCCAGGGCCCCTCAGGCTAACAGTGTAGTCAGTTCGAAAAAAAAAAAAAAAATCGATCCCGAAATCTCCGGAAGGTCCCGGAAATCTTAACATCTTGTAAACAACTTACGTCATCGCTTTTTAAAACGAGGGGAACGTTTAATTTATAGCCCATTGTTTGCTGACAGTTTTAGCGATAAGACTTTCTATGTGTGTGTCGTTGAACCTAAGACTATACATCACACGTCTGCACTATGATAAATACACGATCTTTCCGGACGCTCCTTGATATTTCGAGAAAAGTAATTTTTTCCATTTTCTTTATGTTCAAGCCGTAACATTAGCTTTTCCTTCTACGTTATTAACAAAAATGTGACGTCACTTTACTAAAGCAAGGTGGCTTATTCAAATGGTGAAGTTTTATTAAATATCATTTGTAGAAATACACTAAATAAATAAAAATAAGTACTTTTTTGAGCTCGACAAACCCCACTAATAAATCTGAAACTGTTTTCAGAAACTAGTCAAATAACCTATTATCTAATTTTGTTATCAGTTTATCAATGATCTTGAATATCAGTAAATATAGAAAAGGCGTCTTGGGACGCCTGGCAGGTGTAATACATCGAATTTATTTTGTAGAGATAATATGCATAAAAGGATAATTTTTGAAAGGAAGTAAATATGGCATAATTAATAATAGTTACTTGCGCATGGCGACGCTTAGCCACGCCACAGCCAGTCCGACCCACCGCATTAGATGTTTCACATCAATAATTAGACTAAGGACTAGACTTGGTCGGTGCGCAACGTAGACCGTTATCGATGCAATAGCGGATAGCGGGTTATTATATCGAAGCGAAACTATCTATTTCTTAGCAGCGGTTTTTGTCGTTACTCTAAGACTAATGTTCCATGCGACGAATAAATAGTCGCTATTACCGCTATAGAGTCGAGAAAGTACGTTGTACGCAGTTATCGAAAGCTAAGATCATTGTTGTCTCGTTCCCACCCATAGGAAATTAGACCGTTGACGGCGTTGACTCTTATCTATAGAAATGTGGTCTTGAACTAAACAACCGCACTTATAAATATTTGTAAAATGTGCAGTATAAATTAAGGTGTTTGAGTTCATGTTGTTTAAAGATTTTAATTGTGAATGTGCATATAATAAAGCACCTATTTAACAGTGATTATGAAATCTTTCATAATACTTTAATTTGGTGTACATTTAAAGTAATAATGATTAGCTGATAAGTAGGTACATGTCTCTTCGTATCATCTCGACGATTATTTATATCAGACTTTCAGCAGCACTATTCTCAAAAAGTATACAAAATCAGAAACCAAAAACAACTTCAATAAATAATATTATAATGTTAACTATAGCTTCGTAACGTATACAATTATAACTAAACACGGCAGCGACAATAACCTTCTGCTAACAAAACAGCTACTACAACAGAGAGTTTAAAAACTGTACTATACTGTAATGTGTAGCTACTAAAATAGATAGTTATAGAAACCGTTATCAGAATTCAACAGATAGTTTCGTTTCGTATCTCAAAAAAGCCGCTATTACCCACCGCTAGTATGAACCTAATGTCTGTATGAATCTATAAATTATGTTAAAAAATATTTCGAGCAATGTAACTCGTTCGATCGCGACTGTGCAGTTGGACTATAGCATTCTAGCAACACTATAAAATTAAGATTCGGCGAGTTTTTGACGGTTTTGTATCTTCCATGCGATTGTCTTTATTTTAATTCATAATTACGTTATATGACCCTATATTATGTTACTAGCTGTGTCCACGGCTCCACTCGCGTGGACGTCAGAAGAACGCGTAGTGTTTATAAAAATCGTTGTTTCTTAAAACTTTAATATCTTTTTATTGAATGTTCCTTCGCAAAAGTTCCTTCCCTCATATTATTACATCTGATCCTGAACAGACCAGCGTGACAGCGGCTATTGACAATAGATTCTCGGCCTCTCTGTGATTTGGTTTCTGAGTTATTCTCTATTTGCCATCAGGTGTAGTGCACTAAATTTACATTTTAGCTCTCTTATAAAAACACCATCTACATTCCTTACACCTATCATTCATTCATATTAAATTCTGATGCAACACTCTCTCACACACATTCTGTATCAAAGGAATTATTGATTTATAAAAACAAGTGAATATAAATAGAACGGTATTTTCTACAAAACATACCTCTTCGCAATGGCGATTAGAATGCAGTGGAGCTTTCTTTATAATTAAATTCGTTGTTAAAACAGTCATGATGTAGAACTGGTACTCTGATTTATTTTAACAATAAAATTGTTTACTAATTTTTTACAATTTCCAATTTCTTAAATACACGTTCCGTACCAAGTAGGTACCTGACTCGAGTGAAGCAGTTGCGGCAGTTGTGGGAATAAAATTCATCAATATTTCTTTGCTGCCATTATATAAATCTTTAAATAATAGTAACACTGAAACCACAAACATTAACAATTTAGTCCATAAGTTTTTAATCGACTACAACGTTATGGATCCAGAACTACAACTACATATTTGTAGCAACATTACAATAAAATCTAAACCAGTTTGTCTATGCTTTTTCAAAAGAAAAAAGCTAGGAAATACTTGTGAAACGGATGATTAGTTTCGTGTTGTAGAATATTCTGTTACTGTGAATAAAGATTAGCGTACCAGCAACGCGTTTAAGTGCCGTTAAATCATGTGTGATTAGTTTTCTTCAAGGTTATTTTGTGTTAATCGTTTATTTCATTGTGTAATTACGACGTATTTTACCAAGACAGTGAACACAAAAATAAAATGGCGACTGATCAAACGAAAAACCGCATGCATGTCTTTAAGAATGCAGGCAAAGATGTCGACGTAAGTATCATGAACCCTTTGTATTAGTATCTTATCTAAGTGTGTTTTTTAAGTAGCGCAATTGACTCTTTATCGTATAATTTTAGAACTACGTCGTCTACGTCGTATCTTGTAAGTAATGACACAGTTTCGTGTAACCGTACCTAGTTTATTTTAATTGACAATGTATATTTCAGGAGATGCGCAGGCGGAGGACTGAAGTCACAGTGGAACTCAGAAAGAACAAAAGGGAAGAAACTTTTCAGAAGCGGAGAAATGTACCGATCAACTACTCAACAGACGAAGAGGAAATCGAGAGGTCAATCGCGACCACTAACCTCGAGGAGTTGGTGATGAACGCTGCCAACGCAGACAACCCAGCAGTTCAACTAGCAGCTGTCCAACAATGCAGGAAACTGCTCTCTTCTGACAAGAACCCTCCAATTGATGAACTAATAGCCACTGGGATCCTTCCTATCCTCGTGCAATGTCTATCTAGAGCTGACAACCCTATACTTCAATTTGAAACCGCATGGGCCTTAACAAACATAGCTTCTGGTACTTCTGCACAGACTAACAAAGTAGTACATGCTGGTGCTGTACCAGTCTTCCTGCAACTCCTCATGTCTCCTCATGAAAATGTTTGTGAACAGGCTGTCTGGGCCTTAGGTAACATCATTGGTGATGGCCCAGTTCTACGAGACTTTGTGATTGAGCTAGGAGTCGTGAAGCCATTGCTCAGCTTTATAAAGCCAAATATACCTATTTCATTCCTACGTAATGTCACATGGGTTATAGTGAACCTGTGTAGGAGTAAGGACCCACCTCCACCAGTCAAGATTATACAAGAAATACTTCCTCCACTCAATATGCTAATCATGCACAATGACACCAATGTAAGTTATTTTATTTTTATTACCAGTTCTTATAATCTATAGATATACTGGCTGGCCTGGAAGATGTCTGCCCTTTCTGGTAGTTAATGGTTCAACCACAGTGCCACCTATCGGATCCTAACATAGCTATGAACCATTGTCTCAATAAAACAAATATATTATATATGAAAATGAGCTCTATCAGTCAAGTCTTTTAGAAATTACATGATCACTAACAGATGTACACAAGATTTTTATACATTAAATATATATAAATGGATGTATAATACGTAAGAGTGATAAACTTCAAAACCGTTTGACTGGCCACTGTGCAAGTTTGTAGATATAAGTGTTTTTTCACAGATAAAGTTTTTATCCTATGCGTGAATGTGATAGGTGATGGTGTGGTTGAGTTACTAACTACTTAAGTGATCTAAACAATGTCTGCAGAATTAGCTACTTATATTTGATTACATTCTAATAAACAATTATTAAATTATATGAATTAATTCCTGAAATCACCAACAATTAAACATATATATATATTTAAGTTATTATATTTTATGACTTAATATAGTATATCAATCAATCAATAATTAATTATCAATTATAAGTAAGAATAAACATAAACTTTATATACTAAACAAATATAATTATATTTGTTTAGTTTCTGAAATGACTTAGTCAATGGACTCTGTGGTTAGATAAGCTAATGGCATAGTGACTCATATTTTATAGTATTTTCACTGAACAATAGTCAACATTTTATTCTTAAGTCATATTGAAGTTTTACTACATAATTATTGAATTGCACCATAACTTGCTGAAAAAATTTGAAAGTGGAAGTTAACAAATGTAGTTTTTCTTTTTTTTATCTCTGCAAAATATTTGGCAGGTTTCCATGTAGTATTTAAATTTTTTTGTCTACATGTCTGAGTGTGATGTTTAGAAAGCCTGTCTGTTGAAATTTTATCAGAAGATTTAAAACTAACATGTTTTCTTGTACAGCAATAATTGTTTTGCACTTTGCTTCCAATGTATTAAATTTCATCATATATGTAAACAATAACTTATTATTATTTAGTTGTTTTAAAGCAACAACCAATTTAATATTAGGATTCCTGATGTAAAGATCTTTAAATTTTATAAGCAAGAGTATAACTAAATGTATTTCTAAATATTTAATTAATTTTTAAATTGATAAATGGGTGTTGCTGATGAGAAAGGAGATGATGGCATACATGTTTCTAGCATCCTTTACAGCTTCTCTTGGTACAAGTTTTAGCATAATTATAAGATTAAACAGGATTAAGTAAAAGTGTCAGATAAAGTGTAAAAATTCCAACATGTAATTATTTATAACTTACTTAAATGTATGAAAAATATAAAACAGGATAATTAATTTATATTAAATTCAACAATGACTACAAGTTTTAACTTTTGTAAACTTTGTTTCAGATTTTAGTAGACACTGTATGGGCGATCAGCTATCTAACAGATGGTGCTAACGATCAAATCCAGATGGTAATTGAATCAGGCATTGTCCCCAAACTAATACCACTGCTCTCTCACAAGGAAGTCAAAGTACAGACTGCTGCTTTAAGGGCTATCGGTAACATAGTTACTGGTACTGATGAACAGACACAGGTCGTATTGAACTGTGATGCATTGTCGCATTTCCCAGCTTTATTATCTCATCAGGTGGGTACTCAAAAAACCTAGTTTGCTCTCAGCAAGTTATCACTAATAATTTACATATTCTAGACAGGACATACCATTTATGGTACCATACATATTGTTACATATATTTTTATATCCATGGGTAGTAAAACACCCAAAGCGCAAAGAGAGGTAGGGCACAGAGAAATTTCTTTGGAGATTTCTCTCTACTTGGAGCAGCCCGACTAGTGGAATACCTCATACCTAATAAGTTCGCAACCAAATGACCTAGTGTTGTGTTCCTGCGGTGAGTAGGGTTTCCAGAGCCCCTTGGGGTAGGGGGTTCAAGGTCAGCAACGCGCTTGTGATACCTATGGTATTGCAGGCGGTCATAGGCTACGGTAGCCGCTTATCACCAGGCGGGCCTTATGCCTGTTTGCCACCTTTGTAGTATAAAAAAAAACGCCATTATCATTCGCATAAAAAAAATATTTGTACTCAAAAACACAATCAAAACAAACTCACAATACTGGTCTGCTAATGTAGTGCTGTACTTACAGTTTCTGTTTCTGTGATCTAGTAAATTTCTTCCTTTTTTATAGTTTGTTCTTTCCACTTTGCTTTCCAAAATAAAACTAGTCCGCTCAGGATAGGTTCGCTTATATACTTATATAAGATGGTCACGAAATCACTAGAAGGTACTTGTAAACAAGTTATCATATTTAAAAGAAGGGGAACCTTCTAATTTTAGACCATTGTTTGTTCACTCAATCAGGGGGATAAGGCTTTGTATGTGTGAATATTTTGTAAGACTTCCTCAAACCTGTGACTGACTAATCAATGTTTGGAACACAGTTTTTTTTATCCTTATTGGTTTAGCGTTGTGATCACACACTCACCTGATCTTATGTGATGATGTGGTCCAAGATGGTAACACACTAAGCCTAGTGGGGGGACTGACTCAAGTGCAGCTGCCGGAACACAGCTATTGGTGCTTGGCGGCAGATTTTCAACTTGTGATGGTAGCTAGACAGACTGGCATTAAAAAAGCCCTACTACTATGCTAATGTTTCACCATGATGTTTCTTTCATCGAAAGTTTAGGTTCATTGCAGGGATTCCAACTCATGTCCATCAACGCAATGTCTGTACATGCTACCACTGAGCCATCATTGCTTCAAGATTTCGTGAATGATGATTTTTTCTATTTTTATTTAGACCGTAACAGTATTATAACTAGCTTATATTGTGAATTACATGAAAACCATCCACTTAAAATCTCCCATACAATGAGTATTTGTAAACATTTAACTTAAATTTGAAAACTTTCATTTCTGTTCGAGAACATTCTACTCTACAGCACCACATGTTTAAAAATACCTTTATACAAGAATATTACTTTAACTGAGAACTACCACCTATATCCGACAATATTGTATTACAATAATCATTTATTAATTTAATTCAAAACAAGGCATTGTATATAATATTATGATGATCCTGTATTAATTATCAATATTGGGTTTTGATTCTGAAGATAAATCATCAACAATACAGTTACTGTTAAAAAAAAAATTTAGTTTATAGTTGATGATGATGATAATAATTAGTATTGTACTATAATTAATAAAGTTTTCTACTATAACTGATTATAGAAAGAAAAAATCTGTAAAGAAGCAGTATGGTTCCTGTCAAATATAACTGCTGGGAATAAGCAACAAGTGCAGGCGGTGATTGACGCAGGCCTGCTACCCAAGATCGTGGAAAACCTCGCGAAAGGAGAGTTCCAGACACAGAAGGAGGCCGCTTGGGCAGTTTCCAACCTCAGCGTTAGTGGCTCCAAGGAACAAGTCGCTGCCCTCATCAACTGTGGCGTGATACCGCCCTTCTGCAACCTACTAAACTGCAAAGACACGCAAGTTATTAATGTGAGTATCTATCTATATATGATACACATATTATAAAATATGGTCCCCCGCTGCGTCTGTCTGTCTGAAAGCAATAAACTCAAAAAGTATCAAATTTATTTACATAGGTTTCCATCAATAGATGGACTGATTCATGAGGAATACTTCATTACGGTTTTGTGTAAGTTGGCTGAAATATGAGGTTGCTAGTATTATATAAAAATTCAACTTACTTCCTATGTTTTTAGCCACAAAACTCTAAAAGTAAGTAGTCCATTAATTTTTTTTACACAATGTTGCATGTTTATAATTGTTTAATCCCAAGTTCCAAGATGCAATTTGATACAAGATACAACATTTCACGAGGTTTAAAAGAAAATCTGACAAATTGTATGAAATTGTTTAAATTATACATTACTATTTTTATTCATTTGTTTAAAAATATATCAAATAACTTAGATATTAACAACAAACATAGCATAGGAGGGTCTATTAAATTGACTACTTTCCACATATTATGTTTATACACTAATTGTCAAATTCACTCTCTTTATAAAAATAAAGTGTTTATAAGTATAAATAATATTTCTATATTATTTATTTGATATACTTTTACTTATACTTACCATATACACAGACTGAGGAGGAATAGTGTTCTAACCCTCCAAAACCGATTCCCCATAATACAGTGTGTGAGGTCAATGGATTTTCCTCCTAGCCAAATGTCATACCCAGACTCTGGTCAACAAAACTAGCAGCTAAAAGGGAGAAACAGATCGCTGTGCTATGCAGGTCATAATATGTATATATATATTATGTAGCAACTCTTTATTTTGTATCTTTTAATATGATGTATGGAATGTTCTTTCTATTTACATTTTATATACAAAGAAAAATATATATACCATATTTTATTTGTGACGGTTTACAATTTAAAAGGATATAATACATTTCTTGTAAAAATTACAATCAAATATTGTATAAAAAATAAGTGTTCACCTTTCTGAACATAATTTTTATAGGTCTTTGCACTCTAGGACACTTCATTTCGATAAAGCCATTGTGACAAATCCTGTCTGATGATCCCAGTATGACAGGCTAGTTTTTTGACAACATTAGACCAAACTTAAACATTAGACTTAACATTAGACCTTAATATGTTTATCTAGCTTAATACCCTTGAGAAGTGACACATAGCATGCTACAGACATGACTACTACTACATTTACTAGGCATTAATGTGACTGCATACTACTTTACATGTATTATATTTATTACCTTATACTCTGTGCAAATTTTACATTTTTCAATCACGTTTAAATTTAAATCAATTTATGATATCCTAAATAACTAGAATTGCCAAGTTTTATTTACAGGAAACAAGTATTTTTTCGGTTTTTAATAGTTCGTATTGTATTTTACCTTAGTAACAAGGTTATTATAAGTTTTATCAGTAAAATATGTGGAGTCGAATTAGTGATAATAACACAAGGAAATACATGTACTAAATTTTCCTCTACAATATTACATCGTACAAATAAACGAAATATCTTCCTCTCGTTATAATATAAGAATATAAAAATGCATGTTTGTATGTGTTTCCTGTTGACTCCTATACGGCTGGAGTGATTTTGATGAAATTTCAAAAACTTATGATCTGCAGGTCGTGCTTGACGGTTTGAGCAATATGCTGAAGATGGCCGGAGAGAACGCTGACCAAGTGGCTAACATCATCGAGGAGTGCGGCGGAATCGACAAGATTGAAGTGCTGCAGAGCCACGAGAAAGTAGAAATATATAAGATGGCTTACGATATTATCGAACAATACTTCGGTGGAGACGTGAGTCATATTCTATATCATTTAATATCAAATAATAACAATCAGGGATGGGCCCGAAGTTTACATTTGGTTTAGCCGAAGTTGAGCACTTTTGTTGTTGTTTTACCGAAGTTTGGCTCAGTTTTGTTAAGATGAATCGAAGTTCTGCTGATTTTCAGTATCTAAATAGGGGGCGTTCAAGTACAAGTATTATAAAAAGTTCAAGTAAAATACAATTGAGGGATTCCCCTAAAACATAAACGAAAAGGGTTGCGAAATTGTAAAATTTTAATTGCATAGTTTTTTATTTAGATAAAAAAGAACCAGGTTACGTAACGCGTTGTCGAACCCTCCGTCTCGACCTTGTAACGCATCGTAACTGTTTCCTAATACTTTAACGTCCGCATAGACTTCACAGTGATGAATTTAAAAAAAAATGGACAATTGTTTGTAATGTAAAAAAAAACAATGTCATGACTTAGTTAATCTCAACACTAAATAAAACAATATTTTACTCCATTGATTAAATAAAGGGCGATTACGTACAGCAGAGCCTTCATTAACCCAATGAACAATGAAAATCAAGAACACAAGAAATTGTTTATATACATAGGTCAACATCATCCACATGTCAATCCTCATAAATATTATTTTGACCTTTAAAATCACTTGTCGAATTAAAGCTTCTAATTTAGAGGTTCTACTTGAGTCACAAGTTCTTTTTTCACTAAATTAGGTAGCCGGTTTTTTACTATTGGGGCTTCGCTAGATACTTCAATAAATTATATGCATAGTCTTCCAAAATTGAAATTATCCACTGCTATAATTCCTGCTAAAGCTTCATGAATTTGCATAGAATGTGGGCCGTCGATTCTCCACTTTCAGAAAAACATAGAATATGCTGGTAATATAAAATAAGGTTAGTGGTATGGCCAAAAGGAACGAAGAATTTCGACTGGAAGAATTAATGTTGTTTTTTGGCATCAGGCATTCAATAATTCACGTGTTCCAGATTGCCATCTCAATTGCTTTTATAGTTTATCTCATTTCTACAACTTAATTGATTTGAAGCATAATCATATTACTGATTATTTATATTTAGCCTTAAAAAATAATCGATAATCGTAAACTCAACTTCCAATTTAAGTTATGCTACATCTTTAAACTATGTTCACTTCTGAGATAGTTCGATGGTACAGAAGTAGATTCAGTGGGACCATTACCACATCGAGAAATCATTAACAAAGCAACAATTAGGAATATAACATTAGGCTTTGTTTATCTGTTAATATAACAAAAAACACGTTATTTAAAGGTATATAAATGATTTATTTGGTTTTTTGGTACATAATATAATTATTTACTGAATTGAAAGACTGGATTATTTTCGAGATATCTGTCCACACCTCTTGAAATTGTTATACAATATTTAGTAATTGCTTATCTATAATATCTAGTGAGTACACAGTAACGAGTAATGACCAAGGGTCATGTGAAACTAGATCATCATAACACATGGCAATGTCCTTAACAGTTGTCATCATGTCACTATAGTATTCTTAGATATAGAAGTGAATAAGGGAAATGTATTTTAGTCCATTTTGTGTTATAACATTGAATGTAAACATTATAATAATGAGTTATTTTTTGTACAGGAGGAGGACGCGACGCTAGTGCCGGCGGCCGGCGAGACCGGGTTCCAGTTCGAGGCGGCGAGCGGACCGCCCTACGACAAGCTCCACTTCTAACCGCCGCTAGTCGCCTCGGCCCGCCCCTCGGGCTCCGCCCGGCCTCCGCCCGCCAGCCTGTCCGTCGGGCCCCAGCACCGCGTACCAGTTGTAAAATTCGCGTTGTAAAGTGACCGCCTGGTGCTGCGAGTTTGTTGTGATTGGACTCTATTAGTGATTGAAAATTGTTTTTTTCATCTTATCATATAATATAAATGAAGTGAAAGTGTATGCAAAGCTTTGACGTCGAGCGTTACGTCCCGCGTGCGACACGCGTCCGACACGCGTACGACACGCGCACGACACGCACGCACTCGCTTGCAGGTCGACGCTTTCCAGTCATAACATAGTGTTTATGTTTTGTTTTTTAACTTTCTGTATCTTACATACAAGAACTCGAGTAAAATGATGACAATGGATTATGTTCTCATAGTAGTCCATCAATGAGCCTATTTGTATTTATATATCAATAAATTCTGTCCACTATTTTATACTGGTCGTTTGATTTGCGTTTCAATTCAGTGCGAGTTGATTGAGGGCAAGGATTCACGCGATCTCGACGAAGACTGCTCAAGTTCGTATCGTTTCTGAAAATGTCAATGATCTTTTTAAATATTGTTATTTATGAATTATACAAACTGTATGTAAAATCTGACCTTGACATCACAAGCGTAACATTTAGAGTTTGCATGTACGTCATCAAGCGAGGCTTCGACTGCGGATCGCGAAGAGATTCTATCCTTCAGAGACTTCTTGTCGTAAAAAAGACCCACTTTGTGCTGAAATCTACCATAAATATACAATTTAGAGCCGGTTTTTCAATGAATTTCGAGGTCCGAGGTTCGAGGAAACAGATTATGAATATTATGTAGGGAATCATGTGAAAATTTAAAAATTTTCCTTTAATAAAGTTATGTGTTGATTGAAAAATCGACTCTTAATAAAATAATTTAGTCTTGACCGTATCTCGCACTACGTGGGGTCGGCTCGGCGCGTCCAGCCTGTCACCCGCTATCTCTGTCCTCACTCCCTGCACGCATATTCTCCTCCTCCAAACAGTTCATCCAAGTCTTTTTAAGGAACCCTCTCCTCGCATCACCGCTTACTATCATCCCCATTGACTCATTCCTTATTTTATCGATTCAGTCACTCCACACATTCATATCAACATTCACTCCTCCTTTCATTCACCGCTTTCGTAGCCCAGCACTCAACCACAATATGATGTCAAAAATACAAAACTAGATTTCTAAGCGTTTGAAATCGCTAATACGTTGTGGACTGGCGTGGTAATTGGAACCCGTGCCTACCCTCAGGACGGGCATTGATACACTGTTCCAGGGCAAGCACGTATTATATACAACGAAGACATTGTCAATATTACATTGATCTTGACCCTTCAGCTACCACAATCCAAGGATTACATGACATAATCCCATCATCCCCTTTCTACATGGAGCCACAGATTCTTGATAAAGATTACATAGTATATAGTCGACACCGTGATACGCTATTAATTCGCATAAATCCATTTTCTTTGACATTTCTTTTGCAAAGAGCTTAGAAGTGAAACAATCTGCCTGCAACTGCACCACCAAGTCATGCCAAGAGTGAGCCTGTATTAAATCTGAGGTGTGGTTAATAATTAAGCGTGACCCAATTTAAAATGAAATAAATACTAACTTCGGCAAAGGTTTTGTCCATCGGTTGTCAAGTCTATTCACTTTCATAATATTGTTGAGTCGCTGCAGTAAACTGTAATTATCATTTCGAACCTTATCCACTCTGTCAGCTTCTTGTTGGCATTTCTTTAGTTTTAATGTAACGTGCGGCCGCGACGCCGGCTCTCGAGCGTCGATCATCGGTAGAGCGGATTTCACCTTGAACATAGAGAGTTATTACGCTTATTGAGAGAACTAGATTGTTTTATACTTAAGGTCGTGAGTCTTGAGCTTAGGGCGGTAAATTAAAAGGGTTTGATTTAGTTTCCTGACTGTAGCACGGGTAAATGACAGTAAAATATTTAAAAAAAGGTGTGTGTGCGATTCACACACGATAGAAGTGAAACTTCTTATGCGACTTCCAACGCGCTAAACGTTTAACGCACATTATCGGTCTCTCCTCTTTGTGTGAGCCAGAGCGAGAGAGTAAATGTCGGTGTGTATGTATATTGCACACTGTTTAAATAAAATAGAAAATGTATTTTATAATGAAGTTTCACTTCTATCGTGTGTGAAATCCACACACACCCTTTTTTTTTTCAAAATTTTATTTAACGTACAATGTTCGTAAGAGTATGTAACGTTCAAAATTTGTAATCCATTTTTCGACGACTTGCTGCCATCCGATTGAGATGAAATTTGGTAAATCTATGCAACTTCGATGACAATGCAATATTATGGTACCCTGGAGCTGATTTGATGATGGAGCCGGGATGTAGGGACTGGAACTCCTTGATGTCAAATCGTAGGATAGTCGATTTTAGGCTCGTTTGGTTTGTTCTGATGAGCACCTTCTATTACACATGATGATGGGGGTTTGAAGATGGAACCGAAAGATTGGCAATGGCACTCACTGATGGAAACTGTAAAGATAGTAGAGTTTGGGCTCTTTTGTTTCGTTTTCGTAAGCACCCTTCATTACATCCATATCCTGGCTCTATCACCAGACCCTCGTCAACAAGGTCAATCTATTGGAATCGTCAAAATTAATCGTATGAGCCTAAACTCAAGGTGTTTGCTAGTAGCCACTGAAGAGTTCCACAATCCACCTTGTGGCTACAACATCAGATCAGCTCCAAGATACCAAATTATAGTTTTCTTAACAAAACTACATATACATACTTACACAGTTTCATTTCGAAACAGCAATTACTATATTAAGTATTATTACAAGTATATATATATTACAAGTACTATATTAAAATTGGCTTCTAATATTTTATTATATTGTTTGTTAGTTACAAATGAAGCCAATAAAAACGTGTTAAAAATAGACACTATGTATATTGTGTATTGAAAAAACATTTTAAAAAATTGTATGTTTACCTGAAAAGCAACACATACAATAACACGTATTGTTAATTAAAATATACACTACCTATAATATTGTTTTCATTATTTTCGCAGTGTATTTGCGAAAAAAACAGCTTTAATAAGAACCTTTTTTTTTCGAACTGACTATACTGTTAGCCTTAGGGGCCCTGGAGCCTTTACGGCTTTTACAGCTTTACCGGGCTTGGGGGCGAGCGCTTAGGGCACTCAGCCGCGAAAGCTAAGCAACAACGTCCGAGGGTGCCAAAGTGGCCGAACCTCGGCTCGGACTGTTGCGCATATGCAATTAAGTCGCGATCTGACTAAATCCCTATCATTCGATCTAAACTAACTATACATATATACATGTTTCTGCCCCCTGGGAGGAGGGAAGGAACATGTGTATGTGTATTTAATGGTCTGAAAATTTTTGTATATCTAACTAGGCAAAAAAAGAAAAAAAAGGTCCCTTACAGAACCTATGTACTTGTGTGTTATGTAGTGTCATGTGTGGCTGTGAAAGCTAGTGAATGTAGAGTCACTGTATCGCGCGAGCGGCTGCTTAGCTCAAGGGCTCCATACCGATGGATCGGACTTAGGCTTGAGTTGCCGCAGAGGAGGGCGGTCGTGGCGGGTGTGCGGGAGCGAAGTTAACCGTACGTCCCCTGCGGAGGGAATGGTGGTTTAGTGGGCGTGGGCGCGAGCACGCATGTCTTACTGGAGCGGACGCGTAAAATTCGTTTGCTTTCTCTATGTCGTCATGGGGATCGTCAAAGTGATTTCGCGGACAACGGGGATAGAGTTGTCTGGGACGTAGTTCACGGTGGATTTTGTGAGCGGGTTGGGATGATTCGAAGCGCTATCGAAATATCTCCTGGTTAGATATTTCACATAGGCTTCTATCGAGGGAAGCCCCATGTCCCTGTGGAGGTCCATGTTCCTAACGAAGGCTGGAGGGTCAAGCAGGCGACGGAGAAACCGATTTTGGACTCTTTGCATGCGGGCAAAGTTATGTTTGGACATATGTGCGAACGCGGCGCAGCTACATGTCAAGATCGGACGGACGCACATCTTGTACAGTGTAAGCTTATCTCTTAAGGACATTTTGCTTACCGAACTGAGCAAGGGTCGCAAGCGGGAAAGGATCCAGACGGCTCTATTCCGGACTATAGTGACGTGAGCGTTGAAGTTAAGCTTCGAGTCGAGGGTGACACCCAGATATTTAGTCTTGGTGACCCAAGGGATGTTCCTACCGAATAGCGAGAGGGGTCTTACCGTGCGTGGTAGCTTACATGTATTTAATAAGAACCCGCGTAACGGGTCGTTCGGCCCCGTGATTGCGGCAAAGGTGAACCCGCGTATAGGCAATGTATGAAATGCCGGCATACTATAGAATGTCAAATGCTATTTAGGCAAAGTATAAAATACATCTCCGATTAGTTTCGAATATCACTTAGTGCGATATCAAACCGTAATGTGATGATTTTTGTTTTAAATTCATAAACTTATGTTATTTTGCCTTTATAATATGTCATTTTGGCTGCATTTTATATGATATAGTTTGATTTTTATGCCAAAATGCTATTTAGGCAAAGTATGAAAAAAGGTCCTGATAAAGTGATCGTGCTTGTTCGGCTCGGTCTATGGGTTGTCGTTATCGTTCTCATGAGCCTGCGGCGACCGCCGACTCGCTGACGCTTTTCACAAGTCCATTCTAACCTAACCGAACATCGTCGGTATTTTTGTTACAATAGCAATCTTATTATTTCAGAATATCTTTTCTATTTTTGAGAATGCATGTCATTTATAATTATAGCATTTCTTAGGTATTCTATAAAATGTACGTTACAAAATACCGACGATGCTCGGTTAGGTTAGGTTGGACTTGCGAGCACAAGTACTAGCGAGCCCGCGAGCGCTTCGTCTTCATACTTCGCCGGTTACTCATTTGGAATTCTATAGAATGCCTAACAAATTGTATAAATGACGTAAGTACATACCTTACAAATACAAAAGTTATTCTGTTATGAGTTATGAAAGCATTATAGTTATTTATCTCTGCTTCAGACATAGCTCTAACAAGATGGCAACCCCTTAATAAAATTTTCCAGGTGAGGCTTTTTGAAATTCCAAAATGCATGCACCCAGTTATTAGGAAAGAATGTAAAGATTTATTCACAATGACAAGGCACGGCAATACACAATACATAAAGATAAACAGGAAACTGTTCTTAGAAAAAAACGTATTTGCTACATACATATAAAAAACAAAACAAACAAATACATTAAGAAGACTAGTATAAATAGCCCAGCAGCGGGTCCAGCTAGTTAGTATTACCTATTTATAATTCACTTCACTTCTGAAAAATAACGAAACTATATCATATTAGTTGCGGCCAAAATGATATAATAAAAAGTCACATAAGTTTTATGAATTTATAAGAAAAACCACCATAATAACATATTCTATTCAATTCCAAAACTCTCACATGATATTCGAAACGAATCCGAGATGTATTCATACTTTGCCGGTTTCTCATTTGGCATTGTATACATTGCCTAAAATATATATTAAAAAGTAATAATGTGCCATATCGGAATAGGCCTAGGGCTCAGTCTAAACTAAATCCACCACCGGTTGGGAGTAGCTACTCCCAATACAAGCAATACTGCAAACAAATTTGACATTATCGAATGATTAAAATCAGAGTGTAGTTTATATTCGATTATCATCAAGGTTACAAAGACACAGTAGGTATTAATTTAAAAGGTGTTATTATTTCTTAGTAGCTTTTGGATATATTTTTTAATTATTTAGGATATTTCGAATATCCAGTACCTAACAGTGGAATTTCAGACAACGAATTAAATATAAAAACTTCGTCATCAATTGTAAGTGTTAATAAAACTTTAATGTACATATTATATTTAATGTTTTTAAATCTTACCTTTGTCCTATGATCCTTAAACCTCCGCTCTTCCCAAGGTTGTGTTAGGAGTTTATCTCGTTTAGACAACATGTCGAAAACTCTTTACAATGTACCACGTAATCGTGCTTGCAAAGTAGGAACTAATTGATCAATCGCAAAACTAGTTGCCAAGGGAATTCTGATAACAATGATAATGGATGCCTACTTCAGATGTGTAACTTGTGACTATGTATACAGACTTTTATATTTTTAATACTACTTAGGTGAAATGCATGCTCTGTTAATAATATGCTGATTAGAAAAGTTTAAATAGAACAATAAACTACAAAAAAACGTATATTATCGCATTTCTTGTCAATTTTCGATAATGTGATGTTTCGAAAAGCTTTTTTTATTGTTATAGGTTTAGCGTTGTGGCCACAATCTCACCTGAATTTAAGTGACGATTTAGCCCAAGATAATAACACGCTAAACCTAGTGGAAGACTGTTTTCCTTCACCGAAAGGTCAGACCCATTGCAGGGATTGAAATTCACGGTGTCCGCACACGCTACCTCTGAGCCACCATTGCTTCATAAGCTGGCATTTTGTGACCCGAGAACCAAACTTTTGCATTAAAGACAAAAATGGATCGTCGGCTTGCAAATATCATTCCGAAAGCTGGTAGACAGTTTGAGTAGTATAGTTTGACAAACACCTGTGACAAGTGATACTAATAAAGGTCACTGAACCCATTTATTAAAACCTAAATTGCAAATAAAACAAAGGTATTGCAAATTAATAAATAAATTATAATGTTTAATACAATATACACTTACAAACTATATCATAATGCTCGTTACATGTACGCATCTATTATCAATCAATATACATCAAACTTACAAACAAACAAATATCCATCGATAAAAAATTATATATGAAAAATATTTTGAGCAATATAAAAATAAAAAAACGAATCACTCTATATATATTTAAAACTAGTTACGTCCAAACTAGTTTAAAGAATGTGGATTAATCGATTACGTATCGAATAATTAATCGAACAGTATGTACTTCGCTTAAAGTTATTACATGAACAACATTAATCAAGCCCGGGAATGTAAATCAACATCAATGCATCATATTATTCATTTTAATTTAATTTGGCAATGTTAGCAGCTCGTTCGCCTGAACATGCTCACGCGCAAACTCTTACACGGAAATCAATGTCTGGAACATTCTTTCATTTATTATAAAAGTTTATCCTAAACTATACACACAATATACTAAATAATCATAATGAAACCTATTAGTGTCGATTACAAAAAAATATTACTATTTATATATTGTTTTTGTTTTGTTGTTGTTGTGTTTGTTGGTCATTAAGGTGTACCGCTGACTACAAGTTCATACCAAAACAGTATTTGTACAAAGCACACCATTGAATCCTGCAAATCGGAAGACATCAAATTTCACATGTTATATTTATTATGTTCAGTTATAAAAAGATTCTGAACACAAAATACTTAGACCGTTATTTTTTTTTTCAATAATAATAAACTGACCGGTTTGAGATACTGCTCAAGTATTTCAATATATTTTGAACGGATAAGTGATAACAATTTACGATACCAAATTTCTCCACTTTTATATCGTACAGTAACACGCCCGACGCGGCTGCGGTGCGGCAGCGGAGCGGCGGCGGCGCGGCTGCTGTATTGTAAAGCTGCGCTTCCTTAAAACTAACCTTTTTACACAATTACCTTTCATTTCTTGGAATCACCAAACTCGACATTTTTTTTATTAAAAAAAAAAGAATTTATTATATATATTATTATCACTCGTGTCAAATCTGAAGAGATATCCCGCGGTATTTTGCTAATGATTTCACTACTACAGTATGTAATGACGAGAACATTATTAAAAATTAATAAACCGTTCACACACACCACGATGAAAATAAAACATATTGTACTGTAATATACACACAATGAAAATGAGAAGAGGTTGTGTCCGTACATCATCTAATGAACGTGTACACTGTTGCCTCGCAGTAAAATCTAATTATACTATTGAGTATAAAACGTATTAAATACATAAAAAAGATCTAGTAAATTACAATATCGATGCAGTTCGAGATATGACTGGTGGAAGCTTAAAGTAGGAATAGATCCCCGCGCCCTGACGGAGCCGGAGCCGGAGCAGGCGGGCTGACACATGCACTCTCACCACATTATGTCAGATATTATTTAATCTATCGATAAGAACCAAGAAGATGGTGTTGTCAATGTGTATGGAGCTGGGAATTAAAAGGAGGGAAGATATTCCTTTGGTGTCATATCTCATATTATCACAAGTATTGAGTAGTTATGCGCATGTCGGTCACACTTCAGGGTAATATTCTGAATGTTACAATTCAGAATATTAACATACTGTCAATTTCAAGGATGTTTTCCCATAATTATCCACATTATAATTATTATTTAATTTATTTTCAAGACAACTTCATAAAGTTATTATAATTTAAATTAATTCATCTATAATCGATATAAATGAATTATTAATTAATAAAATCAAAACAATGCTTTATTTCTTCAGAATTATTTTGACTCCTTTTGCTTATCATATTTCAATAAAAAAAGAAATTTTTTGTCAGTCAAGCAAAAGAACTATTAAATACGGAAAACATCCTCGATATAATAATATAAATTGTTCCAATATTCTAAACCTTAAAATCTAGTTTCGCGTACAAAAATCTCTACAACACTTGGTGCATCAAAATTATCGGTTGCCATTTGTTTATTGTGTAAAAAAAGTCCGTACAAAAATAAAGCATAGCATTTAAATAATATAAATGAATAGTTCCCATAGTGGAGTCTAGTTTTTCAAAGGTTTTCTCAAACTAACCTATATTATATGTGTAGTGTCGTGTAGTGAAGTAGAGATACCATTTCTCAGAGGTAAAACCAACTCATCGAATTAATAAGCACTCGTGAGATGACTCATTTCTTTCTTGTTTTATAACCATGTTTAATACAAAAATAAGTCTATTTCATTCAACACACACCTCAAAAACAAAATTTGCTTGTGGAAAATACGAATAAACTTTTGCTATAAAAATCATTACAATATACATAAGTTTTCTAAGCTAGTTACCATTTGCTACATAATTAACTTCATATCGATATATCCAAAATGCCAACTCCACTATTCTGATGGGAGAGTTGTAAAACCTTGGACCCTGGGGGTAACCAAATAGTCTATTTCGTGATTCGAATTTATATTTCTATTGCATAATTATATATACATATTCAATAAATAAATAAAAATAACAACATGTCAGCTGCCGTTCTTAATTTTCACAACGTTGTTAACGATTGTAAGCCTATAATTCCTATAAATATTCCAAAGATAAGCCGAAGCTAAATAAATCTCAATATATGTTAAAATTATATTATTATTATCTCGTGCTAAGAACTAGTGAAGCTAATGAGTTTTTTTTTATCGAAAATTACTTTAAACTTAACTAAGTTTAATTTAAATTAAATTATGTTTAATTTAAATTAAATAAGTCTAATTTAAAGACATTAACAAATTTAACACAAGCCAATCATACATTTTCTTTTGAATTTTAAATTTTAAACTAATCTCTTTCGATGGTGGGTAAACACATACTGTATATTTTCTTAGCACGGCAATGTTAGGATTAATTAATTCTACGGCTCCATCGTGTCTCTACTTCAATAAGTTTTACTGAAGGATAAACGCTTTTAACCATCATTTAAATTCACAAAGAACTTTAGCGTATATAGTTGACTTCCAAATGACTATTACACCAAAAACGGCGTTTTATCTTTAAAATTTAATTCGTGGAGCCGCAGATCTATTTATACTTAAATATTTGTGCTTAAGTAATGACAAGGAAAAATAAAAAATATAATGATTATGTGTATTTAAAATATAATTACGATGAAAGCGTAAAGCTTTGTGATGCTGGCGCGTTATATTGACTAGCGGTTGTCATATCAATGGAAATGAACACCAGTGAGATTCCACACCAACGGCAAATGTTCCAACTGCATTATGCATTTTTCATCAACAAAATGTTTAAAATAATATTACTTTTAATTTAACTATTAATTTATAATTATATTTATATTAACTTTCAAATTAAATGCAATTAGGTCACGCATTTGAACAATACGCCGAGCCTTACAATTTACTAGCATATCGGATTCCTTCTCGAGCTGACCAACATAGGCTGTAAATTCCTGTTTTTACATTAAACACGTTTATACATTAGTCAGACTAATTTCTCACTAAGTAATATATTGTGCACATAAACTATTGATACTTTACTCGAATTTATTATAACTCACGCACAGAACATTCATGAAGATGCCAAAACAATAGTAGTGGGTCTAGCGATGTGCAACACTTCCCAACAGGAACAACCCGCCCCAACAGGAACAACCCGCCCCAACAGGAACAACCCGTCCCAACAGGAACAACCGCCCCAACAGGAACAACCCATCCCAACAGGGACAACCCGTCCTAATAGGAACGACCCGTCCCAACAGGAACAACCCGTCCCAACAGGAACAACCGCCCCAACAGGAACAACCCATCCCAACAGGGACAACCCGTCCCAACAGGAACAACCCGTCCCAACAGGAACAGACTGTCCCACACACAAAAACATTTCCATACAATAGTCCATACGATCAACAATACTTCCTGAATATGACTTATAATACTTACATCGTCCAACATCACAATATAATTATAGCGTTCACTTCTAAACTGATCTATATAAAAAGGCATTTTTTTACATAGTCGTCCTGTCGATTTTATAGAAATCTAAATAAAATTAACGAAACTTATATAAACTATAAAAAGAAAATTCGTATAGTTAACGCGTCAATAACATAATATATAAGAAAGTTGAAGCCGCGTCGCAATACACTCGGGGGTATACAAACTAATCCGTTGTTCAATTTCAACTATTACACATAATATTAAAGGCAGTCTAATTGAAATCATTTCGACTACGCTATGCTTCCCCAAATCGGGAATTTACCTAAGCATATCATTAAACACTCATACACATGGAGTTAAGAAGCCGGTTTTTTGGTTTATTATCGTTCATCAAGTCGACATTGCATCAATGTCACATGTCGAATTATATATGGAGTGTATATGAAGTAGGTTCAAATAAAATAGATTAATTATGAAATATTGTAGTATAGGAACCACATGGTCACTAACCATATTCCAACGAGACATTTGAATATGATACCGGTAGTAATAACGTCAGTTGTCGATATCGATACAATATACATCGCGACCCTCACTAGCGATATAACTCGCGTGTATAGTAATACTTCCAAGTAAGGAATTAGACGAGCTTTACTATTTCCCCGGTAAATATATTTTATTTGGCGTTAATATTATATTAATGTGATGATTTAAAATAGCATTGTCGAGTTTAGGGCTCGTCCCACGCGACTCGACACAACGCCAATTATACTTTCTTGCAAATGAAAGATAATATAAATTAATAAAAAGGTCGTATTACAAGCAAATTAGCAAGTTTAAATTATTGATAAAATGCCTATTGCACATGTGTACAGAGAAAACATTTTTAAACATTTACTTTGTCCCCTATCTAGTTTGAATAATGAAATAGAGGCATAAAACCGATATGTTATATGAATTTCTTTTCCTATAGAATTAACGTCAACCCTAAATATAACTTAGGATTTTAAACATTTGCGAGTACCTCGTTGGAAATAGTCCTCCTCCCTCCTCCCCCTCCCCCCTCTCCGCTACCACGAAACATAAATTATCTAATGATTTTCGAAGCGTCAATTAAAAATTAGTCATATATTTTTATGGCAAATTCTTGACACAGGTTGCGTGTGCGCCTTCTCTTTGGTCACAAGTATTTAAACAAAACACTGATTCTAGCGACATTAATTATATACGTAAATGTGGTCTTTTTTCATCGACCCATAAGTAGAACCATTGTCTATTACTATAATGTACTCATGAAGAAATATATGCATAAGCGATACTTAAGTGTAATATAAAATAATAATTTAAGATTGAAACAAGTCCTGATGAACATAATTATTATTCGCCCGGAACACCATGTATATTTACGACCGTAGATAGAACCGTTCCGCGCGGGCCGTCACTCGTATCGATACTTGCCGACATCAAATAATTATTAATATTACATAATTATAATTATCGACAACAACTAAATATAATTGTCGCGTATAAAAATACCGAAGTTAGTACATCGATATTAGTACCTCGTGTAATATCGATTCAAGTTATTTAGGTTAAATTCTTAATAATAATTTCAGGAAACAATCGCACATGTGAGTATTGTTGTGTTTGTCGGGCTAGCGGTGTGTGTTGTTGGTGGTGGTGTTGGTGTTGTTGTTGGTGTTGGTGGTGTTGCTCAGCAGTGGGGCGGCGGGCGCGGCAGCGGGCGCACCAGGTAGAGCTTCTCGCCCTGCTTGTTGGTGTAGATGGGGGCGCGCTGGTAGTGCGCCACGAGGTGCTCGAGCGTCGTGAACTTGCGCTGCCCGATGCAGTAGAGCGCGCCCTCGACGTGCACGCGGAAGTGCTTGTTCCTGCCGGGCGCCTTCAGCGACACCGAGTAGTCGCCTACCTGTACCGCGACAATACAGGGTTTAACGTTGTACCCCAAGATGGTAACACGCTAAACCTAGTGGAAGACTGGCTCTCAAGTGCAGCCGCCGGAACATACCTATTGGTGCTTGGCGACAGGTTTTCAACTTGAAGCTGGTAGCTAGCCAGGCGGGCATTATACAAAATCGTAGCACCACGCTGTGGTTTCATCACGATGTTTTCCTTCACCAAAAGCTCAGACTCATTGCAGAGATTTGAACTCACGTCCATGGGCGCGATGTCCGTACACACTACCACTGAGTCATCATTGCTTCAAACATCCATAATGTCCAAGACATTATGGACACGCTCGAAAAATCTCAGTCGAAAAACATGTGTTCTTCTCATAACCAGGAGAGCTGACCTCACTGTATACAATCCAGTCAGATACTGAAGAAGTATTATATTAAGAGAATGCTCAAACGGCTACATGTAATCAACTTTCACACATATTTAAAAATAATTTAGTAAATTCTAATAAGAGCACACCAACATATTCAGCGGAGATCCCAGCGACAATCGAAACCGACACATCTAATATTTAACCAGGTTCCTTGACATCAAACAACTAATGTAATCATATCTTTTCCACCCGCAAGTAACCTAAAAATAAAAAACCCACGATATGTGAAACAACCTTGCATTATATGTATGAGCTTAGTATATATTATACAGGTTGTTAGGAGACCGCTCCCGAAAACGAAGACAGACGATAGCACTAATAACACCTTTGATGATGGCACAGAAAAAAAATCGATCCTGATTTAAAAAAAAAACATATTTTTAAAACGTTTTATTAGCATTATTTACACTCCATCGTGTTAGTACAGCTAAATGAAACGATAGTTTCATAAAAAAACACATTACTTAAAAAAAAAACCAACAGTGGAAACGCAAATTCATAAACAGCTGATGCTGGGAGCAACAAACTCGCCCGGGCGCCGGCGCCGAGCGGCGGCGGCGCGGCTTTGATACCGCGCACCCCAAAATTTTAAACTTTGTAGGAATAAAATTTGCAGGCACCATAAAAGTTCACCGACGTTCACAATAAAAATTGCAAGTAATTTTAGATAGTTGTGACGTACCTACCGGTTTTGAAATTATGGTACTGGACGGATTAAAAAGGGAAAGTCGTTAACATAAAGTATAAGAAATTTTAAATTCATTCTGATAGATTAATTAGCTGTCGATCATAATTGCAATTAATTTTAACTATCAAATTATTCTGTACCATTTCATTTTTAATTTCTTGTACAAAATCAAAGATAAAGATTAAATAGTTTTTATAGTTGTGTACGTGAGTATCTAATTAGGTTAATTTAATATTCTAATATCATTTTTGTAGTAACGAGCTTCTTGTTACGTCAGAGTACTATTGATTGTATAGTTGTATTAAATAATTAGAGTTATAACTTCTAAATTTCAAAAAAAGACCCGTCAGTAGGGATAACTAAGCTCATAAAATAAAAGTTGGGAATGTCTACGCTTTATTGGTCTGTGGAAACGATCAAAGCGCCCGCGGGCCACCGCAAAAGGAGCGGTTTGTTTTGGCGGGGTTGATTATTATGTGTATGTATTATGTATTCGGGCGCCGGCGTCCAGATGAGTTTGTTGCTCGGAGCATCAGCTGTTTATGAATTTGTGTTTCCATTGCTGGTTATTTTTTTTTTGTAAAGGAATGTGTTTTTTTATGAAGCTGTACTAACATGATGGAGCGTAAATAATGCTAATAAAACGTTTTAAAAATATGTTTTTTTTTAATCAGTATCGATTTTTTTTTCTGTGCCATCATGAAAGGTGTCATTAGTGCTATCCTCTGTCTTCGTTTTCGGGAGCGGTCTCCTAACACCCTGTATGTTGTAGTTCAGTCAATTTTTAATATACAAACAAAAATAATTTATTGATAATAATCAAAAAATTCCAAAAAAGTGTATAAGTGCTTCGTTATTTTGGTGAAACGTCATATACAATCCCATTTCTAATTGATTTTTTAAATTATAATAAAAAAAATCGCAGAATTTTCTCCATATTATATTAACAGAAAGTTGATAAATTATAGAAAGAGATGGAATACTGACGTTGGTCTCGGAGTCTCGGATGAGGAAGTCTCCGTCGTGTCCGTGCTGATTGAGCAGCGTGTCACAGTGAGTGCGCGTGATCGCACCGTAGTACCAGGCGCGGCCCCCCACCGCCCCCGCCCCCGGGCCGCCCCCCGCCCCCGGCCCGCCCCCCGCTCCGGGGCCGGGCCGCGTGCCCTCGCCGCTATCACTATAATCAAACACAATATAGCTTAGGGACTTGTCAATGGCAACACACTACCACCACCAGTTCGAAAGACAGACATCTCTCAATCATTAACAGAATACATAGTGTGTCCCAAAAGTATCCGACTTGTACCTCTAACTTCGCACTGGCATTATTTTTCGTCATCCGGCTCATGGCATCCTTCAAAGTAGTCCCCCTTCAACTGAACAAATCGCTCTCATCGGTGCTTCCAGATCCAGATGCATTTCTGGTAATCGGTTTTCGGAATGGCCATGAGTGCACGCGTCGCATTCGTTTCAACCGTCTCTCTGTCGTCAAACCGGTGTCCTTTGAGCGGCATTTTTAATTTTGGGAATAGCCAAAAGTCGCAGGGGTCTATGTCTAGGCTGTACGGAGGCTGACGGAGTTGTTTAATATTGTGTTTCGCTAAAAGCTGTTGCACAAGGTTCGATGAATGCGCTGGCGCGTTATCATGGTGGAGAAGCCAGTCGCCGCTCGCCCAAAATCGCGGCCGTTTTCTTCTCACCGCGTCACGCAATCTTTTCAGAACTTCGCGGTATAATTCTTTGTTGACTGTCTGACCTCTCGGTGCATATTCGTGATGCACGCCACCTTCGAAATCGAAGAAAACAAGGTGTTTTCTTCGGTCGTGGCTCAGATGGTAGCTTCCATTGTGAGGATTGTTGTTTCGTTTCGGGGTCATAACCGTAATTCCAGGTTTCGTCACCGGTAATAATCTTCCGAAGCACATAATCATCATTAACCATTTCCAAGTTGTCTTGAGTGATTTCGAAGCGAAGCTTTTTCTGTTCTACCGTGAGCAATTTTAGAATGAATTTCGCGCACACGCGAGTCTTTCTCAAATTCTCGGTCAGGGTTCTCGAAACACAAGTTTTCGGAATCCCGAGATCATCTTCTATCTCGCGCATAGTCAAACGACGATTTTGCGCAATCGCGAGTTGCACACGCTCGATATTTTTCAGTATTATCGCGCTCGAAGGTCGGCCAGAACGCGGATCGCCATCAACACTCGTGCGACCGTTTTTGAATCGCTTGTACCACTAATTTATTTGGGTTTTGCCCATACAAGCATCTTCAAAGGCCTTCTGCATCATTTCGATGGCCTCTACACAACTCTTTCTGAGTTTATAGCAAAACTTTATGCAAATTTGTTGTTCCGATCTCTCCCTCATTTTTAACGATAGCAAAATCCGACAAACGCGAAATCGACAATGTACGTAAAGACACGTTGCGCTCGAAATAACAAATCTCGTCGGTTGCCATGGTAGCCGATGACTTCGTGAAGAGTCGTTTGTTTCGCTCGTACTTCATAAATTTCATTCGAACGTTTTGGCGCGAAGTTATGGGCACAGGTCGGATACTTTTGGGACACACCTCGTATATTAAATTGTTTTTCTTTCACTGTATGTATTGTTTACAGTTATTATTATCATTATGGTGATGTAAAAACTTCACTATTATTCATGTATGTAATAGTTTTCACCCTATAATAAACTTTCAACAGTAAAATGTTCTTAATATGACTGTTGAACTTATTATCTAGCAAATCAGTAATGTGCTTAGAAAGTTTATTGTAGAACCTAATTAATATACGCAATTGTTATCTAAAAAAACGTTTATTAACGTTACTTAGTCTAAAAGATGGGATTACTATTTTATATTTATTTCTAGAATCATAATAATTGTGTCTATCATCTACGAGTTCAAAATTATCAAAGTTTTTCGAACATATACACTATTAAATTATCCAAGATTTATAAGAAGAGCAAATTTAGAATACTTAATGCTTATAACTTGTTGCTCAGTGAATAATCCAAATTTTTTGTGATTAAAACATATTGAAGCACATTATTGAAACTCAGGGTGTTAGTGGTGGAAACTGTACAGTCCAAAAAATACATAGACCTCTGAGAGATCTAAATCCATTTGATCCAACACCATTGTCATAATCACTTAAAAATCTGACAACATAAACCACTTACTAAAAAGAGAAACTGAATCAAGCTGGATTATAAGATATTTTTGAAGCAAGCTATGCTATGATTAGACATGTTACCTGTACGGCTGCGCGAGGTAGTCGGCCAGCTCCTGCAGGTAGTTCCGCGGCACGAGCCCGAGCTGCCCGCGGGAGTCGCGCGCTCGGTACCACTCGGGGTCCGACGGCGGACGCTCCACTATCTCGAGCCGGTCGCCCTTCTCGAACGACAGCTCCTGCTCGTTGTTCGACGTGAACGAGTACAGCGCCACCTGTAACCACATTCTCACAACAATAACACACCATACTATATAATAAGCTCTTTCAAAACCTATCTTGTTGATACACTCATTTTAATGCTATTACCCATTATTTTCCAGATCTGGGGGCGTTCAAATAATACGTAACGCAATTTGGGGGGTCCCCCCGACTTGTAAAACGTTACAATGCATTACAAGGGCGAGAGGGGAGTTCGAATAAAGCATTACGTAACATTCTTTTTTTATTTAAATAAAAAACTAGGCAATTACAATTTCCCAAGTACGCGACCCTTTTCGTTTATGTTCTACGGGGATTCCCTCGATTGTATGGTACGTCTTTATTATCTTTATCACGCAAGTTGGCTTTTCGTTTATGTTTATGCGCAACATAATTATGACATTAAAGTAAAAATGGTCACTAGGGTGTTACGTAACGTTTAAGGAGCGGGAGGGGGTACAGAAAAAAGTTAAGGCACGTTACATGGGGGGAGGAAGGGTCAAAAATTCTTCAGGTCAAATCTTCAAAAATTGCGTTACGTAATACTTTCTCTATCCAAATCCAGATTCCTTACCACAGAAAATTGGAATTTATTCTCTACACACACTATTTAATATTGAGAATAATCAATTATTATTAATTATCATTATTTTATGCTTGCTTCTACCCGTGGCTTTGTTTGCTTGAACTTCAGAATTGGTTCTTTGGGATTGGAACTAGTATTATAAACTATCTGTGTACCAAATGTCAATCAAATGTTCAGTGAATAGCAAGCATGCAAACTTGCATATTTATAATATTATACTAGCGCTGCCCCACGGCTCCGAACGCGTTTGTTACGCAGTACATATTTTCATCCCGTTATTTCATATAATCTCAAATTATTGTATTTTTTTCATAGCCTATCAATCGAGGAATGACATGTACTTCCCGTGTACAACATTTCTTCAAATCGATTAATATTGAATACACATTTAAATATTCCAAAAACTGTTATTTACTATTCTTATAGCCTAATCAGTTACTTATACTTCCCGTGCACAAAATTTCATAATAATCGATTGACAACATTAAAAAACATTTTTTTGGATGTTTTTTTTTTCATTTCTGTATATTATTAGACATTGGAAATTATGCTAAAAAATCATAAGAATCAGTTAAACCGTTTTTGTGTTAAATCCGGACATACAAACAGACAAAAAAAAAATTAATAGCCTATTCGAGATCAATGTCGTTTATACATAATAATATAATGTCTATCGAGAATTTTGGGAAAAAATTACATGTACAGACATAACTACTGATTTAATAATATAGTAGGATTAGAGACGTCGGCACTCCATCATGGGTCTCATTTTCAATACATTTTAAATCTACCATCACGCTATATCGCCACGACGTAGGCAGAATTGATAATGCAACACCTTCGTGAAACTATTATAAACCGCGTCGCGCACCGGTCGTGTTTCTTTGCGAAACTCTTAAATTTACATATTCTTCAAGCACATGAGCGGTATTTGATTATGCAAGACCGTCTTTAGTTTCACTACTCACTATTTCCTCTTGATAATTACTACGTCATGCATCGCGGCTGCGCTCGTATTTACGAAATAAAAATAAAACCTTTACACTGATGAGTATATTGAGGATGTTGCGGACGTCTGGAGGCCTTTCTGCTATAGCGGTACGTTCTCCAACAGAGTTATGTAAAAGGGTCGAATGTAAATTACATTTATAACCTCTACAATGGTGAGAGCTGGAATAGATACATTTGGATAAAGCATTCAGCCACTTGTTGAACATTTAGAGATTCCGCTGAAAACTCAACTTCTGCGATATCATTTGGGATATCATCGTAATCACACAAAGCTTTCTCTCATAGATTACAAAGTACCATTTCTTCAATCTGTACTTTTAGCGACCCACTTAATTATAAGGACGATTTAGCGTTCTCCAAATAGGCAATTTATAAGCGAATGGTAGGTGTATTTGTTCCTGGAGCTACTATATCTTAGCCACAATGTATTTTATGCATCTTTGAATGTGTTTTTTTTGATAAAAAGATGAGATATGATATTCCATCTGTAGTTATGATTTGAAATAAAATGTCTGACTAAAAATATGGTAAATTAAAATGCCACCACGAAATATTATGGAATGGAAAGTAAGGTGACATGACAACAGCTTTATTAATGTTCATTTAACGAATGACTAAGCTTTAGCATGAAATATACCATTTAAGATTTAACAGGCTAACTCTAAAAAGGGGAGTAAGTAGGTCGAGTGCTCTTGCCAGAACGAACGGTGCTAGACGGTACAATTTCAACTCCACGAGTAAGAGAACTTTACAACCTTGCATCTCATATAATCTTTTTAAATAATGTTTTTATATATACTTACAACGATGTCGAGTACATTCTCCGCCATCGCGTAAGTGTGCACGGGATCCTCGTTGTCGCCCTCTTCGCTCGTGTAATTCGACGGAAACCTGACGATAGAAGAGTAATCCTATTTATAATACGTATTCACTCGTAGAAGGCATGGCCGATGAGTCCGAAGAGCAACTTTAACAGGCCGGCTACAAAGTGGACCTACCTAGCGAATAATAGAAGGCCAGGTTTGCACTAAAGTGACTATAATTGCGCTATGGTGGCATCACGCTTTCTCCTTTACTCAAAGCTCTGGCTCAATGGACAGAGGCCGATCCAAAGATAATAAGACTTACCATCCAGCCTGCCTCTGGTACTCCCCTCGCCACCAGCCATCATTGCTCTTCTCGAGAATCAAGATCCTAGTGCCCTTGGTAAGAGAGAGCTCGTCAGGCTGTTGAGCTTGGTAGTTGTACTTGACAACAGCGGTGCCGATCGCCTCGGAGGGTTCCGCACGTCGTCCACCAGGCGACTCCGCCCCGCCGGAACACGCACCGCGCACCGGGGAACTGTTCGACGGTAGAGTCTTCGATCCAGAACCCTTCTTCACCTTCTTCTTAATACTGGATAAGAATATTGTTATATGCAAATTTAGTAAGGCAGTAGAATTTTTGCAGGATTTTATTGGCAAGGACTTTCCTGTCATATTTTTTTCGTTCCGGTCTAAAGCCAGCAGAAGGAAACACGCACTGGCATAAACAACTGGCAAAACGTGCCAAAGTTGTCAGGAGTATTTGTAACTGACACCTAAAGATAATTGTAATCCTGTTTGGGTATAGTTATACAGTGACGTATAGTTCTATATTCGTTATTTTTGGTTGGTCGCTTACAACTAATTTATTAAACAGATACCATCACAGAAACCTCTCTCCTGTATTAACTGTCTATATGAATACGTTTCTGATTTCATAGAATTATCAACATATATTTTCCTTAACAAGGGAATTACGGGTTATTATGAAAATAATATCATAATGTGTGATATTGTAGGTGGGTCTAAATTAAATAGGTGAGACGATTTTGGATTATTTTTTTTCGCATTTTTTTAATGAAATAAATTAGTGAAAATGTTGTTTTTTGAGTTGATGTCAATAAATAAGCAGCCTATGTTAATCGATTTGCCGCCATTGTACTAATTTATACAGGATCGCGACATGATTTCTCATTCAAAACAATTTACCATTTCATAACGGCTGTAACAACCTTTTATTAAAACGATTTGTAACAAAAAAAATTAATTAAGTTAACAAATGGATATGGATAACAAGTAATTAGGTAACACATATTTTGATTAGCGTACACTAGGAAATTTCTAACTTCAACCACCATCAGAAATGCAATACAGAATTATTTAACCATTTATTCGTTACAATGCAAATAAAAGGGAATTTTTTTTCCATAACTAGAGCAAAGATAGGTACGTTATCGCCTAAACAAATATTTACTTACAGCCGCATGGAATTCCGCAACTATCTTGTGTTACATACATAATTATAATAATGTATGACATAAAGCAATGTGTTTACGATTACATAATGATATTATCCAAATTTTTACTGAACAAAATGTTTAATGTATGACTTATAATAATCAACTTCATCGTCACAATCCCGATCATTGAATGCTATTATTATATATGCAGTTTTTAGCGTATATTTTGCGGCGTTTCAATTGGGCAGTGGTGTCGATTACTTTTGTGAACCAAATCAGCGAGTTCTTACTAATGTTCGTAAAATTACGGCATAACGTCTAAATCTATATAATCTACGCCACTGCTAGTAGGAGTAGCAAGCGAAGGTAATGGTTTACTACGAACGACCATGAAATAGAAGGCGCCTAAAACGCTGCCCACACCTTACTCCACACTTTTTTATAGAAAATACAGCACTGTAGCTATCTATAACGAACTTCAAACAAGATCAAAACCTCAACCTCACTGATAATACGTACAGACAACACCATTTACTGGTGAACAAAGCCAGTCTTTAGACCAAAACACAGCAACGCGAGAACTTTTACTGCTACCGCACTCGAATATTACTCAAGCTCTATCATTTTTATACTAATTTTCACTATATTTCTGTGTAACTGTGCCCTACGGTTTCACTCGTGTTAAATTTATTCGACAAACACTCCACGGGGCGCACGCCGCCGCCTACGCGCCCGTGTAGAGCCCGATCATTGTTCCACTTTCCGTACACACAAGCCTGGTGAAGCTGTAAAAGCTGAGGCTTCAGGATCCTTATGACTAACAGTATAATAGACAGATCGAAAAAATTGCCAGGTTGCTTGACATTCATAGTTACTGCTCCGCGCCTTATTGTCGTAGCGTGAAGTTCTATAGCCTATACTATTCCTCGTGAATCTGGCTATCAAATACAAACAAGAATTTTTAGAATCAGACTGGTAGTTCAAGAGATTAGCACGTTTAAACAAAAAATCAAAGAACAAAACTCTTCAGCTTTATCTATATTAATATAATAAATTATATCTGTATATGATAGCCAGATTCACGAGGTATAGTATAGGCTATCTGGCATTAAGCTACACCTCTCGGATAGTTTTAAATATCAATTTTTGTTAAGTAAGTAGGAAGCAACATTGTTCCCGAACTGCTTTATCCGCGTGCGCTGACGTAATGATTAGTGATACGTAAACACAATGTTCAACAAAAATATTTCTCCTTAATACATTTAAAAAAAAACTAGGATACCATATGCCTATCTCTTATACATACGCTACAGTGAGGTACTTTGTGACAAAGTTTCATTGAAAATTGATTTATGAGCGTTATTATTAGTCATGGCATATTAATCCTTACGAACGAAAGTTACTTCATCATCAAGACAATTTTATGTAGATAAACTTTGCCCTTTATAGCATTTTATTTGGACACATAGTTTGGGAGATAATTCAACACTCGGTTCGGATCTATAACTTCGCAGCAGAGGCGCGAACGAGCCGTGTTAGTGTGACGCATAATCCTGGCCGTCCGATAAAAGTAATGTCTAATTTTTTTTTAATTATACGCAGGTGAAAGCTCATGGCATAGCTAGTTATATTATACTATAGATTATAATTAATATTTCGAATTCGATAGGGTACTTTAACATACAAAAAAATTTTGGTATTACGGTAATATTTTAATTATGTTGAACAGCGGCAACTCTTGAGTTTAAATATAGAATAAACAAACCATAATACATTTTATAATGTTCCAATATTACAAGAATTCGAATAAACTACGTGACATATGGTGCTGTGTTTCGAGTCTCGCTACGTGATAAAAGTAACGAAACCTAATAATTTGGAAAAATATTGTATTTTATACAATAAAAAAATTACTTCGGTTACTTAAACGCGACTATAGTTATAGTTATTGAAATGTTACAATTTAAGGACCGAATATTGCATTTTATAGAGGACGCAATTTAGTCAATAGAAGCTTAACCTCAAGTTTGTGGGGTCGCCACCCTTGTCCCCCGGCCGCCATCTTGGAAAAAGGGGTGAAAACACTTTTTTCGCGGTATCTCGGAAACTATGCGTCTTACAAAAAATTCGTAAAGACATAATTTGTAGCAAATTGTCTTGCCTACAAATATGTTTATATAACTTTTTGCACTAAATTAAAAATTAAAGAAGTTATAAGCAAAAAGTGAGATTTTTTTATATTTTTTTTTCTATAATTTTATTTTTATACATTTTACAAAAAAATACTTTTTCCCTGTATTTTTTTTCAATTTCATTAATTTAAAACGCTGTTACAGCGCTCCAAAGTTGACCGGGTTTGTCAATGCTCATGAGAAGGATGGAGTGAGCAATGGATGCTGTTGGAGCAATGGATGGATTTTGTTTGTGCTGCAACCAACGACTTACGTTTTGATTGACAGATAATTCCAGAAAGTAGAACTGATAAAGATTCAGGAATTAAAGAATTGACCCCCGAAACAAAAATAAAATTGCGTCCTCTAAAAATACAAAGCTCATGTAACATTTCAAGGGTGTACTATTACTTATATGAATGTTATACATAAGTACATAACATTGTTTAGTTTATACCTAGTATAATAATTACGAGCAGACCTGTGTTAGTTGAATATATTTTCAATAGGAATGCTATCAAGTTTTTTTGGTATTTTTTTTAAACGTAAACACTAATTTTATACCATATGGCTATACTTTAAACTATTTTCCTCAATAGCGGGGAATATAAGCTTTAAAATTATGTTTTAATTATTAATTTTGATGAAGAAATAAGAAAGATATGGCATTGCCACATGAACATCCCTTTGAGAAATAACATGTCATGATTTTTGCTAAACATTGCGTTGTATTTGGTTGGTTATATCATATTAATTTCAATACACCAATGCTACTCCTAATTTTCTTTGTAGAACATACCGATTCATAAGTTGATTTTAGACAAAAGGCCATTCGTTAAAAAATGTACCAAAGAATCCACATAGTTCTTAAAGCTAGCAAACAGAAGAGGCAATGGGCCGTTAACATCTGTCGAAGAACTGATAGCCATTGCGGTAGACGATTTCTCAAATGAAAATAACATTTAGGCAATTCTGATATGGAACGCCCCTATAAATGTTATGTAGATCTGTGTGAAATAGCTGGAAGGGATCTAATGCGCAAGACCAATGAACGAGTACAGTGACGAGCTCTGGGAGGAGCCTATATCTGGCAGTTTACGGAGCCTATATCTGGCAGTTTACGATCTCTTTATCCTATAAAGATTTGAATTTTCCATGGATTTCACCTGATCGTAGGTGGTAAACACACTAAGCTAAAAAATAGTACGGACTTCCAAGTGCACTAGCAGAACACACTGATAAGTGATTAGCATCAGATTATCACCTTGAGGGTGGCAACTAGCCAGATGAGCACTGGATATACTCTATAAACCATGCTATGGTTTTACCACAATGTTTTCTTTTACTAAAAGCTCCACCTATATAGAGGATTAGAAACTACATCGACAACACGATATCCGATCTCGCTATATCACTTAAAATTTGATGATGTGATAAAAAAAATATGGTGTGTCAGTACTAACCTGTCAAATAGAGAAGGTTTCTCCTTTTTCACGTAATTGCTGGGCACGTATCCTGACTGACTGCGCGCGTTCTGGACTCGCCACCAATGCTTAGAGTCATCTAGAAGTAGATACCTCTCGTTCTTACGCAGGTCTAGTTCCTGGGCTCCCTGTGCTGCGTAGTCGTATTTAGCGACCACATAGCAAACGTCATCCTGAAAAAATATTTTGAAAATTAATTAAATGTTTAGATATGACTGAATGGTTAAAAAAAGCAAATTTATCAGTCTGGTGCTAGTCTCAATATGTCTCTACAAATTTTTGGAATTCGTATTCAATTAATAATAGGGGTTAAAGTATGAAATTGTCGTTTTATATAGAAAAGATCAAAAAAATTTTTAAAGTAAAACTTCTTTATGCGCGACTAGGAGGTAACTGGACGACAATGCAACGGAAGTCCGTTACGGCAATATAGCGTCATGTTGAAGTAAAACTTCTTTAGGCGCGACTAGGAGGTAACTAGACGACAATGCAACAGAAGTCCGGTGGTGACTTTGGTCGGGGTGGTGGTGACCGTCGAGGTGGTGGTGACCGTCGGGGTGGTGGTGATCATTTAAGTTTTACTTCAATCACGTGTCACGGTTACACGCTTTGAAATTTTTAAGATCTATAATTATGTGTGAATGAGTGGACTTGAACAATTAACAAGTATTTGTTGTTTGACAGCGAGCTCGTCCATCACCATTGGCAATTCTTCACAGTACACCTCTTCAATAATTGTTGTGTCTTGTCTCAAGATATTATAATGAACAATACCGGCAAAGATTCAACATACACTCACAACCAGCTTCTTTTGATTCATTTGCGATTAGGACTTGGTTTGGCTGCCTATTCAACAAGTCAAAGCAAGCTTCGACTCTATTTTGTTGTTGCTGTTCATTAAGTTCATATATGGTACCCTTTTTCCTAACTTTTTTAATTTGAATAAACGAAGCAGTATAATTTTATCATCAACTGCTGCTAATTCCGACGTGGGTTGAGATGAATCTGCTGCCATTAGGGCTTTCAATTCACCATTATCTATTTTCATTTACAGTTGGCAAGAGGACTCATTGTTGAGATCAAAATTTCCAAAACGGAAGCGATTAAGCCAAAAACGCATCGTTCGTTCACTTGCAGTACCTAATCCATACCCGTCGTTGATATTGCGAGCCGTCAGTGCTGCGTTGGTGCCACGATGAACTTGTATTTAAAAATAATGCGAATTTAGATTTTTCCATGGTCACAGAAACACTGATTATCAAAGAAAAATCGAAAGGCGGGAAAATAAATGAACAACTGATTTATTAAAACAAATGTCAGCTGTAAGTATTATAAAATTAATATAACTTTGTTATTTTAAGTAGAATGAAAGATAATTGATATTCACATTAGTCTATATTAAAAATTGGCGATTTCTTACTGTTACGCCCGTGGGTAGTAAAATGCCGTAATGTTTCACGAAAACAATTTATTCGTACTCAGACAAATACAAATTAAAACAAACTCACAAATCGCTCACCGAATGTGTGTTCCTCTTGTAGTTCTTCTTTTATTTAGCTTACTGTTTCCACTTCGCTTTCGAAATTAGAACTGCCGTTTCGCACAATACGGCTCGCTTTTCTACCCAAATGAGACGATCACGAAATCTCTAGAAGGTCCCGGAACTCTTAACATCTTATAAACAACTTACGTCATTGCTTTTAGAAGGAGGGAACGTTTGATTTTTATCGCCCATTGTTGTTAGCTTTCTATGTGTGCGTCGTCGAATCTATGAATACACGACACACGACTACACTATGATAAATACACGATATTTCGGTCACATTCCGGACGATTCTTGAGATTTCGAGAATGGTGATTCTTTTTCTATTTTTCTCTTACTCAAACCGTAACAATACTTAATATTTATACCCCTAATATTTCGATTTTAACTAATAACTAATCAGGTGAAGAAAAATTTCGTGAGAAAACCTAGTCACTTGATAAATGTACTGGTATGAAAATACAGAACTGTAGATATCTGGGTGTTTGTAACCAACATATATTGAAATAGGTTGAGTATATTTATCTAAACTTTGATGAAGGAAGTAATATCTTTCATACATCTCTACATCTCACACAAAGGTGAAATGTTTTTGGAAATAATTATGTTTTTATTCGAGGATTTAAGAAATAACAGATTATTGCACTTTAGCACTTAGAATCTTATAATGTTTTAAGGGTTTCATACTGAAACTGAACTGAAATATAAAGTGTAATTATTATCATTCCAATATTTTAGACATTTTGTTAAAATAAATAATATTTCTCTACCTATTCCTACCTATGGTAATCACCAATACATAAGGGCTCAATTGGTTCTCAAAGTACAGGATAGAACAGCATTAGAACTGCCGTTACAACTGTTTCTGTTGCAAAGCAGCAATGCTCATAGTGCTGTGTTCCAGTTGAAAGGGTGAGGTTGGAAACACTCTAGGTTCGAACTCAATTCTCAGAAATAGCGACTCATTTATGACAGACCTTGGATGGGACTGTAGTCTTATTTGAGGTTAGCTGTATACTGATATACTACATGCCTGCTTGCTACTTTGTTCATATAAATTAATAGTGTTGACTCATTTTCAGCTATAATGTCACTACTGTGTTTAGCATAGATAATGTATAAATTTATATAAAATGATATATATATATATATAGCAATAGTTATTCATTTATTAACCACAAATCATACCATAGTTCTTGGAACAATGTCTGTATAGGAAAAGTTGAGGAGTTGAGTTTGGTTCAACATTACAATAGCTATCATCGAGTTCGGATTCCAAATTTTTATTACAGTTTGATCTCTAAAATCTCTAAGTCTTTGACATATAAAATTTTACACTATTGAAATAGCTGTTGAGAAATAAATGTTTTTTTTTAATAATATTTGGAAATTTTGTAATAAAAATGTTTTTTTAAGTAGTTGCCATAAAATTCAGTTTTGCAAAATAGGTAAAGATTTTCAAAAGATCGTATTTTTTTCTATACATTTTTTTGTTACTTTTTGAAGGATCATTGATTGTTTTACATCATATTAAAAGAGATATTTTCTCTTTAGCCGTTGTGGCGATAAAATTGGTTAGGTAAGGTTTAAATTGCCAGAAACAAATAATGATCCATTAAAAATTCATACACAAGTCCTAGATAGACATAACTCCAAAAAAAAATCTCACAAAACTAATTGTTTCCAAACTTTTACTTTCACAGATAAGTTAACTTTTAGCGCCCCCCCCCCTTCACATAATCAAATTCCACCAAATTCCATTCCAACTAAAGTTCAACCGATATGTTTCAGATATATGTAAATTTCTTATTTAAATTAAAATCTGAAGACAACTTACCTAGGCTAACATTGCTTTATTTATATTTGGTGCACCTACAGGATTAAAAACAAGGATGTAGCAAAAAATGGGTAGTAGGGTACTAATGCTTGTCTAAATTGCTACCCCCAAATGCTTGATGAAAACCCACAAATATAATTTGCTTCAAAGTGGAATATGTAATATTTAGGAAGTATATATTGTGCTATCCAATAGATTTTGCGGTGGTACATTCAATGGAATCACAAGGTGATAGTGATTAGTGCATGATCCTCATCATACTACAATCGACACTTTAAACTACATTTATCATCAGATGAAATGCAGATATTTAGATGAGATAGAATATAAAAAATGGTCTTAACTTGTATGTTAATTACAACAATACCAAACAATCTTAGTGGTCATATTTAAAGTAATGGTCAAGGATGATTACAAAGTATGTACAAAAATTATACATAACATGTTTTTAAAAACATAATATGAGCTATTTTTGAGTTTCGCAAGGGTCACTGATTTACATATATTATAGCTTATAGTGTATAAAGACTTTCTTTCATTTTTTATTGTATTGTAGAACTTTTATTTGCAAAAGATTTGGTCGGATTGGTATAATTTACAGAAATTCATTTAAGATTTATGTAATAATGTGAATGTTCCATAGTACTAGTTTCCATGGTATTTCCATTAAAGGCCTACATAATACTATAAATTCAAATAGATTATTTTTATTGTCATATGGTGCTGTAGCTTCATTGAGATATACTTAGTGTAGGTGTTGTACCTGTGTGTTTTTCCCGTGCCTAGTGTTCGCCATGGCGTGAGGCGCCGGCAGCGGCTTGCTCGCCCACACCGAGTCTCCGGCGCGCGCTGACCGCGTCTCCAGCATGACACCCCCAGCAAGATGCCCTCGGTCACCTTCCGCCTTCACTAACAACACATCGCAAAGTCAGTCACTGCACTGCACTAACTGCACATTAACACTTTATACTGATCGATAGCAGATACACTCGCGCCGATTTTCGTTATTGTTTTGATTTATCGAGACTTGCGAAAATCCGATCGAAAGTCAATCAGCATCAACTTATAGTTTCATAGCCCCTAGCTAGCTTTAGCTCACTACAGTTTTTATATTGGCATCTACTGCATTTATAATATATTACAAATAAAACACCTTAATGATATTTTTCACAAAATTTATTTAAAATTAATAATTTGGCGAAAAATTTCACTTATCGGTGGGGCTAAAAAACGGATCAATAGACAAATCATTTTCGTTTTTCAAGAAAACTGATATCATAGATGAAATTAGAACTGGAATACCGTGTTTATGGTTATGAAAGTCGATTAATAAAACAGAATAATTATTGGATATTTTGACCATAATTAATTGCAAAGAAAAAGTTTAATTTTCTGCTTTTGTTTTACATTACTTTTGTTAAAAAAAAAGACAAATAAATACATACAAACGAAATAAGAAAAATAGATAAAATACAAACAAAAATTTAGAATACTCTATGTATAGTTGGTAGGTCTAATTTCTGAATTTTCCCCATATTCATATTTTCTTTTCCCAAAAATTTAAAAGTTTTGTAACTTTTTTCCTTCCTTCCTTCGGTCGGATACTAATTACAAGTATCAGTTTGTAACTGTTATCTGTAAACTGAAAAAGCTGTTACTAAATACTACGTACCTGTTCCACATACTAGGGTGTGACACAAAAGTGACTTTTTCATTTTCAAACATGACCTGCTTTATTCAAGTTTAAGGATCTTTACTTTGTTAGAGAGAGATACAAACAAATATGACATGGAACAAGCTCTTTGCTCTTTCCAGTTATAGTAATAGAAAGAGTTGGCATCATGTAATAAGCTGTTATTCTGGAAAGGTTTGTGGAATTGTTATTTCACTGAAATAAAAACAAGTATTTTACTAGGTATAGCTCACCTTTACTGTCTAGAGTTGAGAAGTTACGGATAAAACTGTATCAGCAATTATATATCTACTGGAACGATATTAGTCCAATCACAGAGGTCAACTCAGATAGTTCCATATGTTCAGTATGAGATAAAGCAGCATTCATCATAGTTATTTTATTATTAAATATTACTGTTATTACATTTCAACTAGCGAGTATAGTGTAAAATTAAATAGGTATGTTAAAAAAGAACTCCAAATTTCCCCTTACTTGATTTTCCCCAAGGATTTCAGTTTTTGGCTACTCAGAACTTATTACATCTGGCAACATTGATGCTATTAGCATTATAATCATTTTAATATCTTTTCTGAGATGTGAGGCGTCTGTTTGCAATGTTTGTGCATTTGTGATTTGCGCTGACTTGAAATTCGTTGAGATTTGTTGTGTAGATTGACAATGTCAGATTCAGAGGCAAGTAATTATTCAGGTAGTGGTTCGGAGGCCGGTAGCGTTGCCTCTCGCCGTTCTCGTCGAAGTGCCGCGTCAAATCATTCCGTGAAGTCTCGTTCCGTAGAATCGCGGTCTAGATCACGATCTGGAAGCCGCAGCCTTTCCAGAACACCCTCCAGATCACGTTCCAGGTCGCGATCTCGGTCACGATCGCGCTCTAGGTTCGTAGCCATCATAATGAAGATGTTAATGCTATGTGAACTTTGTATACTACAATATAATTTATCACAGGAGTCGGTCCGTCGCCTCGGATGAGAGCCGCAACAGGGATGATGAAGCCAAGGAAGCATCGGGTGATGAAGAAGTGGAGGTACAGTTTCATAAATATATTTCAACACTTGTATTAAATAAACTCACTAAACCAATATCTTTCTCTGAGATAATCTGTTTTATTGTAACTGCGAACTTGTCCATTTATATATATGTAAAGGCACTGAAGCAATTGTGTCATTGACAGTTTGCAGCAGGGTTCGAAACAATTATTATCTTTGCTATCTATCATAATAAATATAGGTTGATAATTATTTAATTTATAACTCTCAAAATTGTCATATTAAATGTATGTATCATATGTGTGTATCAGAACGCTGTTGTTGTGGAACAACTTATCTTTGTAATATGAACAATTTCCTCAAAAAGTAAATTTTCTATCATTTTGTGAGTAAACTAATGAGAGTATTTTTGAGTACAGCTGTATTAGAAGGTTTTTCATGATTCACACTACTGCAAACAAACTTAAAAATTGATTGGGAAATGACAGAGCAGCTAAATCATCATTAATTTATTTTTAAATGCTTCAATCAGCATACTGTGAATCTCTAAACACAGATTTAAGTTGGATTTTGAATTTAAATTCTCCAGAGATGGACAATCCCCATCCTGTTATTACGGTTGAGGAGGATGGGATTATATTCCACTCATTAATTTAATTAACTAGTGCTTTTAGTTGGTTACATTTCTTACATTGTTGATTGCAAATTTTTAAAAGTATTTTAAACACAAAATAAATAAAAGATTACCTTGACTGCTAAATGTGTATAATTTATTCTTGTGACATAAATTATTATGATAGGCAAATAGTCAAATACCAGTACCTACACAAGGATTGCTAAGTTTATGGTTGTTTGATAATTATCTATTTTCTAAAGACATAATAATTATCTTGATAATTACATACCCTGGTTTGCAGATAATAAAATTGAATGTAGCATTAATGGTTTACTGATATACAAAAAAATCTTGGTGGTTGAATGGTTAAACCTATTTTTTCTGATTGTAGGAGAGTGGTGCCATTTAATTTCATTATTTAAATATAATACGAATACATTCTTAGTCTAGATGAAGCAGTATATAAATAGATATTACATTTTTTATTTTCATCTAAGATTTACCAGTAACGGAGTAAATTACTTTTGGAAAGAAATTTATCTTCAGTAAAAAAACTAGTGGCTGGGTTCCTGTAAAATGATCATCCAATGAGTACAGCTACTGAGTTTTTAAATGTTGCAATACATTTTAGAAGCCTTGCACTTTTACTAATTACCATTATATTAGTAACACTACTGACTGACAAAGAAAACTACAATTGTAAAAGATTCTCATAGTATCAAAGTACAAGTACATAAAGTAATACAGATATTTAGATGTTTTAAATCAAAATCAAAATTATGTTATTCAATTTAGGCCCTAAGAAGGTGTGTCAACACACTACTACCATTAATAGTCAATATGACTTTACCAATTAGTAGTAGGGACTAGTATGTTGATATCTAATACTACTAAGTGAGCAATTCTTGTTTACCTGTTAGAGCTGCTTTAGGTGCTCACTTTAAAATAGAGCTTACTGCAGTTCTAGAGAGGCCAAGGTTTTATACTAGGTTATTGAGGAATTTCACTTTTTATTATAATCTTTCTTTCCGAATTTTCAATTTCAGAGACAAATCAAGAAAAAAAAAACGTCAATTTTTTGCCACGTCCTAATGTGTATCTCGGAAATGGCATTAACGATTTCGTTGAAATTTTATATTAAAATAATGTTTCACTTTTCAAATAACCTACATTTTTTTTATAAGACATAGAGCAAACTTCTGTCACCCAGATATTCATAATAGATTATATTTTGCACATACACATGGTAGTAAAAAATGATATCATTGGTCACTACAATGGGCTAATATTTATGCATTCCCTTTCTCTTCTAACCCTGGGGCCACACATGTCTGGTTCGGCGAATGTTTGTATTATCGCGACAGGTACAACCAAAAGAAGTTTACGAATTTTTATTAATTTTATGTAAACTCGATCCACCACAAGACAAAACAAGACTTGTTTTACGTAAAAACATATTGCTGCTGTTATCGGAAAAAAAAACCCCACTAAAATCAAGGTTTTCTCACAAATCTGATTTTGTTACTTATCTAATGTTTCCTCTAGGGCAGGAGGACATACAAAGATTATTTTTTTATTATTGATTAACTAAAAATACTGTAATCATGTTATTGGTGCCTACATAAGGTTGTGGTTAAGAAAACTAATTTTACAGTTTGTCTAACTTGAGATAAGGCTAAATAGTGAGGTTTAGCAAAATCTTATCATGAAAGTCATCTTTGAAACTTGCAGGGTAATTAATTTATATCCTGTAAAGATGTCTTGAAGGACACATCTTGATTGTCTAATAAATTTTACATTTTGCACTTCAGGATGAACAGGAACCAGAAGGAGAGGACTTGGTGGACTCCGAGGAGTATGAAGAAGATGAAGAAGAGGAGAGACTAAGGAAGAAACGCAAGAAAGACAGTCGCTATGGAGGATTTATTATAGATGAAGCTGAGGTATAAAATCATCTTGTAATCTGTTTTTTTTTTTTAATTATTATAATTAGTGGGGGCTTGTACTGATACAAAAAAGCTGATATATGTGTATATACAAGTATAGATAATTAAAATCTATCAAAATGTTCATCAGACCATGCCTTTTCTGTGTAAGAATCGAAACTGAAATTTTTCAGATTGCTACTGCAACATAATGCCTATCAGTTGTACATAATTTTCTGCCCTTTTCTTTATTATGATTGACATTTGACAGCTTAGTTCAGCAGAATGTTAATCTTTTCCACTGCGTTAAGTTTGCTGATGTGTATGTTATAACAAGTTATTATAATTTGTAAACAATTTAGTGGTTTACATGTAGTTCTTAATCTTCTTGATGCCTGGATTGAGCAAGAAGTTACAGAGCTATTTCTGAGCCTTTAATAAACACTGGACAGGTGAAGTTTGTGCTTGTTGATTTCGTTTGAGAACAGAGTTTTTCCAACAGTTAGATGTGTTTAAGAGTAATTTATTTTTTATATATTCAATATAAAACAAAAAAAATATATTTATTTAATGCCCTAATTATTTTCTGTCATTTTTACTTTATTTCATTTGCATAGGTGGATGATGAAGTTGACGAAGATGATGAATGGGAAGAAGGAGCACAAGAAATGGGTATTGTTGGCAATGAAGTAGATGAGATAGGACCGACTGCTCGGGAAATTGAAGGGAGAAGGAGAGGTACTAATCTATGGGATTCCCAGAAAGAGGAAGAAATTGAAGAGTACCTTAGGAATAAATATGCAGATGAAACAGCGGCTCACAGGCATTTTGGCGAAGGCGGAGAGGAGATGTCTGATGAAATAACACAGCAAACACTATTGCCGGGTATCAAAGACCCCAATCTCTGGATGGTAAAGTGTCGAACTGGTGAAGAGAAGGCCACAGTTTTGTTACTCATGAGAAAATACATTGCATTTCAAAATTCAGAGGAGCCACTTCAGATTAAATCTATTGTGGCACCAGAGGGTGCCAAGGGGTATATTTACATAGAAGCCTTTAAGCAAACACATGTAAAAGCTGTCATTGATAATGTGGGCACCCTCAGAATGGGAATATGGAAACAGGAGATGGTACCTATTAAAGAAATGACTGATGTCCTTAGAGTGGTCAAGGAACAAACAGGCTTAAAACCGAAACAGTGGGTTAGACTAAAAAGAGGACTATACAAGGATGATATAGCTCAAGTTGATTATGTAGATTTGGCACAGAACCACGTTCACTTGAAACTCCTCCCTAGAATAGACTACACGAGGCTGAGAGGGGCCCTTAGAACAGTCCAGAGTGAAAGTGAAGCAGCGAAACGAAAGAAGAAGCGACGGCCCGCTGCAAAACCTTTTGACCCTGAGGCTATCCGAGCTATTGGTGGGGAGGTCACCTCTGATGGAGACTTTCTCATCTTTGAGGGCAACAGGTATTCACGCAAGGGTTTCCTGTATAAAAACTTCACCATGTCGGCGATTCTGGCTGAAGGAGTAAAACCAACGCTTACTGAACTAGAAAGGTTCGAGGAGCAACCAGAAGGCATCGATATTGAACTTGCCGCGCCGGCCAAAGATGACCCCACTAACTTGCACTCGTTCTCGATGGGAGATAATGTGGAGGTCTGCTCAGGGGATCTTGCGAACCTCCAGGCTCGCATCGTCGCCATCGACGGCTCCTTGATCACAGTGATGCCGAAGCATGATGCATTGAAGGATGTGCTGGTTTTCAAGCCGAACGAGCTACGCAAGTACTTCAAGCAGGGCGACCACGTCAAAGTGCTCGCTGGACGGTACGAGGGAGACACCGGGCTCATCGTACGTGTTGAGCCACACCGCGTCGTCTTAGTCTCGGATCTCACAATGCACGAGCTTGAAGTTTTGCCCCGAGACCTGCAGCTCTGTTCCGACATGGCCACCGGCGTAGACTCTCTCGGCCAATTCCAGTGGGGTGACATGGTGCAGCTAGATCCACAGACTGTCGGTGTTATTGTTCGCCTTGAAAAGGAAAACTTTCACGTGCTCGGCATGCAGGGCAAGGTGATCGAGTGCAAGCCGCAGGCGCTGCAGAAGCGCCGCGAAAACCGTTTCACGAAGGCGCTCGACTCCGAGGAGAACACGATCCAGAAACGCGACATCGTGAAGGTTATCGACGGGCCGCACGCCGGTCGTGACGGGGAGATCAAGCATCTCTACCGAAATTTTGCGTTCCTACAGTCGCGCATGTACCTCGACAACGGCGGCATCTTCGTCTGCAAAACGCGCCACCTCCAGCTCGCGGGCGGCGCGCGGAACGGCTCCAGCACGGCCGGGCTCGCGCTGGGGTTCATGTCGCCGCGCATCCAGTCGCCCGCGCACCCCTCCGCCCGGGGCTCCTTCACACCGCGTGGCCGCGGGGGCGCGAGGGGCGGCGGCGCCGGCCGGGGCGGAGCCGCGCGCGACCGCGACCTTATCGGGCAGACTATCAAGATCACCGGCGGACCGTACAAGGGTAACGTGGGCATCGTAAAGGACGCCACCGGCAGCACGGCGCGCGTCGAGCTGCACTCCTCGTGCCAAACTATCTCGGTGGACCGCGGGCACATCGCGGGCGCGGCGGGCGCGGGCGCTGCGGGCGGCGCTTCGTTCTACTCGCGCACTCCGTCGCGGACGCCGGTCGCCGGCGCCGGCGCCGCCACGCCCACTTACCGCGACACCGGTATCAAGACCCCGATGCACGGGTCCGCGACGCCCGTGTACGAGGCGGGCGGCCGCACCCCCCACTACGGGTCGGCCACGCCCTCGCACGAGGGGGGCCGCACCCCGGCGCACGGCGCCTGGGATCCGTCCGCGGCGGCGACGCCGGCGCGCGCGCCAGACTTCGAGTACTCGCCTCTCGACGAGCCCGAAGGCGGATACGGTTCGTTCGCGCCGCAGACGCCGGCCGCGATGTACGGGTCCGACCACACGTACAGCCCGTACCGGCCGTCGCCGAGCCCGTACCCGGGCACGCCGAGCCCCGCCGGGTACTCGCCGGGGTCGCCGTACCGGCCGGGCACGCCGGGCGGGCCGGGCGGCTCGGACCCGGCGACGTGCGACTGGCACACGACGGACGTGGAGGTGCGCGTGCGCGCGGGCTGCGAGGCCGCCGCCGCCGGGCAGGTGGGCGTGGTGCGCGGCCTCACGGAGGGCACGTGCGCGGTCTACGTGCCGGCGGAGGACCGCGTGCTGAGCGTGCCGGCGGACCTGCTGGACCCGGTGCTGCCGCAGGCGGGCGACCGGGTCAAGGTGATCGCGGGCGAGGACCGGGAAGCGGTCGGACAACTCATCTCCATCGAGAACCAGGAGGGCGTCGTCAAGTTCGGCACCGACGATATCAAAATAATGCAACTACGGCATCTCTGTAAAATGAGCTCCGCATAACTCCCTTCCATTTAGTTCACTTGGTATTCAGATTTTGAGCTGTATGAAGTTTCAGCTCTGCTAAAAATGAATGTTGCGTTTTTATTATTTTCTGTAATGTAAAGAATCAGGACAATTATCATTTTATATTAACTTTCCTGATTTTTTTTCCTTAAATTGTCTCATCATTGACGTTGTGCTGCTTGACCCACATACTTTTAGTGTTGTTGCTCACCTCAAAAAGGAGAACATTAATGTGCTGGGCATGCAGGGCAAGGTACTCGAGTGCAGAAGCGCCGCGAAATCGTTTCACGAGGGCGCTCGACTGAAGGCTTCTAAACAATTTAATACATTGCTTTAAACGTTTTTCATATTTCTAGATGGAATAACCTTGATCACACGTTTCTACACGAGGTAATTGGGCGACCAACCACATAATGCGACAAAATTGCTACGTTATTCGTATACTACTACAACAATGAGATTTTTTTATCTTTAATTGCATTTTAGTTATGAAATAATTTCAGAATTAATATTTCAATTTGACGATCGTATTATGCAAGTATGGAGGGTAGAGGTAAGGAGAAACGTCGCATATTAGGGTGGTACCATAGTAACAAGAGGGTAAATTTTAAATATAGCGCCAAAAGTCATTTTACAGATTTTTATTAATTCTGTAGAAATTAATTACTGCGTAATAAAAGCGTACAGAGTCCTACTCCACAAACTTTTCCCATTATTATTTCAATTATTTTTTAAATTTTACAACAGTAATAACTATAAAATCATAAAGTATCATTCCCTTTTATTACGCTAGCGCCATTACTGCTTAAAGCTGAGCACTTTTTCAACTTTTCCTCAATATAATATAGTTCTCCTTACCTCTATCCTCCATATATACAAGGTTATATTGTCTACTCGAGGCTAATTGATTTTATTCTTATATTATCGAATGATTTTTTGTTATTTTATTCCTTTTTCATGTATATTATTGGTCAATTTAATCCTAAAACGTGATAATGTTTAAACAGATTGAAGATAGTTAGGTAACTGAACCGTACCTTGAAGTAATATACTTAAAATCCTTAATAATATCTCCACAATGTGTTAAAGACGAAACCAAATTGTTTGTTTATGTCTCATCCTCCTTACGTAGTAATTTTTACTATACCTTGTTCATTAAAGTAAGCTTGCAGACGCATGTCAAATGTTTATTTTAGAGATGTAGCAAAATCTGGATGTTGATTTTACGAATATCGATTCTTTTTTGAGCTAAATATAATCGATAATACGAATATGTATTAAATCAATTGAAGGGTATGTTACCTGTGTAAATGAAATAACAAAAATTAACTAACAGTAGTTGAGTTTATATTCTAGAACACGAATTATTTAATGCCCGACGAATTATTCAATTCTTCCAGTCAATATTCTTCGTTGCGTGTTGATGCAGTAAAAATGTAGGAATTACATAAATATATATTTTTATTTGAAATTAAAAAGAAACTAATAATAATAATTAAAATGAATGTACAATGGCGTTCGATTAACTTTCGATTCGTACGATTAATATTCGATTAATTGATTTTATTTTAGTCAACTTTAGTTTTAAGTAACATAGAAAGTAACACTGCACGTAGTAACAAAAAAAAAGAAAATTCATAAAATCATTGTATCCAATTTGTTTAGGATTTTGTTGTGAAAAATGATTTTAAAACGTTTATCAGTATCATATTTTTTATAATGATAGCCTTATGTTATAGGCACAATTTATTCAAAACATCTTATGATGAACAACGTATGTGTCAATACGACCCATTAAATTGTCCCGACTATGACTATTTTTTCCTTTAATTAGTATATTAATTATGACTCATATATATGAAAATGTTTTCTTGAACCAAATTTTAAACTTGTGACAGACTAAAAATATTAAGATCCGTTAAAACTTTATTTCGACAAAGACGTAGTGGAAACTATTGACCATTTTAGTAAAAGCGCATCGCACAGTGGGAGCTGGGAGCTGGGAGATGGGAGCTCGCCGCACGCTGTTTATATAATCACATGTATTTATAGAATTATTTAATTTTAATAAATCTGATGATAATTATCATAATCAATATTTTACTCTTGTTTAATAAATTTCAGTTGTTTATGAACTTTATTCGTTATTCATTCTTCGGACTCAATTGGTCATGAACTTTTTGCCCTCTATTAGTTTGATTATTCTGCATTTCAAAATAATAAACGGTTTGTTGTGGATCACCAAAAATTATATGACAACTCAGCTGTGCCTCTAAAAAATAATTTCTCATTTGATCCTATAGATATTGTTTTTCTATTTTTATTCACGTGTTTATTTAAAAAAAACGTATCGTCAATAAAAAATAACATACTTGATTTTAATAACATTTATTGAATAAATAATACAAAATTGGTTTCAATTGCGATATATTTTAGAGAATATCTAAAACACAAGTATGTTCACTCACATAAAGTGAGCTAATAACTCCTAAATATATTATTATTACAATTTTATTATTATACATTATTTAATTTCAATATTTTTATTAACATCTCAAAAAAATGACGCTATTATCATTAGGGTGACGATAAAGTGTTACATTAAATACATCAATGGAATTTTATTTTTCCTGCAGGCAACACAGACTACAAAGAGGTCTCATTCCTCTATTATCTATTAAAAAGATTTAAATGCGACCACAAATACATTGAAATGCATGTAATTTATGTTAAACATTCGAAGTAACACTGACTAGCCTCTAAATCGTAGATGTTCAGACGTACAACATCGATAGTAAAGAATAATAATAAATACTATTAAAACTACCCTCTTTTTACACATATACACAACATTGAAGAGGTATTTGATTAAAACTACCCACTTAATAACATATATTTCTCGTATTTACTATCAAGAAAGTAAATACACAAATAAAACTAATCAACAATTTTTACAAGTTACGCAATGGACGCTGACACTTTTGGCAAGATTTGACTAATTTGTTACAACTAGTCCAGTCAACAAGTTAAAAAACGTAATTCTTGTTCCCGGTCCTAAACAAATGTGCGATAGCTCATTTGATTCATACTGTGTTCTAGAAAAAGGTATCTCAAGCACATAAAAACATGCAATTGTTAACAAAATAATAGGAAAAAAGGAGTTTTGGTTTTCGTTAATAATTCAAAAAGTATTAATAAATATTAAATAAAAGAGATTAAGAGAGGAGGATATTTCCCAAAAAAGGGAACCATAAAATAGGTTGAAACACCTATAGATGGGCCATATGGTCACATAACGTCAGGTGAGATTATGACTTGGCTTACTATTGATAAATTCGTAGTTTTTATAACTAAAAAAAAACGATTACATTTAACCACTGTGACAGCATCCTATGGCCGATAGACGGATGCACCGATCTTATATATAAATTCTTTTCTTTTTTCGTAATTAATAATAAAATTTTCAATAAAACAATAACCGGGCAACTTCCAACGAGTAAATAAATCATGGACATTATTCAAAAGTGTCAACGCTCCGCTTAACCAATTAATGATAAATAAAAAAAAGGAATCTGGTATTAATTATGCGACATAGTTACATAACCAATACACGAGAAATTATTATACAATGAAACTAATAAATTATTGCGAAAAAAGAGTTAATGTTTAAATTGGCAAATACAATCCCGAACCGCGTACCCCTAAGTACTAAACTATTAACTTACCCTACATAACAAGTTGCATGTTCTAGACTAAAAATCAAGATCCAGGGTACAATATGAATAGGCTCATGCTTCATATGCGATAGAACGTTACGTTTTCTCCTACGTTGTGGAGAGTTCCTCTACTTTTTTTTTCTAGGGACGTGAAATCGTTTTCGGAAATTATCGATTTCGATATTATATGGAATTTCAGATATTTCTAGAAACTACTGACTCTTCAATTTAATTATTTTATGTGAGCTGCACGTCTGAAATGCTAGGCCAGTTTGTATATAATATTTAATTGATATCAGCCGCTCACCTGCTTCCGAATAACTGAATCTAAACGACGTCAGATCTATATATTATTCATACTCATCATGAACCTCGTTATAATAGTTGAAACAAAAAAGAGAAACAGTTTACTTTTTATGTTAAAAAAGTTACCGATCATTCACCTTCACGCGAACATTTTATTTTTTGACCAATTAACAACTAAACAATTAAAGGCAAAGCTTATAATTATGTACAAGAAATAATGAAATCTTTAAAGATGCAACTTTCTTTAAACAATTTGGTTATTCACGGCACACCCGTGGACTGGTGCACAGCAGAGTTCGCACGGCAGCCGCCTGATTCTAACACCGATTAAGATTTTTTTTTTTATTCACTATAATCGGCATCAAACTACTCGATCTCGTATTCTCTCGTAAGAAATAAAACATAATTCAAAATTTTCTAAATGTGATGTAACCTAACTGAATATTAAAAAAATATATTTTTGTATATAAATTTCAGACATAATCTCATAGAAAGGGGGTAATCAGTTGCACATGAGTTTGCGGGGATCCGCTAGGAATACCATAATCAATAGTAACATTTAAAATAACCGCGAAATTTTCCCCACAGTTATATTTGTAGAAAAAAAAAACTTCCCCAAATTGTGCAATGTAAAAATGAATAGTTTATAAATGACGTCACAAGACGTGAGCGCGCGGGGCAATTTAGAGTGGGGGGGGGACATCTGTTGTGTGCTCAGTTATGGAGATACGATCAGAGTGACGTGCTGTAGGATCCGGGTCGTGAGGGAGCTCAGGAGGCGTACATCCGCTTGATATCCTCCTTGTACCTGTCCTGAATGTCTTTCCGTTTGATCTTGAAGGCGGCGGTGACGAGCCCCATGTCGGGGGACCAGACCTCGCTGCACAGCTTCACGGCGGCCGGGACCTCGAACCTCTCCAGCCCGCCTGCATATCAATACATTATTTCAACATCACTCACCTACTAATACTTTAACGACACATACACTTACTGCTTCATTTGTACAATTGAACCAACCAAGCTGTGCGATTCGAACTCACGCGCCAAGGTTCCATAACACCACACTACATATTTCAGTTGAAATATATATGAAAAATGCTTTCTTTTACTAAAATGGGAACCCTTAGTTCAAATTAGACTCATTTTTGGCAGGACCATTACGTAACTTACAGAATTATTTTACATGTAAAAATATTTATTTTATAGATAAAAGACAAACCTAATTAAGTCCCTTGCCGGCTCTCCTCTATAACTTAATGAACGGGATGTTTATGTATTGTCCGTTAATAGGGCCTTTTATGACTTAAGTTGAGGTAGAGTATTCTTTAATTTTGGTAATTTCCAAAAGCCATCATGTAAGGTTGTATTAACTCACATTTCCTGGCATGATCGGCTAATTCCTTGACGACGGCCTTCTCGACGTTGGTGTTCTGGCAGAGCTGGTCGAAGTCCATCTCGGGCAGGCCGATCCTGGCGGCGAGGTCGGCGAGGTGGCGCGGGTTCGGCACCAGCAGCGCCACGGTGAACGTCTTCGTGCTGTCCCCGTACACGCATATGTTCTCGACGATGGGGCAGGTCTTCAGCTCCGCCTCGACTTTACCGAGCGACACGTACTCACCGGCTTGCAGTTTCACGAGGTCCTTCTTACGATCTACGCATTTACAAAAATATATTGTTATAATATATTAACAGACTACGCTCGGTTTCTTTTTATGTGAAATATCGAAAACTGTTGGGGGTAAAACTGATTTTCACTGATCTCACGTAACGATTGTAACCGTCAACAAATCATTTTAGCGCCATTTATCGGCTAGTATTCCATTGCTTAGTAAATACAAATTAATGTTTCATATTATTTGCAAGTTTGTTTTTAACGCCATCTACATCCTCATTCACAGAAAGTTTAAAATTCTGAGATGTAAGTTCGCGCGTCCTTGGCGAATAAAAATCTAAATATTTGTCCTTATTCGTCCGCTATCTGTCGTTTATCAGTTCTTAAGCAGGAATCAGACGAGTTCGGACAAACATTTGTAAGAGTCTGTACGTTCGCCGCCCGCGCGGTTTGCGATGTGCCGCGCGACTCTATTCCCTTTGGATTTCACAAGACATATATGAAAAATATTCTTTATGGAACAGCAACTTAAAATTCATTACAAAATATTTTTTTAATTATTTATATATAATATATGAATATAATCATAATTATATCAAGGATTCTCAAATTATTACATAAGAGTACATGCAGCCGCAGTCAGTTTGTCTCGAGACCCGCAGCCTTGTGCGGCACGCGAGGCAGCCTCGACCTCGACCCCGACACCAGTGTACACTAGGCGAGGCCGTCTCGCGCGGCGCACGTGACCCGCACACTTACACGTGAACTCGACATGGGACCGCGCGTGCGAAATACTGTTGTAGCTACTGCGTTTTTACTGGTTCAGCGATTGAAAAAGAAGCGTATCTAAATGGCTTTGGATTAATCCAGAATATGCAAGTAGACCACAATATGGGGATAGATTATTTAAGACGACAGCAAATGAGTTGAGAGGAATTCGTCACACCGTATGGTCGCAAACAGTACTTTGTGTCGAGTGCGAGCGGGCGCGGAGTGAGGCGCCTCCCGGCATTCACTAACACTGGGGACGCACGTACTGACCCGTACCCGTACCCGTACCCGTACCGACTGCTCGCTGCACCAGTACGAACGGACGTGATCCTCCCGATCACTGTCTACATAGCATTTTTATTCACTAAAAAGAAATTCATTTTTTGACAGATTATATATCAATATAAATTAATTTCGATAATCCACATATACCAACGGTGTCCTGCGTCGGTTCTACAATTTATTAGTCACCAGCAAGTTTGAAGAGTTCCAGATGGTATTCGGCAGTGATAATAGAATATGTTTGTACCGATAATCTTGATGCAGCCGTCGTGGTGCAGCTCCCCGATGTCGCCGGAGCGGAACCAGCGCCTGCCGTCCTCCTCCAGGAACTCCTCGCCGGTCTTCTGCGGGTTCTTGTAGTAGCCCTCCGCCACGCAGTCGCCGCCGATCACTATCTCGCCCTGCGCCACGATATAATTATGTATTTCAATCATATATATAATTCAATATATATTACATTTTAAGTGCTACATCATAATGAGGAATTAGGCACAGATGTACAATCAACTACCTGAACCTTATAAATTACTCATAACGATCTGTTTTAAGAGGCCGTTAATCCCCTAACAAAAACCTTTTCCTTTAAGTTTTCTGAAAATATTATTGAAAATTCTTATAGCCTATTATTTGACTAAAGGCAAACATTTTCCATATGCAGTAGAACTTACGTAAGTTGAACTTGAAGGGAGACGCCAAACAATTCAGGTTATAGAGTTTTCAATTAATGGAGTACTTCGACTTAAACGAATTTTGCCAAGTAATGTTCAACTTGTAGAGGTTAAAGTTTATTAAGGTTGTGATTCCTTAGAGAGATGTATGTATAGTTGTGTATGTATTGCAGTAGGACTAAACTACTTCTGATTATTTTTCAGTCGACAGCAATAAAGTAATTTCACCAAAGTTCAAATGAAATCAATAACAATAATAAATACTCAGAACGAAACACCTGACACCTGTAAATATGAACGTGTTAACGTCAGTCATAAATTTCTTTATTATTTCATAGAATTGATTTATTGTATACCTACTTATATATTGATTTTTAAGAAAGAATTTTGCAGATTGTCGGCATATTTTTAAAATTGAATATTATTTTTCTTCGGACTATAGAGGTAAAAACATTGTTATGTCCGAGATGCAGAAATCAAATTATTATTTTTTGAGTTATAGAGGGATCATATATGCACTGAATTTACTTGTAGGGACTCACTAATTATTTTGACTTATAGAGGAGTCAGATTTCGAGCAATGGAGGTTTTGGGGCTTGAAGGGAAGGCAATATTTTTTTTTTGAGTTTGGGAAGTTTTAGACTTAAGTATGTTCTACTGTATAAAATTAAATAACAGTAGTTCAAACCATTTTTAAGTTAAATCCGGTGTAGGCAGGTAATTTTTTTTTGTTATAATCTATTTGTAATCATTGGGATTGGGATCTGCAGATGATGGGTGTGGTGTGCGGTGGTACCTGCGGGAAGGGCTTGTTGCGCACGCGGTAGCCGCCCTCGTCCCAGTCGCGGAGGCGCAGGTCGGTGCCGGTGGTGGGCGCGCCCACGCGGCCCGTGGACCGGTCGTGCGGGTCCATCACGGTGGCGCAGGACGTGGTCTCCGTGAGCCCGTACCCGCACACCACGTCGCAGCACAGGCACACGCGCACCTGGTGGTGCGTGTCCGGCGACAGCGGCGCGCCCCCGCTGATCATGATGCGCAGGCGGCCGCCGAGCAGCTGCCGCGCGCGCCGGAACATCACCCTGTTGAGGACGGGCGTGTCGTACCCGCGCCGCATCCAGCCCTGCTTGTACGTGTAGGCCCACTTGAAGAACGCGCCCGCGAACTCGCCGCTGCGGCTCACCTTCTCCGTGATGCCCTTGCTGATGCGGTCCATGATCAGCTGCGGCCGGGACACACTCACACATTATGCTCATCGAGTATCCTAAACCACTTCACTCCTCTCTATGTCACATTATCACTTAACATCAGCTGAGAACTGACATTGTGGTCAAACGCTGGACCAATATAGTACTAAATAAAAAATAATAACAATAAACTAAGGCGATAGGGAAAGTAAAGTAGGCTCATATAATATAATTATTGTTAGTAAATATTTCCAAGAAATATCAGACCACTATGTTTTCTCATATTCTATACACTGTATTATAGTTGAGATCTAACGTGTTTTTAAATTACCTACTTCCAGCTTAGTCACAACTACCACACATATATTAAAAACTCCATATTCCCGTTTGTTTATTATAAGTTACATTCTCAAATCAGCCAGCTTACAAGATCCAACTAAACAGTGGTTTTTACAATGAAAAACTTATAAGCTCGATAATATTGACAACTATTGTTTTATCTCCATATCTTCTCTGTGACTATCGCTCCAAAACAATGCTTACCATCGCATGAAACACCTTTAACCAAGCTAGGATATAGTACTTAAATAAATTACATATTAAACATGAAGTGGTCTAGCAGCCTTGCCAATTGTCTTTTCATTTAAAACCATTAGTTCACATTTAGAAAACTAACTGAGACACTTGTTCCACATTCAAGACCTAACTGTTCACGCTTAAAAACCTAATACAATGTCACTGCGACTAATACATTTTATTCTCCGTGTAGTTTCATCAGAATCAGGAGATAATTAATGAATTGGTCGCACTCACCGGTACTGTGGTGATACAAGTCGGTTGCAGGATCGTAGCGTCGCCTTTGGTGCCCTTCATGATCTTACTGGACGAGTCCAGCATCGTCAGCGGTGTGGAGTAACCGATCGGGACACCTGATACCGTTATATTCTAAATTAGTGTCTTGGGTGGTGGGTAAAAGCAGAACATGATCAGCTCATGTTAGGTCCATATTTGTTGGGATAGACTAGACAAGGTTATGCCACAGTGAATGTAACCTAGGGCCTAAAATGCTTATGAATAACACTAGACTTCGTATATCATTCTTATATAAATTTCAATTTTTTTTATTTCTTTGTGTTTGTTTAGCGTTGGAGAATACCACTGTTTGTCGACTCCGCTCACATCTTGGACGAATGACACAGAACCATTCGAGGCGGAACTCTTCACTAGACAATTGGCGGAGCACTCGCTTCCGAACAATCGGCTGGAAGATGCTCTAAAAAGCTTGGGGTAAAACTCCTGCCAATTCAAAAATTCCTTGGTTGTCCAAACTCCAACTATCTCCAAATATATCTATGATAGAAGAGGTTTTCTTTTATTCTAATCCTGGAAAATAACAGCAGATCATTTGATCCATAAATACTCTAGTTTAGAGTACAATCCAAAAATAGTGGTGACCTATTCATCATGTAAAAGCCTCCTTTCTTCATTTTCATTTCTTCTTCAATTTCCACCTAAAAACCTGAATCTAGGGAGGAGCACTCTAAACTCGCAACAGTGTACTTTAGGGATTTTGAATGGTAGCAAGAACACGCTGGCCTCTGAGAGACATTTTAACACCATGATGGTAGAAGCAAAGATAAATAACTTCAGAACTTTGTGGTTCTTTTCGAGGCTACCATGTACCATGTAGCTATGGCTTCGTAGACCAGTCCGACATGGTTGACAAGGTTATTTTATGATGGAGTCGAAAAAGCATAAAACATAGCTAGCAATAAATTTTTTATGTGGGCCGTAATCTCGAACCCATGTTATTATCTCACAGGCCACCTAGCTAATAGTATTTTTTTTACAACTATGGTAAATTCACATACAAATACATAGATATTTAAAATTAATAACGTTTTCACTTAAACATAATTTAATAATAGTTGGCAGACAAAAAATGTTTCAGCTTGCCAGTTTATGGGCCATGGGCCAGACATTGTATAACCTGCAATGATGCAGAGGCTCTCGGCGAGCAGCTCGAAGACGTGCGCGAGCGGCAGGAAGCCCATCAGCACGTCGTCCGAGTAGATGGGCATGGCGTCGGCGAAGGCCTTCAGCGTCGCCACCATGTTGCGGTGGGAGAGCACCACGCCCTTCGGGACTCCGGTCGAACCCGACGTGTACATTATTATGGCCGTGTCCGACGAGGTAGGAGGTACACTTTCTAAAAAAAATCAGGTCATTTTTCAATCAGCTGGGATTTTTTTTGGTCGCTGTTTGTATAACTTTTAAAATTAATTTGTAACATTTTATCGAAATTATGGAGGTTTTTATTTAATTTTGACATTTAGCACAACTTTGACTTGGTCTTAAAATAATATAACAAAACACTTTTTTTAAATACTGTATTTATTGCTTAACCCGTTGTTAATCTTTATTCTTAAAGACAAGCAGAAAAAGGTTTTTTGGTAAACTGTCCATTTCTATATCAAAATTCCCACCAACTATACAATTTTGCGAAGAAACCGTTTTTCTAGGTAAAAAATGTATTTTTAAAAAAACAGAATTATATATAAAAAGAGATATAATCTAAACAAATGATTTACTATTACTTTTTTTTTTGAACATTTTTTTTTAGCCATAAGGGCCCTGTGTTGTCCTTTCTTTTTATGTGAACATTAAGTGCTGTTTCCTTTTAAAACGCGTCGTTTGGTCACGTGTCAGAACGAGACAAACATTAAGTGTTGTATAAATGATACGCATGGAGGAAACATAACGATTCTTTTAGTCACCAAAACATAACAGATTGTGATTAAATTAACTAATGTGATGTCGTTAGTTAACAAACGCGGTTCTTTTGGTTGCGCAAAAGAATACAGATAAATTTCATTACAATAAACTTGATAGAAACAAGGCGTTTTTACCTAACCCATACAAATTTCATATCACTCACCAATGGTAGAATCGATTCCCTTTGCAACGACTTCCTTGTAGCCGATGATCCTGATGCCGTCCTTGAATCCGTCGCGTTCCGTGGTCTTCAATGGGTCCTCCATATAGATGATGGTGTCCACTTTGGGCGTTTTTGCGAGTATCTTCTTGAACTTCGGCAACAGATCGTGCGTCGTTATGACTGTTGACACGTCGGTCTCGTTGATCCCATGGGCTATGGCTTCGTCCCCGAGGGTCGCATAGATGGTCACCACTGGAAATATTATGTTTGTCCCAAAATTAACTTCACTTGACTGCAAAAAAGGCACAGTTGTAAAACATCGATGAATACCTAAAGAGTAGCTATTCTTAAAGAGAGTCAAAGAGTCCATAATGTGGCGGAATGTATATTGGCTGATGTAGACACGAACTCTGTAATATTAATCACTGCGACGGATAGATGATCAGTTACGGTGTCATGAAAGTAATAGCAATATATGAGAGAAAGCACGCTTGCAGGCCACATTGAAAACAACTTGATGCAAGCCATAGTATCTTTCAGTATGATCACTGGTTGTGACCAGACATGACGACGATCAGGTAGACATGGTCGTAAATTCCTCCAACCAGAAGTAAAACACAAATTATTTTAGGCTTCTCCAACCTGGTATACTCTGCTTGAAGCAACCGTGCGCCGCCAGCATCCATTCGGCTCGAGTCTCCGCGAACATGACAACATTTTGTTTGGGCTGGCAGCCGAGGGCGCGCATGCCCGCGCCGAACTGACGAGCTTCCTTCTCCACGTCCGCGTACGTTCTCCACACGTAATCGCCCATGTTGAACTAGAATAAGGGTACTCTTGGTATTTACTACAAACGTAAACTACACCCTTGTGCTCCAATTGCCTTCACAAAAATTACAAACCGTTATTTGTTGACGGGCATGCAGTACAAGGGGGACAGTAGCCTACTGTCAGGTATAACAGGTATACTGTTCATAGGTCTATTACATATTATAATTTAAGAAATGAGTTGGCACGGCTGGTGTGCTAGTACGTGTCGCCGACCAGCACAAGGTTATAATCCAGAATACAACAAGAGCACTAGTGGGGTGAGACAAAATGAACAAAATGAGACCACTTTCAATTATTTCGTAATTTCGGGAGACCTTACCTTTTTGAAGACTCTTCCATTAGGCTGTGGCTCATCCTCCTCCCCGAGGACGGTTCTGGTACCGAGGCAGGATCTCTGCCCCCAGCGCGCGGCGGCGGCCCGCAGCATGCTCTCCATGGTAGTGACACCGTCGCGGACCAGCCGCAGGTGGAGTTCGCATGGCGTTGATATAGACCGTACCGTTATGCTGTCCGGAGTAGTTTGTATTACCCGAGCCTATAACAAAACTAATCTATACTAATATTATTAAGCCCAAGAGATCGTTTGTTTGTTTGAACGCACTAATCTCTGGAACTACCTTTCACATTTCAAAAAACCGTTTATCATTTAATAGCCTACTAGCAAAGCCGGCCACGCGTTGCTGTGGCTCAGAATATGTTTTTTATCACATCGCTACCACTTTACAGGATCACCCAATTTGTAATAAAAAATCATGTTTATATTGAGTTGATTGAGTTGGTTGAATAAATAGATAAAGGCGTATGATCAAAAATCTGAACTTTCGACGAGGGAACATATTATAATAAATCATAATAGGCAAGTTACCCTCGAATTGAAAATATATCAATTTAAAGGCCATATAGCGACGTTCCGAAAGCCGCACTTGAAAACTAGTGTTACAAGGCTTAGCATGTCATACCTTTCGGCGAAATAATTAATTAAACATTACTTGATTACCTACTCTATACAAGCTAAGCGCCTACTAAGTCCACTATCAGACGAAACGTCACATTGCTGTATCGGATCCGTATTATTTTAAATATCCTTTCGAAACTCCTTTGGTGAAGGTCACCAAATAGATTTCCTTTTATTTTAAACAGATTTTATTACCTTGATTCTTCTGGAAAGAGCTCGTTTCCTCCATGGCCTCTGTACTAGAAGGTGGACCGGGAAGGTGATCACGTCGAAGACCAACGCTACAGCGCGGATAGTCTTCAGAAGCACAGACACCCACCATGACTCCGGTCTGGAGATGAACAAGAATGATTTTATAACCTCTAATTTATGTTTCTAATATACTCTGTTTCAGACATATTTAGAAAAAAGGTAAAAGGAATATTAAATAAGTGTAAAAAATTATTAAACATTTTTTTTTCAAATTCTTATAATGGCAAAAGGGAAAAATATATTTGCTTAATTATTTTATTTAATTCAACTCAAATAATATATAGTATATCGAAGTCGCGCCTCCAAAATCTACTATGTAATTAAAAATTTATTTTAAGAATCGAGCAAAGCTTGTTTTTTTAATTGATTACATTTGAAAAAGAAATGTAGTATCCTGCATTAAAATGACTATAAACTGTTTTGAAATACGATCAAACGTTTTGTTTTCTGACAATACTGAATGATGGCTCAATGGTAACACGTACGCCCATCGTGTCGATCGACATTATGACACCATAGCATGGTGGTAGGGCTATTTCGAATGCACGCCTGGCTAGTTATCTGTAGCCAAACACCTATAGGTGTGCACTGGCAGCTGCACTTGAGAGTCAGTTCTCTCACTAATCTTACCGTGTTACCTCGGAACATCATCACTTAAATGAGGTGAGGCTGTGGCCAAAACGTTTTAAACCTATAAAAAAATCGTAATCGGCATCGCAATAACATTTTCCATTGTTATTATTTAATTATCATAACAAATTTAGATAATTGGAGTTCATTTCAATGTCGTTCTTATGTTCTTGTACGTTTAAAGCCAATGTATAAATAAATATATTCAACGTGTTCAAGTCACGTTATATAAAGTGGTAGACCTTACTAAAAAAGGTTTTGACGCTTGCATACCATATCACGTAAAATGTGATCAAAATTATAGAATTCAAGGTAAAATAACGGAAGTTTATAAAATAAAAATATTGAACGACCAATTTAACTTCCTCAGAAACCTTTTGTCGAAGACCGCGTTCGTCTTTAATGTATCTACACCAAATAAGGTCAGTGTCAGTGAGCGACCGGCCCGGATGCGTTTGCTGATATATTTGCAGCGGCTGACCGTGACCCGGGACGCATGCGCTCCATCACACTTGCATTACAAGGGCTTTTCATTCATTTAACGCATCATGGATTTATTGGGTAAATTGTTATCTGATGGACATTCTATATAAAGGATACTAAGATTATTTTTTGGCTACCTGTTGTTTTCCCTATCTGGATTTACAAAACAGGTTGACTGATTTTCATGAAATTTTGTACCCAGGAAGAATATATCATTCCATAATTGATAGGTTACAAGTATTGTCAATAATAATTTTAGAAATTAAAAATAAAATTGAATATAAGATTATATTTGTATTCATTCTTAACCGATTTTGATGAAATTTTGTACACGGAAAGAGTATTTATCAATTATTAGGTTCTAAAGAATTGTCAATAATATGAGTAAAAATAAAATTAGGAGACGAAACTAATTACTACGTAATAAACGCGTGTGGAGTCGCGGAATACCGCTAGTCAAGAATAATATAGTCTTTTCAAGACTTTGGCTATTGCCTAGAAATTCTTCTGTTATTTTTTATTCGTTAATTTTGTTAACATTTTCGTAGCGCAATTGATTAGTTTTACTTTGCGATTCTAGAATGCGTGATGCTTATCAAATTGGATTATAATTTCCAATACGAAAATGTTACTTCATCAAATGAAATAGTTCATTTAATAAAGAGCATGCGCGTGACTTTAATGCGTTGAAGCATTGATTTAGTTTTATGTTAAAGTAAACAAAATAATAATGTAACACTATTGAAAACTAACATTTTAAATAGGTGATTTTTCAGACGCAACGAGTACGATATACACAATTGTATAAATATATGAATTACCATAACGAACGGAACCCAAACTCTACTAATGAGACAAGTAATCGTATAAAATGAGTTGGGTACGAGAAAAACGAGCACGTTATCTGTACACAGATGTTATTATTATCTTTACACGGCACATATAAAACAAATAATAGGGGCCTAAATATCAAATTGCCGATTTAACGCACTGGCCACTTAGAATAAAAATAAAACCAGTATAGTGTTAGATTTCAGAGACAAAAAAACTGTAATTATATATGTAACATTCTAAATTTAAAAAATATATTTGATATGTTTGACTTTCATTTGTTTTTAAATTCAGCTTTTAACGTGAAGATGGATACAGCTAAAATCAGAATAATATTCGAATATGAGTTCCGACGTGGGACTAACGCAGTAGAAACTGCTCGTAATGTCAATGCTGTGTTTACGGCTATCACCAAAAGAACCACAAGAAAGATCAGTCACTAAAGTAAATATCGATGAATTATAGAAGGTGTTAGTTGAAGCCGATTCGTGTCAAACTACCAAAGAATTAGCCTACCCATAATCTTGACTCATTTGTAGCAAATCGGTAAAATTCAAAAAACTTGAAAAATGGGTGCCTCATGATTTTACTGATATGCAGAGAGCAGCGCGCGTTGAAGCATGCCTCTTACCCTGTTAAACCGATACAGAAACGAAGAGATTTTACACCGAATTTTTACATGTGACGAAAAATGGATCCTTTTCGATAATCGCAAGCGAATAACGCAAAGGCTGACTCCAGGTGAAAGGCCAAAACAATGCCCTAAAGCGAAGCTTACCCATAGATAAGTGATGGTACTCTTTAGTGGTCAATTCATGGCGTAATTCACTACAGCTTCCATAGATCCGGTCAAGCAATAAAAGCAGATGTCTACTGTGCAGAAACAACAATTTGGCGAAACCCGCAGCAAAACAGACCCAACTTTTCAACGGTCTTCACCATTACTGCGCCATGATAACGTCAGACCTCACACTGATCGTGAAACAGTATTAACACTACAAGAACTGCAGTTTGTATCCATTCATCATCCTCCATACTTGCCGGACTTTGTCCCAACCGACTACCACTTTTTCCGCGATTTGGACAAGTTTTTCCACAGAAAAAACATTCTTTCCAGGAAGCAATACAAAATGCCTCCACAGTTTGTGGAGTTCCAGGTCCACAGAGTTTTATCGGAAAGGTTTCAACGATTTTCCTATTCGAAAGCAGAAAGTATAGACAAGGAAAATAGATACTTTGATTAAATAAATATATTTCATCCTTTATTGATGCTTTAACCCCTAATATAATGACTATAGTCTCTGAAAAATGATATGCAATGAAATACACCTACGAGGACAGGCCGCAACATGTTATATTATTCAATGCTTATAAAATGTAATAATTAATAAAAATCTAAATGTGTGATTTATGTGCGAACGGGCCGTTAGTTTGAGAATCTATGATTTAATCGAATATCTTTACATACATTACAAGAGTTAACTGTAAGAATATTTGGCGGAATCTTGCGCTGTCGTGTTTAAATTTTTACTTTAAATCATGTATGTAAATCATATTATGTAATTTCTTCGGCATTTTACTTGATGTAGTTTGATTATTGTGCACAAGTGACGTGAAATTTCAAGTAGCCACAAAAACTCCCCTGGGCAGCTTAAACAAGGGATTCGCCATCTTGTTAGAGCTGAAGATAATAAAATGAATTAGTTAAACATTCTATCACGTGCCGTCGCGTCGGCAGAATTGTGGACGAACACAGTTGCCAATAAATAAAAAGAAGATGAAGTACACGGTAACAGCAGATGCCCAGCTGTATCATGAAACACGTACGTATGCAGTGATTCACCCAGATAATCAATAAATTGATAACTGACAAGAAACATGACAATTACATAATTATTCTATAATCCTTTATCAAAATCCGTGTAGATAAATTTTACAGCGTGCACCTGGTTACAAAAAATATTGATAAACTATATGATTCTCGCAACTTTGTCCGTGTGATAATATTTTTTCAAGTTATACTTCTTTTGACGCGTTTAGTAGAGGGTAACATTGAGAGCTGCGCTCAATGATTTAATTTGATTGAAATAATGCTTAATTATATATCTTAAAATATTTTTTACATAATTAAAAACAATCCGTAAACTGAATTCACCTTATTATTATTGATGGGGAACTTTATCATATTGTTGGCGCTCGGGGTACAATCATTGGTAATTTTGTTTTTTTACGACAAAGAAGTATAAATCTTCTTACGTGCGTACAATAACAAACAATTATTTTTAAGAGATTATTATAGATTTTAAAAATTTTACTTTTATTATGTATTTTCATACCAACGACAAATGTATTAAAATATTTTTAAAAACATTGTGACCAACGACTACTGCAGACACGACGAGCACGACAGAGAATGTGTAAAAGATATGACTTTTGATACATAGGCATATCTCGTTTATTTTATGTGATTTCACGATAACTCAAGTTTAGAAATATCCGCTTATTAAGGCTTAAAATTTCCAAAATGATGTACAGGATATCACTGATAATGCCAGTTTACTTGTAACGAGCCGCACAGAGCAGTACGTGTACGTGGAGAGAGAAGACCTTGTGTAAACCACCTTGACACTCGTACTTTGCACCCGCCCGCCCCGCCCCGCGCAGCACCGGCAGTTACGCCGCGCCGTGTTATTTTTTACAAGATCTGTTTTTCCTACATTACGGTTTCTAGGACACTCAAGAAGAACGAATTATGTAGTATCGTCGGCATACTGCCAAAACAAGATGAGTACATTAAATTTTAAATAAATTATTTTGTCCGTTTATTTTTTACTGTAGCTCGGTAAAGAGATAGTACTGTGCGTGATGTTAAATAAAATAGAATCTAAAAACAGTGGCCACTATCGGGAGAACAGCAATTCATTACCAGTCGCTGCTGTCAATACAGTTGCGGCTAATCCGCGAATCACAATGACGGACTTTTCACCATAAGCATGGTGTTCACGACCCAGACGAACTGTAGCATATACCTACCATCCCGCTATTGCTGTTTCCTCGTTCCTTACTCAGCAGGATGCACCACGTGCAGGAGAGGTTGACTTCGGTGTCTCAAGTCTTAAAATGTTATTTGACCCTTCTTACACCCCGGAACAAATTACGCCTGAACAAAATTATTATTCTATTTTTTCGAATTTAGCACTTGATAACTTTGTTCCAATGTTACATACGTGCCCTATATGTATAAAGTACAAGTTAGGAAGGCAGAACTGCATGATCCGCTACGTAGCAGTGCGGCATGTGCAGTGAAAGTGAACATTGCCGAGTGGAAACCCGTTCCGAGTTGTTGCTACTGTATTGCTTTTAAAGCAATTAATGGACATAATTTAGATCTTCGTTCCCAGACTGGCAGATACTTTTAAAAACAGAATTTATAATTTTGTATTGTTAAAGAGAATGCAAAATTTTAATACCGTCTTATTTCTTACTAGCGGACCGCCCCGGCTTCGCACGGGTATTTAACAAAAAACTCAAAAATTATAAATTCCTTATACGGATCCCTAACTTTTTATTCTATCGCCTATGTTCACCAAGGGGTAATGTAGGATTCTAATGGTGAAAGAGATTTTCAAATCGGTCCAGTAGTTTCAATTAAGCCTATTCAATGTCTCTTTATAATATTAGTTTAGAAATCAGAATTTTTAAAATGCATCATTTTGCGTATTATTAGGGATAGACCGAAATTCGATAAACATTCGGTATATTTTTGTTAAATTAAACCGAACTTCGGTATCTACTTACACTAAGTGCTACGGAAGTCAAAATAATAATGGTGCAATAGTTTGTTATGTAGAAGATATTAAGTGATGAATTAGTTTCACAGGTTTGCAGGAAATTAGTAAAACAAATCTTGGGATTAAATAAAATAATATTTTACCACAATGCCCAATCAAATGACAATTGTATTATAAAGAAAAGTCTTTACTAACTAATAAACAGTGAAACTTAAGAACACAGCAATTTGTTCATCCACGTGTCAATCGTCATACATATATATAATTGTGGCCTTTAATTTGCCAAAGATTCTAATTTTTCAAAAATTTGATATATAACAACTTGAGTCACATTTTTTTTAGTAAATACTTGGTATTGGGGTGTTACTAGAGACATCAATGTATTAAATGTATGGTCTTTCACATCGATTGGTTATGCAACGCCATAATTTCTGCAAAGGTTACATGAATTTGCAGAATTTGCTGATAATATCTATAATGTAAGACTAATGGGTGCTAGTGTTGGATAACAAGAAGCAGATATGTAACACGACTTGAATCCATCGTGTGTATTGAATATTGTAGCTACTTGAATTCTTTTTATATTTACTTCTGAGATAGTTCGATAATGCAGAAGTACTAGTACTATTCAGTGCAACTATTAACAACTCGAGAAATTATTAGTTCGAGTGTGTTGGGGTCTGAGGAATTAACGGAGAGAAGTATACGAAAGGCGCGCAAAAGAAATTCCATTCATTTCTCGCAGCGTAAATATTTTTTGACACATTCTTAGACCCATAACTGAACTGAAGTTCAGCTTCGATATAAACCACAGTCGGTCCATCTTAAATATTGATGTTAACTAAATTATTATATACTAGATATTGTAATTACATAAGTATTAATTAATTACTATAAATTAACAATATCAACTTGAAAAACGGTAATCTCAATCTATGACTTTCAAGTTAAATGAAAATACAAGTTAATTAATTATCAAATCGTCTTTATCGTTCTTTTTAAATTATAAGGTGGGTAGAAAGATAAACAAATGGAATGAGTACGTGAGCATAAAAAAGTTCCGAGTAACGATGAAATTTTTAGTAATTTATTTTCTGTCAAATTAGGGTTTCCGTGTATGATTGATTGATTTAGATAAATCACCGGTAACGGAGCGGGACAGTATTGCTCTAGGATCTGTAAGATTTAGTTGTACCTGCTGAACGACGCTTTTGTACAATAGGCTATTAATGTTTTAAATATCAAATAGTATCTTAGACCTCGACGCAACGGTGATGACTATTTCGATTTTTAATTTAACAACTTGATTCCTTTTTCTCTACCGTTTGAAAATTGTTGAACCTCTATTCTCTTTCTGCGAGGAGTGTATTTGAGCGTCGAAGCCTGATATTCAGAGTACCTCTTATTTTTGTCTAATCTCGTCCCATGTTAACTTTATTATTGACAAAAACTTCTCTAAGTGCCTCGTAACCATAGGCTTGCACTCACTATGGATAGTCTATAGGCTCTATTCGAGTCCCCTAAGGGAATTATTCAAAATTCACGTGCATTTAAATATTTGAATCTTATTACACTATAGGCTGACGGTAAATGAAAGCATCTCGAGGAACCTTGAACGACTGATTCATTGCATCACTATGCAGTGAGAAAACAAAGATCTATCAAATTCTGTGCTTCTGAAATCGCGTTGTATCGTGAGGGCTGCTGGCGTGGTGAATAATACCGCACTTTCGTTTGAGGACAGGCCTTTGTTCAGCATTGAGACATTTACTTACTTGTATAATTATTATATCATAGTACACTATTAAAATATTTTATCACATCGGGTAAAGAAAACCTTTTTTAATTATTCGTATCGTCCCAGCGTTCAGCGAAAAACTCTGCATATAAATGTTATTTCAAAATACAAATACATATATAAATACAAAATAACAAAAATAAAGCTTCTACTCACTTAATATAATGTCTCATATTTATATATCACTAGAGTATAATAAGCAATAAATTTAAACGCGACACGCTGCGCCGCTGACAAATAAATTCAGTGAACTAAACACGTGGAGCGATAAACAATATATCCATACGATATCTATGTCTCTAGATTTACGTATATGTGTCATACGATAACATAATCTGATAAGTGGACGCGGTAGAGACGGGGACACACCATAGAGGTAGGTCCTTCGGTTCTTGCTGGTTGCTCTTTTTTGCCGGTTCTTCATAATGACTGAGATGTTTTTCGAACCGGTAGTAGGCCTTTTTAGGGCCTAAAATGAATAAAATATTTTTGATAATATCTAGGCAAACAAAAGCACTGTTCTTTTTTAATTACAATTTCTTATGCTTATTAATAAACAAATATGGCCGACGGAAGCGTTGACATTAACATTTAAATGGATATGAAAATACTATTTTAAGTGATTCCATTACTGTAAATATATTATCAATATAAATATCTGTAGAAAGTATGTTTTGAAAAACAATAAGTAACTAATGAGGTACTGGTAAAAGATGAAACTGATTGCTTCTTGATTTGTTTTTTTTAATTGAAATAATACAAATTAAAGTGATGACGATACGGCAGGTGGTATGTTACTCGTGCGATGATCATGACCGGACAAATTGATGCACTGAATGACGCGATTGGTGGACTGCGACGCGCTGCGCCGTCACAATGAAAACCGTAATCCTAATCTCTTAACTCGGATATCACTTGTATTAACAGAAATAAAAATACAGTCAAACCTGGATAAGCGAGAGTTCAAGGGAGCACAATCTCATTCTGGCTTATAGAGGTTTCTCACTAACCCGAGTTTCTCGCTAATGCAGGTACATGGGTAGCGTTTCTCTCTTATAGAGGTACGCAGCAATAACAAGTCACAGCAACTTTATAAGGGTAGATATCAACATGCTTACGAAAACAAAACAAAAATTCATGCACTATGTAATTTTATTTTATTTAGAACTTATTTACACTTTAAAAATCCGTCAATTTCGTTTGGGTTTCTGTTTTTGTATTTTGAATGTTGTTCTCTAAGTCATAAATTTTGTCGAATATTGCTTCATCAACAACCGCCGCGTATTCAAAGTACTGATGGACCGTCTCCAACGCATTTAAAGCTATCATTGGAATGATCTTTATTTCTGTTTCCAGAATCTGTGCCTCGTCTTCACTGTCATTTCCAGCAATACAGGTGTTCACACAATTCTTAACGATATCGTCATCGGTTTGTTCGGTTTATTGACGAGAAAACAATACAAAAACAATGGTAGAAGTTTCACGAAAGTTAAGAATGAGTCATAAAATAGCAGATGTTAAATTTGTAATTTGTTTTGTCATTTGTTCCTCCTGAATAATATAAATAAATAAAGCTCGACTGTCGCTTATAGAGGTACAGATAAGTAGCAGTCTCACTTACGGAGGTCCATGAGGGAAAAACGACTCTCTCTTACAGAGGCTTCTGTTTCTCGCTAATAGAGGTTTTGGGAGCTTAAAATGACGGGACCTGGCTATTACTCTCACTTATAGAGTTTTCTCGCTTATCCAGTTCTCACTTACCCAGGTTTGACTGTATAAGCAAAACTGAATAAGTAATTTTGTCGCAATTTCTGATTAACTCCTTAATTTACTCTGAAATTCGCGTCGCAGAAGCATTTGCAAATGTCATTGTTTTATTTATGTTCAAATGGCGTACCTACACAGTATCAAAATTATTCAATACATTCAACGTGGTCAGGTGATATTAAGTGGTAGTTATCTATTAAAACTTTCTAGGAAAATTTTGAAGCAACTCGAAATATTCAAATGTTTATGAATTAAAATAATTGTAACATAGACCAATCAAGTTACCGACAGAAACCCTTCGGTAACTCTGAAAATTACTTTCGGGAAGACAGAAAAAAAAGTTTTTTTCAGACACAGAAAACCTTCCTTAGAGTTAAAAATAAAATATAACTTGAACGTTTTTATGTCACATGTAGTGTAGTATTATATCACATGTAGTATTATAGTGTTAACTTAATTTGTCTAAGATGAAACAATAGCCAGTTAACAAAGTATGTTGCCATTGTATTCAAATGCATTTGTTTTATGCTAAACTTACGTCTCATTCTCGTCTATGAACATTTCCACGGGCTTCGATCTGTAACAGAAAAATAAATAGAATTAACTTTATTTAAAACTAGCTATGGCCGCGACTTCGCACGCATATATACAACATTTTTAAGTTATCAATACATATAAAAGCGAAATACAACTCATCATGAGATCTCCGAAACTATAGGTCCGATTGACTTGAAATTTACCATAGTTACTCCGACGCTCACTAAGAACAGATTTTGGAAAATCCAACCTCTAAGGGTTTAAAATAGGGGTTGAAAGCTTGTTAATATTATAAAGCTCAAGCGCTAATCTGAAATAAAAATCAGATTTGAAAAAATATTTTTTCATTTTATCGACTATTTATTGCGGAAGGTTATAGGCTATATAACTTCACGCTACGACCCGAAGGAGCGGAGTAGTAACCGTTAACGTCAAGCAATTTAGCAAGTACGAGAATTGTAAATAACGATTGGACGACAACGAGGTTGGAAGCGGCGCGGTGGTGAATTGGTCGAATAAACGTAATACAGGTGAAACCGTGGAGTAAAGCTAGTATCTATACATATATTAGATGGATGTTGGTATAAATGTCATTAATAAACCCCAACACCTTTTGACCGACCACCATGATGAACCTTGGTTAGGGCTTCTTTCACCTAAATTGTTGACGCCGGACGATAAGTAGAAAATCTCCGGACACTTCGGTGAAATAGAGTGAAGTAGAATACATATGAGTGAATCCTCGGAAATCTTAAAAAAGATTTTTGAAGAAAATTTATAAATCATATTTATTTACTTTTTCATTTCTTTAAACAGCTTCCAATTTATTTTGTAATGTTTTATAACATCGACCCATAGTGTACCTAAAGCAAAACAGATGATATCTAAAGAATTATTAATAAATAAACAAGATTTATCTATTGTTACTCATAAGCTATTATTACACTGCTTTTTCTGAGGTAATCTAGTAAGAAAAGTAAATAGTAAATCTCTTCTTTTTGGCATCCATTTCAATAAAAGTAATTGTTTTTAATTGGGTTAAGAATACAATAAAATTTTAATCAATAAATTATAAGCAAACTAATTAAGTTCGTCTACATTTTCAAATAAAATTAATTCTATTCGTATACTAGCCAATTAATTGGATTTTCACTGAATTCAAAACACTATTTCAAAACCCCATCCGGACCCTTCCCAGACAAACTAGGCCAGCAGTACCTATACTATGTACCTATTAGCAAACGGTCTTACAGTCTACCTGAAGTGATCACTGCTGGCTGTAGCTATTTAAACTCAACGTCAAAAAGAACGGTGACCTGTCAAAGATCAGTTATTACTGGGTTACTACTCCTGAAAACTAAGAGTTTAACGTCTCTTATACAAGTGAGTGTTGTGGAATACAGCAGCGCGAACACAGCTGCTTAATGTTTTACGACAAACATACATGTGACAGTGGCACTTCCGCAGTGCAATCTCGCAAAGCTTCTGCCACTCCTGTTTTGATAGAGCTTAAAGTTTTACGGACCATTCGTCCACTTAAATACAATATAACATTCTATATACTCTTTGTAACACTAAACACTAAAGCAATCATTGTGAGTAAAATATAAAACTTATTCATATAATAGTGATACGAGTTTTGAAGGTTTTTATTGTAGAAAATTAAATACTACATTATATTGTTTCATGGCGTTGAACCATTAAACAGTCAGCATTCAGAAGAACCATGCTGTGGCGCGTTGCAAGCGGAGCCCCTGCGTTCTAATTTTAAACACGCGAACCAAATCAAGGCAAGAATGTAGGTCTCGAATATTTTATAGATGTTATTTTATGATCAATTTCTGCGCGGCCCGCTCGTCTGTTAGGAAAATCGACTATCGACGCACGACGGCTTGATAGTTAGTTAACGGTCAAAAGCGCCTATTCGAGAGTTTCCGACAATCAATATAATGAGAACATAGAGGGTAGATAGGAAACTATCCGTGTAAAACAGGCGTGTAATAGAGTAAGTGTCGAAAGGCGACATTACGCATTCAGTCGTTAAAAGTGACGAACGTGCTGCCTGACCTTGAATATTATTATTTGTTCGACTATATTATAATAAATATAATCAATAGGGGACGTTCTGAAGAAAGGTCAGGTCAAGAGTACTCTAAACCGACGAGCATGCATGAAATATTTATGAATGTCGAGGAAGCGAAAGATGTATGTCAGGATCGTAGCAAGTGGAAGGACGTGATCTCTGCCTGCCCCGTTGGGAAAAAGGAACTTTATAATATTAGTATCGATAATAGACAAACAATTTATTGATATTTAAGTAAAATATGTTCGAATTACTCTGGGCTAGTTAACCTCTAGTTAACCCTCAGACGGTACAACCTTCGTTAATTATTATTGTTAAGAAAACAGACCAGTTATTTCTATAAATTTCCTCTAGGGATTTACGTAGAGAAATCCCTACGTCTAATGTTGATTGGAAAGAATAATGCGTAATACTCCATTTACTACTAAATAACTTTCATAGTATTTCTATTAAGCTGTAATTTTAATATTTACATAGTAAATTAAGAATAACTCCATGTCAGCTAACCAAGTCAATTATTCATCTTTCCCAAAATACGATACACCGAATCCGACGAAAAACCTAAACCTCAGAGGCCATCGACGGATATTACAGTGGCTACATTGAGTATAATGTGCTGGAACATCTCTAATATCTAGTGACGACAAAATGAGGGTAGTCAATAGAAACTTCTCTCGCTAAGGAAGACACCGCAACACATCAGTCGGCTCCGTGACCATGGTCAGAGGGCTACACGTCCTGCGCTCAAACGTCAGGCAATTAGCAACTAAAAAGTGAGCGTAGACGCATTCTGGCCCCGTACTAAAATAAATCTATAGGCGTGTTCTAGCAGCTGTACTTGAGTTCCAGTCCCTCCCTATAGGCCTATATATACCTATAAGCTTTGAAGCAGTGATGACTCAGTGGTAGCGTGTACGACTTCGCGTCGATTGACATAAGTTCGAATCCCTGCAATGAGCCGGAGCTTTCGGTGAAGGAAAACATCGTGAGGAAACCATAGCATGGTGGTAGGGTTTTTTCTAATGTCCATCTGGCTAGCTACCATCCTAAAATTAAAAATCTCTCGCTAAGCACCAATAGGTGTGTTCCGGCAGCTACGCTTGAGAGCCAGTCTTCCACTAGGTTTAGCGTGTTGCCATCTAGGTACACATCGTCACTTAACATCAGGTGAGATTGTGGCCACTGCGCCAAACTTATAACGATAAAAAAATGCTAATTCATGTCGTTATAAACCTTGCGTGGTTAGGCAATATATTATGCTCGTCCTGCTAACTATTATCCAGCACATAATTATTAGTAGGTTCCAGCAGTTAAACTCGAGAGCCAGTTTTATTTCTAGATTTAGCGTGTTACTTATCTTGAAGAAAAATGTCCATTGACATCATATGCATAAGTTGGACCCTATCATCGATTCAAAATTACTCTTAAAATAGTTAAATCCATTTTTTTCATGGACAGACACAGTTCTCAAGATTCTAGTAATTATGATTGTTTCATTTCTGATATTCGTAATAATAATATAAATATGTATATAACAAAAAATAAATGTTTGTTTCTCCCGTATGTGTTCCAATACCAATCTTCCGATTGCGATGAAACTTTAAGTTGTTACGCGCACACTCACGAAAGTTTGTGAATTAGTAAGAAAGTTTAGATTTTGGAGTTTGGTGTGTCTAAAATTCCAAAACCAGTTCTTGCATTAACAACGGAAGTGAACAAGATCACAAATGTACAAAAAAGAGGAGAAGACAAAAAATATTCGTTCACGATATACGAAAGGAATGCGGATATATAGAATATTAGCTGTGCACGCGGCATCGCTCGCGTGGACGACAAAAATTGTTGTTCCGGGATAAAAAAATATCCTTTGTTACTTCTAATACCTCCAAGAATATGTGTACAAAGTTTCATGATGATCGGTTAAGTAGTTTTCGCGTGAAAACGTAACAAACAAAATTACATTCACATTTTATAATATTAGTATGTTTGTAAACGAAACAACCGATCGATTTATCAATTTAGTTTTGCAAAAATTAGAATCTTACCCGAAATTGTTACAGTTTGTTCAATCAATACATTTGTATTCTCTATTGCCCTCGATATTATTCCTAAGCTTACGATATCTGTGAACATGTTGTAGCTACGTATGCTGCGGCCGGATCAACTTATAAATATAAAGTCCTTGAGCGTCCGAGACTGGAAACGGACTGAGGGTTAATAAACCTATTTCGTTAAACATGCCATGCTTATGCCACTCATTCACTAATTCACTATATCATTACTGTATTTTTAATATTATAAAGCTCAAAATAATGTTTGTTTGTACGCGCGCTACTCCACTGAACTACCAGTCAGATTTGAAAAATTAATAATGCATTTTATTGAGTAGGGTTATGTAACTTTACGCTACGCCCCTAAGGAGCGGAATAGCAACCAAGAACGTGAAGCAATCTGGCAAGCTGTAAATGCAAGTACGAGATGTGAGAACAACGATACTAGGCTACACGGGTGAAACCGTAGGGCACAGCTAGTTACTATATACAACACAACATACTAGAGTCTAGTACAGTAGTAGCAGCCTAGTAACTAGACTGTGCGCTCGGAACAATGTTTCACACAATAAACGAGAGTAACTGAAAAACAACTGAATTACGGAACCGCAGAATAATTTTATATTTAATTATCATTATTTCAGATTAAAAATGAATGTGTGAAACAATACTAACTCGGTCTCAGACGAGTCGAGACGGCACGTGTTAAAAAGAAACGCTACAAGATGCTCACCTGTAAGTGACACATGATTTTTGTTTCGACTTACTGTTCTAGAGTGTGTATCCGATTATAATAACTTGTTTTTATTAACTGTAATAAAGTATTGGAATATACGTCTTTTTTATTATAATTTAATAATTTATATAATTTATTTAATTTACTTAACAAAGACGGTTAAATTTATAGTAAAACTCTTAATTTCAATATCTTCGTTCCAAGGTGTTTTTTGTTATAATACGTACCTATCCTTGTTTATTTTGAACGTATACAACTACGAGGAAGACAGAAAGTATAATATAAGCTAAAGGTATTAATAATTTGGATACACATTGTTTGTTTACTGCGTCCCAAAATGCCTTTTTTCCATTCCAAATGCTTTACCAGTTGTTGTAATGAAGATAATTGTAACTCAAAGAGAGATTATTCAAATAAACCCAAGAGGCTATAATTATTATATGAAAAGAAGATAGGAAATAGGTATGTTACAAGCACATTTGTAAGAATTATTGGTTGATTTAATAAAACACGATGCAAGTGAAACTTTAAAAATAAAACACAAATTATTGAAGCCATGTGACATACATTCTTTAATAACACACATTAACACATACAATGTTCCGAATTTACGATTATAAGCCTTGACTGCACGGCATAAAATTCAATTTTATTTGCGACAATGTAATGTAATGCGACATGCGATAGATGAACGAAAAATTCTGGGGCAATAGAATAAAAGTTTCACTTTAATAACTCCAAACAGGAGTGCAGTGCTTGTGGGAACGGTCACCCACAATTTACTACTCCTGAGGACTGCTCGTCTGCTAGTTCATGACGACAACCTATCACAGATAGGGTACAGGAAGCGCGATAGATAAAGGTGTGGCCATTTTGTTTATAGTGCACGGCAAAGTGACATTACTGTGTTTGATAGTAAGACAGTGCAATCCAAAACAACGGCGACCACAGAGAGATTGGCAATGCGAATCTCTTGGTAGCTGTATATTCACTAGCTGACCCCGGAACGCGACAAACGAAAAGAGAGTTATTGTATCAGATTTATCACCATGTCCATGGTGATCGCGATCCAGTTGGTTACAGATCCTTAAGCACTAGAACGCCTGCTTACTAAATACTATACATATTATAAATCTCAACCTCTCTCTGTCTGTTTGTCCGTTTAAGTTCTTTTCACGCGAAAACCACTAATCCGATTTACATGGTTCTTTTTTAATTCATATCTATATTATCTAGCCAAGTTATAGGATATATTTTCTTACAAAAAGTGACATACGAAACAAGCAGTAACTATAATGGTGAATCAATTCGGAAAAAGACTCTCTTGGGGCGCTTAAATGGGTTACTGCCATTACGTCTGAGTAAACCATAAGAGATATATCAAATTCATGTACTACATTATTGTAGATCTTAAAAAGACCTTCAAAAATGTCTGGGATTTGATATGTCTATATTCTAAGGATCACGAAAATTTTTATCCCGCGTGCTAACATCGTAATGAAATTATCCAAAAAAAAAAATTATACTGGCATTTGAATGTTTATTCATACAACGTTAAATTATTTTTACACAATTAAGTCAGCAAAATGAATTCACATTATTATCATTGATAGCTAAGTTCATCATAACGCCATTTTGTCACATGATACGAGCGCAGCTCGCAATTTTATCTTCTAATAAACGCTATGTATAACTTGTAAAATAATTTCAGAACTACCGCAAGTCTCACCAGATACATAAATGTCTGGACGCTAACTATGTACGAAGTCCTGGCAGACCTGTTCAATAAGGACGGTTAGAAATATAATGTAACATGTTTAATTGGATGTAATTTAATTATACCTACATAGAGCGTTTAATTACATCACGATTTCTTATGTGTTCGGTTCGCGAAGAACACTTGCTGAATAGGTACAAATCGTGATGACATAATTTCAAAACAACCATTATAAATTATAATTGGGTAAATAATAAGGTAAAATTATTATGGACTACGGTAAAACCTAACAAACAATTTTGTGTATTAATTATATTTATAGGGAAAACAAGAAATCATACCTTCGTAATTCTAAACGTACCTACTTACTTACTACTGACCTACCTAGTAGGTATTATTACCTACTAAGGCACGCTACTATTACTACTTAGAGTATTTACTAGGTAAGCTATTATTAAAATAAACTGGTAAAGTGCGAGTTCCGTTTCATTTTACAGTATGTTTGTGTTAAGTATTTACAAACAAATTGGTGATTTTTTTACACTCAGTTTGTATTCTTAGCGCAAGCCGGTTTTTATTATAATGATATCATTTTTTTTAGAGATTGCTTTGCAATATAAGTGTAGTTTGGCGATTGGATATAAAATAACGTTTCTTATATTGTGATGACTGCTTGAATGTTTTTCTTTTCTTTTTTTTATACTATTCGGTATCATTTCCGCCATATAATAACACATATTATATGAATATTTCAACCGGTTACCTATTCACGTTTAAAAAACCTTTAAAAATAAGATGGACTGCTCATTGGAAACAGAACCCTAAAAACTATTGCATTATCTTGACAACTTTTATATGTCCTAAACAACGGAAGTCAAGACCGTATTCCACAAATTATCGTCAAATTCTTTGTTTACCGTGGTCGCGACTCAGCAGGAACACGAGTTCTCTAGTTATCCGCCATGGCATTCTGATATAAATGAATACAAACTATGAATGAACGTAAGCTCAAAAAGTACTTCTTAATGCAATAAGGAAAACCGTATACAGCATTAAGTTGAAAATAGATGCACATTGAACATAGTATTTATCTTTAAGTTGAATTGCAAAGTTCATAAATTGTATAGGCCGTATAGAGGACAAAGTGTACAGCAACTACTATTACCTAGACTTCCTGTAATATAGTCAGTAAATAAGTCCTTCAATGAAACAATAATAAAATAGAAATATTTCAGATATAGCATATAAGTACAGTTTAGTTATAATGATATGTTTCGTAAGAGAAATGTTTCTAATAATATAATAAAATTATAAGGACTATATCAAAATTAATTAAGCAATGCGAATTAAAAGTAACTCATGGTTAAGAGATAGTGTAACAAATCATTATCGCATTATTAGGCCAAAGTTCAAACAACTATTTATCATAATGTTCTATAAAAGGAATGGCTGTCAAGTGTCATACAAAATATATTAGAACTATATTTAATTAAATAATAGTTTTATTGGTTTATCTTGGATAACTGGAACTTTCAGTGTGCCATTAATCTTCTCACATAATTTTGGATATAAGTATTTCGCATATTATTGTAAATAATGTAATTTGGATATGATAATTTACTCACTTTAGAAAGTGACTTAATGTGGCGGCTGTCATGTTGTCATGGACGGACGAACTTCGGTATTTTATTTTAAAAACTCTAATATCTAATATCATCCAATACGCATGACAAATAAAACGAAGTAATCAGCTTTATTCGGAAACTACAAAAGTACTTGGTAATATTAAGGAAATTGGAAATATTACTCGAAATGACATTGTTAAGAATGTGTGTGGCAGAAGCCAGAAGCTACTAAATATATCGGAATTAATAAATCAATGCCAGTTATACCAACACAATTAACAAGTATAGATAAAATTATCGACTAGTGCGAAAAAGATTTAAGTAAAATAAGATGATTTACTACCCGTAAAAATAACGTTGACGCCAGTTACCAGGAGCTTCGTTTTTCATTCATTATTATTAGTTTATATTTGTATTTTGTAAATATTGTATTTTGTTAAGGTGTTTTTAATTTGGTGTAAGGGGACCGCACAACAACCAGACTCCCCAAACGTCAACCTCACCTGCACGTGATACACCCTGCTGCTTACCAACGAGGCTCTGACGACCAACAAATGGTGGGATATCCATTTAATTCCGCGCGGTGGCGGGTAAACCACCAACAAAAGCATTCCCAAGGAGGGTTGGTATCAGGCTGGCGGCCGACTGTTAAACTTTGCCAATACTTATTTGCAACATGAGTAAATAGAGAAGTATGGAAGAAGAAGACATGTTGCGCCGACCCCAAATAAATTGGGATAAGGGCAGGAGAATGATGATGATAATGTTCTATAAGTTTTTGTAACTCTTCCGTGTTGTTTTGGCGCCGCAGAAGCACTTGCCAGTGTCAATGTTATAAGCCTTCGTATTATTTTATAATCTTCAAAGTGGGATCTAAAATATGGTAGCTTCTTGTTAGAATTATCTAGGGGGTTTTTGTGGCAACTCAAAATGCATGTTTCCAGTATATATTTATAAACCACTTCACGTATGCACAATAACTAAACTATATCACGTAAAATCCCAAGGGTCAAATAACCTAATTTAATGAATTAAAATAAAAACCACAACATGGCAGCTCAAGATCACGCCAAAAACTCCTTGTGATTTCTTAATCTAATTAAACTGTCCCAATAATTGTTTTTGTTCACATTACTGCTTTGTGATTTTTTGTGGATAAATGCGTTTACAGTTTTAGGTTAGTTCCAAGATTTTTACCGATTTACCGGACAAGAAATTCAAGGATTATGTAGAGCAAGTTTTATTGTCCTAAAGGGTGGTTATAGGGTGGATCATTACATGAAATTATAGTGATATCTGGAAGTGACTCCCTCTCTGTACTTCCACTGAATATTATATTGGACGCTTATGGAGCTTAAATAATAATAAAAAAATCATTATTGAATCCGATCGAACCTCTTGCCAGCTCTTCTCGGTGACTAGGATGTTTACCGAACTGGTGGTGCTGTATAGACGTTAATAAATGCATAAACTGGATAATTAATGTATTTTTGATTTTAATCTAATACCACTTTAATCGAGACATCGACAAGTTCAAGATAACTCATTAGCACGAATTGGTTGCATGATACGATGCTACGTTATCAGTAGATGTTCAACTAATTATAACAGTCGTTTGCTACGCAGTACTAATAAATCACAATTTATATAATTAATCTTCTCGATCTAGAAGCTTGATGAACCTAGACATTAGGTAATTGATAAGTCTGCAGACACAAATGTCAGTACGGAAAAAATGTAATTATGTAAGACGTACATAAATCTATTTGACCATTACGCTTTGACTTTATTGACAATATTAAAGAGAATAGATATAGAATAATATAAGAATAGATTGAAATGTCAAAATAAGTGCTAATAGGGACAAACAGAAATATATCACCTATTATTGATACATAGTTGTAATTTAATTTACATTTCAAAAAGTTTACGGCATCTATTTTCCTTATAACTGCGAGTGAATTTTTGATATATTTAAAATTCATGATTTAAACAAACTTAGAAATGACCGTTTAACACTTTGATGCAATACGATCAGTAATCAACTTGAGAGATATAATTTCAGTAATTAGTTTCGAGGAAACAATTAAGGGCGCAATAATAAATGTTAGCCTGTTCAGTTGCATTGTACAAACATTGGTGTGAACAATAATAACATTTGTCTACAGAATCGTTGGTTCAGAAATGTATCCATGAACTTAAGAAAACAACATCTAAATTCGTAATAAAATTACCAGTAATACTTACGTCATGTTTAAGAAACAGGATTAAGCTGATATATCATTTAGGAACACTGAATTTACTGGATATACAACCACACATCTAACTCTAAGAGTCTTGGTCCACGACTGAAGGCGATTCGCGATTCTGCGACCGCGTTATAGTATTAAAGTCTTGTAGAATGTAAAGGTAGATGCACAAGCAAACAGGCATCACAACCAAAAATTAACTCACTAGTATGTATTTTTTTAAATTTTGTACTGTCTAATAAATAATTACACTTATGCAGAATCTGATGACAAACATACTGAAAATATTTATAATGAAGATTTAAACATATTTATTTTAAATTTATATAAATAAAAATAAAAATGCTGTTCGTTGGTAAGCGCATCACTTGAGAATGGCTGAACCGATTTGGCTATATTTTGTTTTAAAATGTCCGAATTAGGTTTAATAACAAGAAAAAACTGGAGCGATTCAAAAGATGGGTATGCGTAATTATTTTTCGTTTTGTTTATGGTCATTGGGAAGGGCAGAACAAGGTCTACCGGGTCAGCTAGTTAAGAATATTAATAGGAAAAGTGGAGCAAATTGGTTAGTTAATGTATATTTATTACCAATGTCCGAGTTTAACTTTTTAGACCTATCATGACATTATATTAAAAAAAATCGTCTGTCTTATGATGTATGGATCAGTAGTAATCTGCACCTAGTTATTGTATTTCATAGAAGAGACAATAACAGAGAGCCATATAAAGAAACGTTGAAGAAAATGCAGTGTACTCATAAATCGAAAACTAGTGGAATATCAAATAAAGTACCCGGACGTGACAAAAAGCAAATCCCACATCACACTACATTGCTTATATGATATGAAATTGAGCAATAAACATGTTTTGAAATGTGTGTGTAATTATCTTTGTGTCTAATACAATAACACAATAACAACTTGTGTTAATAAGGAACGAGTACAAAGAAACGTCTGCTCGGTCAATGAATTACTGTGAACAATGCAGCTGTGGTATTAAGAACAATTTAGTTTTAACACATCGCGTTGTTGTGTTTTCGAACAAATTATAATTATTTTACTGTTTTTTTAATATTACAAATTAAAACTGTTCCAATTTCATTAACATGAAAAGATTAAACGCATGTGTACTGTTAACCGAGGATAAGGAAAATAATAACAGTGATTGATTAATAATAAAGTATATTTAAGTATAGAACAACAGACATATTTTTAAGACATGTAGGTACGCAAACAGAATAAGCAGCTATAGAAAAAAAAACGAATTAAAAATAATAAAATAGTCTCGCTCTTGTGACACAAGCCTATACAGACAACAACAAGGCACAGACAATGTAGAGCGAAGTCCAACGGACGAATTGTAACCAGAGCACCGCATTCGCAGATGACGTCACTACGAGGAATTGGTACAAAATGAAAACATGCACTTTGGACATTATTAAGGAGCGTTGCCGGGCCACGAGACTAGTCAGGCTTGATCGAGCAGTGAGCACACAATAGCATCATAAGTATAGTCCACGATTGAATGAACGTACGTCGCGCAATTTGGAAGATGGTTTTAACTAAATATCACTGTACTACAACGAAGAAAGCTGTGACAAAAGATAACAAGTCGGATATAACTTCCGCCCATAATCCACCTTGATAGGAATAACACTGCTATTATTTATTTAAGTGCTTTCACCAAAATACATTTTGTATGTCAATTCACGAATTAGGTATATTGGTGGTTCTCAATGCCTCTAGCAATTCATTTTGTTATGATGCATTAATTGATTTGTATATGACAAGTAAAACAAAGAATAGCAAGTGCCCGGTATCTCGACCAAATATTGCAATAAACATTGCAAATGGCAACGGACCAGCAATCTTCATTGTTTTCGTTTGAGTCACACAAACCAAATCTTAAAAGGCTTCAACATGATTCCATGTAGGTGTTAAAACTGACGAATCATCAGAATCGAAATTGTTTGTCTGAAGACAAAGAAGTCGATTAGTATGAAGACAATCGACTAAATGCAAGATTAAGCCTAAATACTTAAGTAACATACAATATTTATGTTATAGGTATATTTGTGTTCAAAGTTGTATTTAGATGCTTGTATTTTAGAGCCGTAACTAAATTTGCTTAAGTAAAAATGTTAACATGCAAACACAATAATTTTGCTTGACTTGTTAAGTGGCTACTTTATTGTTTTTGTATTATAAATATAGGTCTACTTAGTAATTTAGTAAGTAAGTTTTTAATATGAGGTAATTAGATGTCCAAAGGTGTTCCTCTAGGCTTTGATGGTATCTCTATAATTTACAAAGTAAATTTTATAAGACTAGCTGTGCCCGCGGTTCCGCACGCGTGGACTACAGAATTATTGATTATGAAGATATCTTGATATATTTTTCTCTTTTGATAAGGACAAGGTATCTGAGCAGTAAAACAAAGAAAAATTATCAAAATCTATCGTGTAGTTTTTGCGTTATGCGCCCAAAACGGCAAATCAAAATCAGTTTATTTACATATATTTATTAGTAACGATGAATAACCTACAAACCGGAGATGGATTATTAACCACCAATTGTTTCAAATATATGACATCCAAACTTACATAATATACAATTATACGTATATCCAAGAATTATGTATCGGAGAAAACCCTACAAATTTCCTTATCGTAAAACAACCAAATGGAGGGTAATGAGTTAATGTTAAAACTAGAATTATTATCAATACGTCTATTTTGTCACTGGCACTAATATCAAGGGCATATCGAATTTACATTAACAAAGCTCGTATTTCCACAATGTTAATGATGCAAAACAAAAAAGATATTTAGGTATCCGTGCCCAGAATCTACCGGGTGACACAATTTCAACGAAAAAATAACAAATCTGCTTCGTAACGATTACACAGCTTGCTCATCAATGCGAAAGTATTATCGATTTGCAAAATACATGTTTTATGCGTAATAATTATCAAACAACCATAATAATAGTAAGATATATATTTGATTCGTGTTGGAGATGTTTGGAGATGATTCGTGCCCCACGGTTTCGCCCGTGTTAAATTTATTCAACCAACTACCACTGTTCAGCCGCCATCGAACCCGTATACCTATCGTTGTTCTAACTTCCTGTACTTGTTTACACCTTATTGCTTGACGTTCATGGTTACTGCTCCGCACCATAGCATTTTAGCGTGAAGTTATATGGCAAGCTTTCCTCAATAACCAAGCTATAATAAGCAAAAATTTTATTTTTATATCTGTCTGTCAGATTCAGATATAACCGCGTTCAAACAAAAATGAAAAAAAAAGAAATTTTGAGTATTATATTATATTTAAAATTGCATTTTAAATTATTGTACCTACATTTCACCTTCCTCTTCCTATTTCCACTTGGGGATATTTCCGAATGTAATTCTTGAAAATTCAATAAATATACTTATCTATAAGCTGTATATATTAACAATTTTAACGCTTATTTTAAGTAAAATTACCTATAAATGCTTGCCAGAATATAATCAATAAAGTGACATTTCAGATTACATTTTACGCGAGTGAACAATGAACTGTGAACTGCGATAAAATCTGAAAGGCATTATCAATCATTATAAAAAGTGTGAAATGTGTGTGTGTGTGGGAATAATTTTAAATTATAAGCGCTTAAAATATTTATACTGCGTTACCGCCGATATGAAAATGTAAAAGTGCACCAATAGAACTACAGAAACGGAATGACCGCAAAATTAAAAAACCGGCTTATTTAAAAGATACGAGCGGTAAAACGAATAGTAGATGTCACAACCTGTGAATCATTTGAGAGGCTTTTAAACAATATGACTATACCTAAGATTGGTTTGGATGGATTGATGGTGAAGACTGTCATTTAACGAAGCGTTAAAATTATACTCTTTATGGATATTATGAAACAAATCAATTAAATGCATTTAAAAACATATTTATCAGTAATTATTGATATCCGGCAAGCAACTAGGTATATGTATGACATCCGTGCATCCATCGGGACCTCTTCGGGTTATCAATGCATGGGTTAAAAAGTTGTAAGTTTGTTTGATATTCTGAATAATACTTATCTGCTCCAAAGGTCGATTTGTTCATCCATAGCTGAGAAGATTGAATGGAACTACAATTTTTACAATTCTTGAATAGGAATTTTTTTGGCCTGGATAAATTGAATACTGCGAAAAATATAAACGTTTCTATTTAAGTAGCTACAGTCATTATTTAAATGCTTTGAACTAAAAACAATTAAGAACGTAAGGGAATGTTCTTAACAGATGAATCAAATTGATAATTTTGAATAATTCGACAGTCTCGACTTAATATGTTGGACGCACAGAAATAACTGTTTGTTGGATCAACGAACCCGCAACGAACTTTTGGTACAATAGGAATACTGTACTAATTGCGTTACAAATCCAATAAAGTCTTACGTTTAGGGTTAACTATTTATGTTAATAAATCATCGCTTTAACGAGAGTTGTTTTGTGATGAAACAGTTTGGCTGGCATGGCATACCGACGGTGAATCTTATGATTATACAAGCGCTTTTCCCGCGGCTTCTCTCGTGTCATAATTGAGCTATATCCCATCTTTTTAATTTCACTTACAAAGATCTATCTTCAAAAATGACGAATTTTCGTACAAACTTTCATCCCCTCTTTCACCACCTTAGGGATTGAATTTCAAAAAATCATTAATGCTCACCTACAGTATAAAAGGAACCTGTTGCAAATTTTCACGGTCCTAGCCTCAGTAGTTTGGGCTTTGCGTTGATCGATCAGTCAGCCAGTCAGTTTCTTAATTTATATATGATTATGAAATAATAGCAGTGCCCGCGGCTCCGCTCGTGTGGTCTACAGAATGCCGTCGGTCAAGCACACGCGCGAATCGTGCTGCCCCCGCTCAAAATACGGAAGACTAAAATGCTTATTGTGGGTGATCCTTAGAAAATAGATACATGCTATCGCTGACGTTTTGTAGATCTTTTTAAGATTTACAATTATTTATTACGTTAATTTGATATATCTCTCATAGTTTACTCTGCGTAAGCCATTTAAGTCTTAAAAAAACAAAACAAGTAAAATGGATACATGGTTTTCGCGTGAAAAGAACATAAACGGAAAGACAGAGACACGTCGGGTTTTATAATATGTATAGAAGATTTAAAAAGCCAAACGTCCTTCCTGCAACACATTTCCGTCCCTTTTCCAAAATCACTCACACAAAAAATATCCAACAACCAAAAGGAAAGATGTTACACATCAATAAAAAATATATAATTATATAGCTAAAGATAAATCAGATATAACAAAGGTTGTTTCTGATGTATATAAACCATCTATTAGTTAGTTACCAAAGTATGATAATATTATTGAAATTCGAAAAGTGCATTGGGGAATTTCAAACAAAACTCAAACGTTGAGTCACTAAAGATATCTTAGTCACGTTAAGATATTCATATGAAGAGATAATATTCCAGGAACGTTCTAAGGAGGTTTTTATTTTGTATGTAACCTTTAACGAGACCGGTTTATGAGACATCACTGAAACAGATTCTACTATCGTACCACATGCCAATCTAAAGAATCGGTGACGCGGTACGCCGCGCCGTCTGCTAAAAGTACGATTCACCACACACGTCGGACTTCAATATTTTGCGTGACTAATTTATATTATAACATTTTTTGTTTTGCTAACGTTACATTCATTAATTTTGTAAATAAACGGAGTTTATAATAATAATGATGGTCGAACGTTTAAAACCAATATAATATTGATCCGTTATCCGCTTGTTCGAGCCTCAGTATTACATATAGTGAGTAATTTCTTTGAATTCGGCTGACGGTTTAAGGAAACCTCGTGAAGAAACCTGAACGTTTGAAAAATATTCTCGTTGCAGCACCATTTATTGGGACAACGGAGAACTATATAATTTTTGGATTTTAAAATCCGATAGTAAGATAATGCAATTAATAATTCCGTAGATCTTGTCCGTAAATGTTTTTTTTTCAAATTTCCTGTTAGATTCCTTATTTACAGGACACTAATAATAAATATGACATAAAAAATGACTGTTTATGTCGGAATTTAACTCAGAAACGGATCACCGATTTCAATGAAATTTTGTACACTAGAAATACATGATATTCCAAAAGAAATAGTATAATACTTTTACAAATCGTTAAAAAAATAGTATTCTAAACTTATTTTTTAAATTTTGTAAACAGGAAGTATATTGCATTCCATAATTGATAACTAGGCAATAAAACAATAAATCAACAATATGAGTAAAAACAAAAATACGAGACTAAACTAATTACTTCGTAATGAGCGCGTATGTTTATGTTAATGTTTATTATTTTGTTTTTCGTTTTGGTCTCTTTGTTTATGGAAATATTTTTTATTAATTTTAAGACATTTAGTTGAAATACATATTAATACATACAGCGTGCTTGTGAATAGGACAAAAATTCAAAAGGTAAGAAGTTTTTTGTTAGATTACCAAATGTTATAAAGCGTAAAACTCCATCAAGAAATTAATACATTTCTATAAAAACATTTTAGAACAGCATGTACGCGAAAATCGCCAAGAAAACATAATAAATGACAGTATGTTTTTATAATCTCCTTTATGTCTCCAGAGTTCCTTGGGATAATGGGCAGTTGGCAACGCGCTAGTGATACCGTATTACAAGCATCCATATGCTACGGTAGCCGGTTAACATCAGGCGGGCAGTAGTCTTGTTTGCCACCTTTATATTATAGTATAAAAATGTTTCAAATGTTCAACTTAGGAATACGCCATATTGAACATCGATACATTCAAGGAAACTCTATACTTAGCGGTGTAGAGTTAAGTAGGCTTTCGGTACAACACATCTATCTATCTATATATCAAATAGGTATAATAATTTAAATTATGAATATTGTTTTGAAAACTTTTTCACAATAAGATTTATAATATTCCCATTACAACATCCCCCCCTCCCCACCTCCAAGAGTACGCTGACGTAATACCTGAACGCCCACAAACATGCGTATATGTGAGACAGGAACCTAATAACCGTACAAAGCACAGTTCAATTTAATACATCATATATTTTACTTCTATATAATGTGTTATTAAACCTAGAATCTAGAACAAGTATTAACGGTTCGTATATTCTTTTGTTAGTCCCGTTCATATAATGCGTCGGGCACACGTGGATCAACACACGTGAACGTATAGTTAGTTAGGTTAGCTGTTACACTGCAATCCGTAGATAAAAGATTCCCGTGTTGTAGTCATCACTCTTTTGTTCAATTTCTGATACGTTACATGTATAGAAGGGGAAAATAATTGACAAAAAAATGCAAACCTTTAAATAACTTTACAGTTGAAATACGAAGCATTTTCGGGATTAGATGTTTTATTATTACGCTATTACTGAAATATCGAAAGTACTAGACAAAGGATTTTGCTCGGTGACTTGCAAACCTATTTAGGTGAACTTGGAAAATAAAACATTATCTTAATACAAAATTACATTCAAATATAATATAATATATATATACACATATTTGCACACTTAATAGTATTCGATAAATATAAAAATAACTCTGTCTGTTTGTTACTTTTACACGACTAAACTTCTGAACGGATGGAAATAAAATTTGGTATAGCCTTTTAAAACCTGGAGAAAGACAGTATGAAAAACACGCAGACAAATCGCGGGAAAAAGTTAATATGAGATAAACCCCATTTCGGTCATAACAAAATAAATCCACTGAGAATATAATAAGTCTTTACGAGATATAATTCAATAGACAATTTGACCTATTTAACTGAGGAAGATAGAAGTTGTCTGAGAAATCATATCCTGTCTCTCTCCCTCGAGGAAATGACACGGGGAAATGTCAAATGGATCAAGCGGAAAGCGTTTCTGTTATTCACTGGAAGTGGAGCGCGGTCAGCGTTGCAAGGAATAATAGTTCACCAATACACCTTATGTGCGAATAAGCGTCTGTACAGGTACCATGAAAAGTAAAAAATTAATTGTTTATACTAATTATAGATTATGTGAATATTTCGATTTTGAATACAAGGGAAATTAATCAATTGGTGTATAAGTGGGAAAAGTTTGATTAAAAGATGTTCCGTATATTTTGGTTAAAGGGACATTTGTACAATATACCTTTAGTATCTTTATTCCTGGTATACATTTAGTTACAAGGTAATTTTTACAGTACAGTATATTTAATTTTAAATAAAAAATATATATTTGTTAAAAACCTTTTCGGCTGACTGTACATTGAAAAAAAAGAAGCTATGTTACAAGTTGAACTCATTGAATAAAACTGTCTAACTATACATGATTTGTAAATTTATTTGTGCTAATTATTTATGATAACACAATTCAATGAAAACATGTGGTTCCGTATACATCTAATTTCGATGGGACAGACGAAAGGACATTTGCAATGGAATAATACATGTACACGATTGATGTAAGTGTTTCCGATTCCCATAAAAGGTTTAACGTTTTCAAAACACGTTACTCTGGCTCAGGAAGGTAAAGCGCGTCGCGTCGCGTCGTGATGCGCGATGCGCATGCGACGTGTTAATGAACTCGCCAACATCATAGCCCAGCATGACGTCAAATCTACAGTTACTAACTTTGGAACTCAGATTACCTGGAAATGATTAACTCAGAAATACATGCAAGCCGTAAAAAATATCGCGACAAAGTAAAATTTTGCCTAAAATCCAATAAGTTTATAGACATAAAATAAGTTATCACACTTGGTGAAACTTGTTTTTTTGAAGTCATATATAGTAGCAGCTGAATGGCGGTTTTTTCGATCGTACATTTTTTACTTACGTTGCATTCGAAACGCGAAACAAAATGGCGGGTTTGATAATATTATTATCTTTATTGAATTCCCTATTACTTAGTGACCAGTTTTTCAGTAAGGAACTACACATCTATTGAAACACCGACTCCATTGCCTATCACGACATAAAAAAGGTATCCAAATATAACACACACGTTATGAAGACACAGAAATAGCTATAGCAATTATTCGTGATTAACATGTAGGCCGATCGTGTTTATCATTTATACTATAGGGGTTTGCGTAATGCATACACACGATGCGTAATATCTTAATCTCATACATTGTTTTTATTGTCAGTAGTCTAAACTGTTTTTATTACTGCTGCAACTTAAAATTAGAGTCAAGTTACGAGAAAATCTTAAATTTTTAATCCGCCAACATTTTAGACAGAACGTCGCAAAAATATATTTTTTAATGAAAAATCATGTTTATTAATTTCGCACCAAAAAGTGAACACATGATTTCAACTCTACATATCAATCTGATAAGGCAATGAATAGTTCTGGTGTAATTCTAGTAAAAACAAAAAATAACTGTTTTTCTTTTTCTGGCCAGCCAGTTTCTTGACGCCCTACTTTTGATACGCGAGATCACGACTGTGAAGAGTTACCAGCAAAGGATGAACTTTCATGTGATGAACATCATTTTGTTCCGAGTCTTGTATGTTTAATATCTATATATTGAATTATGCATGCATTCACGCAGTTTGGTTATTATAAGTTCTGCCTATATTATAATCAACTGACCATATGCGATGAACATTTAATATTATAATTATGTTGAATATACATATCATATATGTATTAAGTCCTTAGATATGAAATTGGCGTTTTGTTGAATTGGCCATCTTGATCTCAAATATCTGGCGGTTGGTTACAAATTCCAAATTTAAATTTATTTCAAATGAAGGCTTATGTATTTGTATTTCGAATTTAGTGATTGATTTGTTTTCACACCATTTGATTTTTCTTTGACCTCGTTCTTTTCACAAAATAGAAAACTTAGAATATTGCGTTATTTACGAATATGAGTTCCACCGTGGCATCAGCTCTGCAGAAAGAGCTCGAAGGTTTAATTATGTGTATGGGGAAGCTACTATAAAGGAAAGCACGGTACGTTTTTGGTTCCAACGTTTCCGTTCTGGAAATTTTGACCTTCGAAACAAATCCCGTGGACGGCCGGAGACCCTAGTTTATAATGAATAATGAAAGGTGATCGTGGTAGCGGATCCATCGCAAACCACGTCAGAGTTAGCGGCAGGCTTCGGTGTGAGTGATAATGCAATTTTAACTCATTTGAAACAAATTGGAAAAGTAAAGAAGCTCGAGAAATGGGTACCGCATGAATTGACTGAAGCACACCAACAAACACGCATTAAGTGCTGCGTTACATTACTCAACCGTCACAATAACGAGGGAATTTTGAATCGTATTGTTACTTGTGAAGAAAAATGGATCCTTTACGATAATCGGAAACGCTCATCACAGTGGTTGAACCCAGGAGAACCGGCCAAATACTGTCCCAAGCGAAAGTTGACTCAGAAAAAGGTACTCGTGAGTGTTTGGTGGGCCAGTGCTGGTGTCATACACTACAGCTTCCTAAGATCTAGCCAGAAGATAACGGCAGATCTGTATTATCAACAAATGTAAACCGTGATGGAAAAGCTAGCCGTTACACAAACTAGACTGGTCAATATGTCTAGCCCACTGCTGCTTCAGGATAACGCTAAACCCCATACTTCACGACAGACGGTGGATAAATTAGAGAAACTGCGGTTGTAATGTCTCCGACAACCACCATACTCCCTGGACCTTACTCCAACAAATTACCACTTTTTCCGAGTTTGGACAATATCTTACAAGTAAAAATATTAAATCCAGATGAGGCTGTCCAAACCACCTTCAAAGATTTTATTGATTCTCGTTCCCACAATTTTTTCGGCAATGGAATCAATGAACTACCTATAAAATTACGAAAGTGCATAGATTATAATACATTATTTATATTATTACACACATTACACAGATTATAGAACATACTTCGATTGATTAAATGTTCTTGTTTTTTTGTGTTTTACTTTTTCCATATAAAACGCTAATTTCATATGTAAGGACATATGATCACAGATCATCAAAGCATAAAGTCTAGCATCTCAATTATGTTTTTACAAAAAAACTACGTTACAATAATATGTAGGCACTCCTCGTAAATTAGTTTGAACTTGAACTTCGATATACTTACAGTTTTGCTTTAGATATTTCAAATTCTACATACAACGTACATCCTAGTTTTTAAAACACAACATAATTGAGTGACCTTAATAACAAAGGCGGCGACGTCCACGAAACATAATTTTACGTAAAATTCAGATAATGTTTAGATACATTATGGCTGGTACATAATATGAATTTGCCATTTTGAAGCTATTATTTAGCGATTTCTGCTACTACTTGGTTCTTGCGAGAAATCTACGTAATTAGGGGGCTGCTCTATATACCGAAACATGTTTTTATATCATTGACGCAACTAATTGTTTATGAAATGCTATATGCATCGTAAATACATGTATAAAAAAATAAGATTCGTTTCGTTTGGAGTTCCGCCAAAACAAATCTAGGTTTTTTTTTTAGTTTATGTCATAATGAGCAGGGATGTTATGGATATCCGTATCCGTAACCGAAACTATCGGATATCCGAAATAAAAAAATATCCGTAACCGTAACCGTATCCGATATATATGTTTCAAATAATTTCGGATAGGGGCGGAGTCTACATGAAACACGTTATGACATGTTTTGTTTTTTGCCCGGGCGATCTGACACACGAGCCTCGCGCGTACCTCTGTGCATTGTTTATATCTATTGCTTAGACATAGCCAGTCAGTCATTTACTCTTGTGGGATTTACTTACATAACAAGTGTTGTGTGAATTAATTTTATTAGGACAATATCGTCCTAAGTCTAATTTAATTTGGACACTCTTTGATCACGTGAATATAGATTTCGCAAAATGTAAACAGTGTTCTTTGTTTATTTAATAAACTTTATTATGATTTTGCTTTTTCACTCGATAGGAAACGCTTTAAAATGAGTAGCTATAATAACTACTTATATGGCTGATTGGAATACCAAATGGCAACTTAAAATAAAGCCCAATAATTATCTATTTGTATTTTACTTTTACAATTTCTTCAAAATCTAATATCCATAACCGAAACTATCCGAAACTAACGGATAATCCGAAATAATTTCATATCCGTAACCGTATCTGAAACCGATATAATATCATTCATATATCCGTATCCATATCCAGATCCGAAATTTCATATCCATAACATCCCTGATAATGAGTAACGAAAAAGATAAGCCTAACTATATAAATGCGTGAACGTCCGGTACATGTGTTAAATATAAATAGAAAATAATTAACCTCACCGTAATAAACAGGGAAATATTAAAATATCACTTAACGACTATCACAGGCACTCGGTAAATAATAATAGGAAAAAAAACCTATTGTTTTTTTTTAAACTCGCGCTCGTATGCGACCGGCGCCGAGCGCGCTCGAAGACTAATTCGAAATTCAAAGACTGCGCGCGACGTGCTCGTGAAACGGAACGGTGCAGTCAACAATGTCAACAGTGATCTGATCGGTGAAGGCCCAAATATAATGATAACTGCAGCTCGTATTTATACTATTATTCTCAGTGTTGACATTGTCTCGCTGAACGTGTGTTATCGTTTGAATCATGGTAAATGATCTGAAGTGTTGTTTGACAATGCGGACTGGTCTACGAAGCCACAGTTACATTGTAGCGTGCTTAACGATACGAACAAAGAATTTCGTAAATTCTTACCTTTGCTTACCTAGTCTACGTGTATCTTCCCTATAATATTGGGTTCTTCAAACGAGACGTGAAGAGGCATTTCAGCAGACCGACATGACATCGACGACTACCAATGAAATCTATGGCACAACATCAATCAATGTCTTTGTCAAAATCTGTGTGCTATACAGACATTCTGCTGAGCTACTATAGAAAAGGCACGATGCTTCATAATTTAATTACTTATTCCAAAAATAAAATATCTATATGATTAAATGTTTAACATATTATGCAATATTAGTTTATTAAAAACCCTTTTCTTCAGTCTTTGTAATTAAATCCCTTATTGCTGTGTTTTTGTAACATATATTCAATTATAACCCGAAAGTCTGAAGTACAAAGAGATACAGACTGATTACAGAAATACTCGTACTATCCAATTTCGAAACATAATTATATAGATTAGGTAAATGTTTTGAATGTTTACAAGACAGATGTAGTTTTTGAAAGAAGAGAGAATTTACAAATATTTACCATTGCCAAGATAATTTCTAATAAATAGCTATAACTACAATGTCACCTGTGCTTGAACTACGAGAGAGTCTAGAGATGCGATAAAAAAGAGACTGCCCCTAATTTTGCAAAATTCAAATAACATGCATGTAATTATGTCTCTCGAACCGTACTTTTAGATTTAATAAGCGTTTCAAAATTGTATTTAATACATACACGCCATTGCATATCGTCGTAGCGCGTTCATAAATCTTAAAGTAACCAACTCACTTAACATCTAAACTAATTTTACAATAAGAAGGACTTGAGTTAGTTAACTGATGTTTTATTACTTCGGAACTTCTAGACTACAGATACAAAAAGTGGTCGACCTTCCAATACATAATAAAATGTACTCCGTGACTGGTATTTAACGTCTTATCCTGTTATTTTATTTTTCTTGTACAAATAAACTCATACTAGTTCTACTATACAAGCTTATCCCGTGACTTCGTCCTTCTTCACGTTCTGCGCTACCTATATGCTAAATTTCATTGCTATCAGAGTTCAGAGGTTAGACATGAGATGATAACAAACACAGTTACTTCCAAATTTGTAATTATATAATATATATTATATAAAATTATGTTATATAATATTAGCTGACCCGTGTGAATATTTGGCTGAAATATGAAGATGTTTGCCGACTGGGAGCTTTACTGGCGGGCGCCGCATAAACTAAGAGTTATTTATTATGTATTACTCTCCTACCCATGCGAAACCGGGGCGAGATGCTAGTTATATAATGTAAACAATCTAATATCTGTTATGTTAGTTGAACAAATTCTTAATAGATGGCGCCTCGAATATATTTTCATTAGCATCAACACATGGCATTCGTAATGAAAGTTTTTAATCGTTTTTAAAAACATTAATTTTCAACAAGAATTAACGAAGATATGGCGTTGCCAAAAAGAAACACCTTTGAGAAATAATACTAGCTAAATATACTAGCTGTATCCGCGGTTCCGCTCGCGTGGACAATAGAATGCTATCGGTCGAGCGCACGCGCGATATGTGCTGCCCCAATAATGCTTATTTTCGGTGATCCTTAGAAGATACAAGATCTACAATTATGTAGTACATTAATTTGTTATATTATATCTTCTGGCTTACGCTGAGTAAGCCATTTAATCGCCCCAAAAGCGTCTTTTTTCCCAAATTGATTCGCCATTATCGTCACTGCTTATTTCTTATGTTACTTTATCTTACAAATTACTCGTATATCCTATTACCTAGCCAGATAGCATAGCTATGAATTAAAATTAAAACTATGTATATAGAATAAGTGGTTTTCGCGAGAAAAGAACATAAACGGACAGACTTTGCGTTTTATAATACGAATAGATATAGATGAATGAATGATGATTATTATTATTATTAAAAAACTTTTCAATCTCAATTTTATCCACTTGTAAAAGCGATTTTAAATTTCTTCAGGATTATCTAGAAACAACGGAAGAATACGGTGAAAACCAAAAACTACATTATATTTCTAATGTACCGTTGTTTATATATTTCATGCACGTTCTCCCGCTCCTTAGTGACGTAGCGTGAAGTTATACAGCCTAAACCCTTTTCAAATAGAATTGGTAATTTCAGAGATTAGCGCGTTCAAACAAACAAACTCCTTAGCTTTATCATATTAGTTTAGTTGTATATTATGGTCGCAATTCAGATTGACACCAGCCCCACCAGCCAAACAAAACACAACTAATAAACTACACTATCAAATCAATCTAACCCAAAAATAATATATTATAAAGCAGTTTAAAATCACAATTGCGCTCTGCAAATAGAATAATTCCCTAACGACAGCATCCTGCATATCACCGCCAGTTTTATGACAAAATAGAGTATATTTCCTGGTAATAAGAGCCACATAGGAAGCAACTTCTGCCAAAGTAGTCCCCCACACACGTGAAACAATGGACGAAACGTGCCTTGAGATTACCTTTTCATCATACTGTTATGGTGTCTATAAGTTAGTTCGTTTTGCAGACAGAAATTTACTATTTAACTGAAACACTTAATATTACTTATTACGTTAAATGCAGTCATCATACACTAGGCGTTGTGTTTGAGTCTGATATTACAGAGCACAATTAATGGTCGCAAAAATTCAAGTAAAAGGAAATCAAAACTTCAACAAATGTGGAAAATTGATTTAAGATATTTTTTTATTTCTCTAAGAATATACAATTCGCTTTACAGATAAACACAGATAAAATTCAAAATTTCAAGTTAACCAGTGTACATTACATTACATTTTTAAGTAGGTAGTTTGAATTAATTCAACAGAAAGTGTAGTTTGGGAAGGCGGATACTTTTACAATTCAATGTATTACAATTCTATGTCTATACAATCTATACAATTCGCTTAACAAAGAAGCTTACATCTAAAGTTCAAATATTCAACTTAACCATGTACATTATTACATTACATTTATAAGTAGGTAATTTTAATAGATTCAACATACAGTGAAAATTTGCAATAGTTCATCCTATGCATAAAGGAGGACCTAAAGACTTACCTGATAGTTATAGTCCTATCTCACTACTTGGTAGTCTTTTTTTAATATAGGAAATCTTATTTCCCAAAGATAATTTGAATACCGACAAGGGAAGACAACAGAAGAAGCGGTGTCACTTTTGACGTCAACTTTTGCTTCTCACTCAGATAACAGAAAGTGCAGTATTGGTGTCTTCCTGGAAGACACTTCAAGGCATGAAGCCAAGTGTAAAAGTTGACCAATACTTTAGCAAACTCCAGGGTGTTTCATTTGGTATCCCGCAGGGCAATATCCTGGGACCTACACTTTTTACCATTTCTTACCTCTTCTATAACAGATATTGAAATTCACTCCTGTTCAAGCCTGAACAGTACATGCGACTCTAATACATCAAGAAAACAGACGTCATAAAGTATCTTACCAAAATCTTACTTTTAAAAAACCCTTCGAACAATTATCGGGTCGGCTACGAAAGATAATACATGTCATAAGGCATACAGCCGATTTGGATATGCTAAGGTCCATATACTACGCATTTTGTGAGTCACTAATTACTTATAGTATTACTTGCTGGGGGAGTGTCACTAAAACTGTAATAATTAAAGTCGAAAGAGAACAATGTTCTATCCTTAAGGTTACTCTTAGAAGGCCATATAGATATCCGACCGTTGAATTTTTTTTATCGTTATAGGTTTAGCGTTGTGTCCACAATCTCACCTGATCTTAAGTGACGATGTGACCCAAGACGCTAGCACGCAAAGCCTAGTGGAAGACCGGCTCTCAAGTGCAGCTGCCGGAACACACCTATTGGTGCTTAACGACAGATTTTCAGGGTGATAGTTAGCCAGGCGGGCATTAAAAAAAGCCCTCCCACCATGATGTAGTTTCATCACGATGTTTTCCTATACCGAAAACTCAAGCTCATTGCAGGGATTACACTATGAACGTGAAGCAATCTAGCAAGCTGTAGCCAAGCACGGGAAGAGGAACAAGGATACAACGGCTACATGGGCGCGTTGGCGATGGCGTCATGGAGAGTTTGCCAAATAAATGTAGCACGAGTGAAACCGTGGGGCAAAGTTAGTATATAAAATATAAGAAAAATATATAATAGGCATAGTCAAAGTCCTTCTTAAAGTAATCTTTATAAAATCAGTTTAGTTTTGGAGAAGCAATCAGGGAAATAAGAAATTAAGACAGGGCCAATTTTACAATCGTTAGATAACTTTATTTCGAGGAATAATTTTCACGTTTTGACGGATAATGTAGGTAAACCCGGTCAAATTTTTAAAATGATCTCCCAAATAAAGTCATAAACTCAATCGTTCAGGCATAGCGCAACAATACTACATTTATGTTAAAACCATATTCTTCAAAAGTCTTGCGGAACGCGTTTCCTCTTTAACATCACATAATAATGGAATACAAAACACAAAAACAATGAAAATAAAATAATAACTGCATTGCCTTGAAAATGTTACCGAAAGTCGCCAAATGCCGAAGGTAAAGCAACTAACATTTTCTTTGGTATAATTCGTACATGGCAAAGGTATTTCTATTTTTCCATTTGATGCTAGCTAGTTGACGCCTGCGGCATTATCCCTTGTTATAATATAAGACAATATCATAAGGTAAAATATTATACGAGAAAAGAAATGGCAAACCCCACCGCCTCCTGACTCACACTCTTCTGAGCAAACAAAAATAACTAAGTGTTTTGTAACAAGGGGCATGTAAAAATGAGAGGTAGTATTGACAACCAAACGTTCTTATAGATCCTGATTTTATATAAATAATAATATTATTACCGAAATACACTCTCAGATAGGCGGCAAAACTTTTAGATAATTCTATTAACAATAAAGTAAATAATTCCAAGTTGGAAAATGCAAACGTACCTCCAGCCCACTTAAATACTGCATTTTACAAAATCCGTATTAAAAATAAAAACTATGTGAAGTTTTCACACAAGAGTATAAAATGATCGTTTGGTTAAAGGAAAAAAAACCAAACGCAATCTCTTCGGATACATGTCCGTAAAGACCAAATCAAGATAGCGCGTGTTTGTATCCGATAACAATATGTTTTATTTACAAACACAAAAGCGCAATATATCTTTGAGTTATCTTAATCAGTTCAAGCCAATTGTGCAAAAAATATTTCCTCGTATCACACTTCAGGTATATTTATAATAATGATACCCAGTGGCGTAGCTAGCATGGGTAGCATCTAAACATCGTAACAACTGAAAATGTTTAAAAAATCTAAAAATGGTGGATTGATTTAAAAAACGCCAGCCAGAAAAAATCCTGAATATATTATTAAAGAGTGGGAACTTGTGGTGACAGTACACAACCGGATGGCGGCAACAGGATAGCGACGGTTGCTGAGACGGGATAGGATAATGGCCGCGAGCGCGCACACGTTCACGCGACTGGGGGCGAAGTCCGCGAACCCGGACGAACGCGCGACCCGATCGAAATCATTCGAAGTCATCTGGGTAAATTGTGCAATTACATTACACATCCCTTCTAATGATAGTCAATTGAAATATTACATGTGGGTTTCTGTAATACTGACCAGTGAGGCCAGATTCATAAAAGCAGTATTTTTTTATTTTCGCTCGAACTTGCCTATAATTATCTGGACAGTTTGCAGAGACGGACTGTCAGCATTGTAAATAATGCAGACGTAGCAAATTACATGAATCCACTTAAGCTGCATAGGGACATTTCCTCGCTTAGTGTTTTAGCGTCTGTATCATGGAGTGTTCTGAAGAACTGTTCATCCTAATTCCTTCTTCTCCCTCTCATAACAGAATCACACGCACTGGGCTCCGGTGCCACAGCTTTACGGTAACCTTCATCTCGGTACGAACAAAGAAGTTCGCTATGACACATGTTTTCTGTAGTGTGAAGGTGTGTTAATCAGCTGGTCAGTGTTTCGTCTTTCCTACAACATGCGAGTCCTTCAAACATAACGTGAAGAGATTTTTGAGCAGGCCGGCATGACATTGATGATTAGCCATGGATTATAAATATCCTAGCTGTAGCGCCTAGGTAGCTGCCGGTGTTGTTGGAATGCACTGTGTTTACCATCAGGTATAGAGTGCCATCCCTTTGTCGTGCTAGGAAAATTAAATTGAGTGCTTCAAATATACCATTTTCAAGCAAAAGGGGAGATTGATCGCGACGATATCGGCCAGCACTAAAGCCCAACAAGATCGCGACTAGCACACACAACATGAGACTCGTCGTATTGAGTAGCGAAATATTCATGTCTTTCGCCTGTGGAAATTTGCTAAAATGATCTTTCCTAAAATACGGATTTCCTTTTACATAATTACGTAATGGAACTCGTATTCTAGGATTGCCAATTCGTATATTTTCGTTTAGCAAACATCTAAACTGTGCCATGGGAATTATACAATCTACTTTCAAAACACGAAACAGCCTAAAAAGCTTATACATTACTTATTTAATGTAACCAGATTGTTGAAAACTTCGTTATTTCCATCGAAGGTTATATAACCGGAGCAAGATCGAAGAGCCAGTCGTCTCGAGGCTACTCCGTCCGAGACAAACTTATTTAACATTAACAAATTCAATACACCTAATGTTAAAGTTAATTTTGCTCACAAGCCTGTATATCTATAGAGAATACCTTTAATGTCGGTTAGGAACTTAAAAAAAAAAAAATTGATGTCTGGGGTTGTTAAGTGAGAGAACCGAAAACCGCTTATAGAGTAGGATTGGCGACAACTTATAATTTCAGAAGGCCAGGCGAGCCTTAGAGAATGCCCTACCACCACGTTGCTTATGTCCCGCCGCAATATTTTCATTCACCGAAAGCTTATTATAAGTTTCTTCAAACTTGCTTTATACAAACAGCTAAGTAATAATTTTCTTATAAATAATTTAAAGATTATACCATAAGGTACAGGTCCCGTGCACCGGTAACTATATTTGTATATTATTTAAATTATAAAAACCCGACAAATATTCGTAATTATCTAAGTTCGAGATAACTGTGTACTTTGCACCGTAACTAGTTATCGAAACGAGCAAACAAACCGATTTGTGACGCCCGACTTATCACACAGGGCGAGCAGGTCAGCGGTCAGCTGCAGCCGATCGGCTCATGTCTGCGCCCTTCAAATATTAAAACTGATATCTAATACATTATACTAGACAAAACACATAGTAGGAAATAATGCTCACGATATTTTTGTTTGAACGCGTTAATCTCTGGAAGAAATCGGATTCGAAAAATTATCTTTGCATTTTATAGTTTATTAAGGAAGTGAAATGTTTATGTGCTTTTTATTAACGAAGTTAAAACTTAACATGAGTGAAACCGTGGGGTACAGGTAGTTGTTAAATAAATACTTTCTTGTAACTTAGGATATCATAACGTTGAACAATTAGCTTGGAAAGAAAACAGACGAGATTACGCAACCATCTGTTTATTGTCGAATGGTAAAAATGTCCAGACATATTTTGTGCGTTCGAACCCTTATAATTATATTATTATATTGGGCACAGCATTCTTTGATTACACACATTAGATTTTTTATTAAGTACAAGACAAAATTATGAAATTTCTATTAATATTTATCTACCTAAGTTTGTATATTATACACGCAAATTTTGTGTTAGATCTCGACTCAACTGATGTCGAATTTAACATTTACATTTTTTTGTCTATGCGATTTATTTCAGTAATCGATTGATCGGTTTTAATAATATTTTATGCATGGAAATTATAATATCATTCCTCAATAAAATTATCAATTAAAGAATACTTTAAGAAATCGTAAAAAAAATATTTACAAGTATAATTACTTTATATAATCACAACCGATTTTAATACAATGTTGTATACAGGGAATGTAATTGTCCTTCCGAACGAATACAAAAACTATCAATACAACTTAAAAAAGAACTAAAATAGAGTAAGAATAAAATTACGATACGAAAATAATTACTGCGTAATAAAAATAAAAGGGGGCGTAGCCGCGGGCGAAGCTTGTAAGTTTAAATAATGATGTAAATTAATGTACGCAACAAAGAAACCTCTAACTACATATACATTATTACAAATGAGCAGTAAGCTTCAAATTAAATTAAATCCTTATTATTATCCTTATCCTTACAATCTTATAAAATTATAGTTTTTTTTATTTTTTCTATAATAAGGCTGTTCCCCACACTGAAAAACGTTTAAGGCAATTATTTAATTGAAAAACATTGAGAAAATACGTGTGGGGGAATGTTTCGTAGGCGGGGAGCACGTTCACATTATTCTTATAAATATCTGTGTAGTATATAAATAGACAAGTAAGCTGCGCTGAAACCACTGTTATCAGCGGAATAACAAAACAATATTGCTGCGTGATTTATCTCCGTTTAATGTGGGACAGCTGATCGCCTGGTGTATCGCGCCATGAACTTAGATCACAAACAGAAGGACCGATGGTACCTCATGCGGATGGCGCGATCGCGATGGCGGCCTGGTGGGTGAACGTGACAAACAACTGCGTAGTTACTAACCGTATACACTATATACAGCAATTAACAACGATAATTTAAAAAGTAAATTTGTCATAATATTTCTCTTTTTCAAAAGTAACTGTTGTTATTTACAAAATAAATAAATAATGTTTAAAATAATTTTGAATCAACAATACTAATGCGAAGGGGACACAGATCACAATATATTTCCTCGAAACTGTAAATGAAAGGGAGAAAATATGAGTATCTTACTCACATTAGAGAAACACAATATAAGCTAGGGTTCATTGTAATAGATACAGAATTATTTTTTGTTAATATTTTAGGGTGTTGTTTTTACTTAAGAATAAATAATAATTTTAGATAAATAATTTATAACTTTTATAGCAAGTTTTAATGTCCTAAATGAACTTCTGCAATTTATATGGAATTTAAATGTCTATCCTGTCTCTAATGGGTCAGGCAAATAATGCATAGTAATTTTTGTGCAAAAAAAAAAGCATTGGTGCAGGGCCAAGCCGTGCTGTGGAGACCTACTAGTGGTGGTAAAAAAAGGAAATCGGGCCATGTGAATAAAGAGTTGAATATGCTATTACAAAGTTAAATCTTTGTCTAATCTCTAAAGTTAAATTTTGAGTAAAAGAAGAGAACAATATCTACATTTTTATTCATCAGACTAGTCTGAATTTTCAAGGTAACTTAATACAAAAAGGATTGCATTATTTCATTGTGGGAAAGCAAGTAATTTATCAAGGAAATCGAAGAATTTTACAATTGTATAAGAGTGGCAAGTTATTATATGCACCAGGCTGGCAGATAGATATCCATGGTTCGGCCTTGCTTTGATGGATGTTTCTTTTATCATTATAGGTTTGGCATAATGACCAATGTGACCCAAGATGCTAAGCCTAGTGGAAGACTGGCTCTCAAGTGCAGTTGCCGGGACACACCTATTGGTGCTTGGCGACATATTTTCAACTTGATTTTGATTTTTCTAAAGGGGTAATAATGTCATCCTTGTCTCATATAACTGGAAATTTTAACAAGTATCTTTTCAATTTAAGTGAATCTGATAGACCTTTCTGTAGACAAGGAACAGATGAAGAAAACACATACTGATAACAGACAACATTCTTGTCTGTGACAATTTACATATAACACAAGTAAGAAAACAGTTAACAAAATATAAAAAAATAATTATTTTATCTACAAATGGTATAACCATTTAGGGTTGTATTTCAAACAGATTATTTCATTACTATTCCATTGATTGTAAATGGTTAGTAGATCTTTTTCTATTAATTGTTAAATCTCATAACAAGAAATTACAGTTTTTTTGTCAATTATGCTACAGTATGATTTTAATATGATTAGAAATTATCAATGATTTTAAATATTTTAGTATGGTAGTAGGGCATTTTCTTATGCTCGCCTGGCTAGCTACCACCCTCAAGTTGAAAATCTGTCGCCAAGCACCAATAGGTGTGTTCCGGCAGCTGCACTTGAGAGCCAGTCTTCCACTAGGTTTAGCGTGTTGTCATCTTGGGTCACATCGTCACTTAACATCAGGTGAGATTGTGGCCACTACACCAAACTTACAACGATAATATATATATATATATATATCAGAATTTTATATTCAAAAGTTTTTTTTATTATTACCAAACTGGAGGACCATTCCATATTAAGAAACAGCAACCATAATATCTGAATATCGAACTTGAAATTATAATTTATCATTTCCGATATATTCATTAATTTACTACCTGTGTACTTTTAATGCTTTTTATAAAATATAAGATACCATACAAAAAAGTCAAAAAAGGTAGCCTTTTATTGTTATTTCTACGTATTTTACAATAAAAGACTAATTATCTATAACGCTTATTTAAAATAATTAACCCATAGTTTACCGAACACCTACAAGATTATTAAATTAAAAAATGTTATATGCGGGTAATTTTAATAAACCCGTGAAGGTAATTTAGCGATGTAAGAACCTTACAATATTTAACACTTTAAAATGAATACATTTATATAACGGTCACAATGAAATATAGTGTACGTAACGTAAGAAAAAACGAAATTTATAGGTAACTGAAAATCCGTATTCCAAATTTTCTTTTAGGTTATTTATGTTTTGCGATGTGAGCGTGTTATTATAAATATAAAGAATAACAATTATGTAAAAAAAAACTTACGAATGATGTAGGCAGGTCGCTTGGAAATTATCACTTGTAAATTATCGCGAATTGTTTATAAATCGGAATATCGTTAATAAAACTCTTTTACGTCCAAACAACCCGACACAACTCCATTTGGATGTCTTAGTGATGCTGCTTGAAAGTTACGTTCACAGATGATACTTCACAGCTATACAATCGATTTTTTATTATTAATTTGAACATATCAGGTATTTAAAAAATACATTAGATGTTGATTACAATTGGTTAAGCTATTTAGAAAGTAGTTTCTGCAAATTAATATTTATTTTGTTTTGTTTTCCATATTCTCTACCAATGCAACGATTCCAAATCGATTAAATGCTCAGGAACATCACTAAAGAAGTTGAATGTGCTATATTTTTTGTTTGTGGGAAGGGATGAACTCCTTTCGACCAATCACAAAGCAGCTAAAGGTCTGGAAAGGTGGCGTGATTGCTACGTCACGGTATACAAGTCTATAACCTAGAATATATTCTATATTCGCTCGACATAATCAATACCTTCAAATTATGAATGGAAGTGAAAGTTAGATTCAACATTTATGAAACTAAAATATATATGTAGGTAATTGAGATTATATTGCTTTTATTAACAGTTTTCAATACTATTGTACACCTCATATAATACAAAGATTAACCATTTTCATGTAGTGACATCTACTGATTTTTTGTCCTAATCTACTTGATTTTACCTTTCAAATGAATGAATGAAAACTACCATTATTTTACCAATATTTTAATTTTATCCTTGAAACATAAAAAGTAATAATAACATGTCTCAAGTCCTTGTTCGTCTAAGGTTTATTTTGCAGTAAATAGCTGTAATCTAATCTTACTTCTAAGGTAACTGACCGATAAAAATGTTGTTAATAAATCCATTAAAGTAGGTACCTACAACAATGACATAGGTATTAGGTAGTATAAACCGATATAAACAATGATATTATAGTACTTGTTTAAAACATCATTATGAATAAACAATGTTCAAGAGGTGTAATTAAATGTAATTTTATGTTTTAAGTAGAATAAAATGATCTAACAAAAATCATTACATATATGTTAAACCTTGCACAAAAGCAAAACCAGTTAAAGACAATGAAGATGATGCCTACCTAAGTGCATGTCAAATTTGACAATATACTTAATCTTTAAAATATTGATAACATAAATTGTACTATTCTGTAATTATTAAAAAACTACATAGTTATTTAGAATTATTATTTATGATGTTCAAACATTATAAAGATTTAAGCGACGTGGTCTCATTGCTTGTTTATTGTCCGTCAGAAAGATCTTATTTACTCACAAAGGAATCCAGCGGGGAGTATTGGATACCGTCTAGTAGAGTAGAGAAGAATTGTTGGAAAGCAACTGCCCATAAGATTAATTATGAGGTAAAGTGAGGTTGAGCTGAATTCCTGAATTCTATGGTAGGTTGTTTTTGATAAGAACGATGTTTTCCAAAACAAGTAATTTTTACGGACCGACATAATTAACGTAAATAGTGTCATGACCTAATTTTAAGGTCCTGGCCACGATAAAGTACAAGCGCTAAATATATTTAGTGTCTACTGTTTACGCGCCTCGATTTCTTTGACTGATAAGTTTATAAAATGTCTACCGGGCTCAATTTATTCGATTCAGATAAAGACAGATGGATAAAGAATATATAAAAAGAGTTATTGGCGTTACCTTAGTCTGTCATGTAATGTTATTTATAAATATTTGTAATTTTAATGCATATTGGTGTTATTTTGTATGATTTAGTTAAGAAATTATGCACAAGAGAAGTTACTGGAAGTAACTTCTCTTGTGCATGTAAGTAACATGGGCCATAACTTCTGAGGTGACACAAAACTCCCTGGAAAGTTTTAATTAAATGGGCACTATTTTGTTAGAACACTGAACTCATCAGAAGACAATATAAAACGAAACTAATCTTCAATAATGAGGATTAGTTGCCATGTTAGAAAAATGAATAAGAGTGGGTAACCTGAAGGTACTCTACACTCATACTATAATTAAAATACTGTAATTATTTGACACCATTCAATTTTTATTTTTATAGATGTTTGGCGTCGATGCCGGCTCGAGTTGCATGCTTCTCCGCGTGTACAAGATCTGGCTGCCGAACCACAACCAAGCCTGCGTCTATCATGCCGTCTACAAAGTTCCTGTCAAAGGAGATGTTAAGAAGAAAACTAAGCTCAAACCCGTTAGAATTACTGTCCAATGTTACTGTTGCTTTATTACATTACTACAGGCCGTTCGCTGTAAGCGCGACCCTCATCAAGGTTTGCGAAACGGCCCATACGTCAAACGTCTATTGCTGCCGGCGGCCGGCAACAGAATAGCTTATTGGTTGAACTTGTTCCCTTCCCGCGTCCCGCAGACCATTAGGAGGGTCGCGCTTACGGCGATCGAGCTATAGCAACCGTCCGCGACTTCGTTCGAGTTAATTACAATAGAAGACTTAATGACATATGTCACTCAGAGAAAACCTAGCTTTTTAACAGTTAAAGGTTTGTCAAAATTGGATCAGTAGTTTCAAAGATTACCCTTACTTTCATGTGCTACTAAAGTAAGTTGCAAACATACATGGGTACTTAATAATCTATACCTCTTTATAGTAGATATCTGTTAGTGTAGATATGTCGTAGTCATTTTTGAATTAACCTTTTTTTTCCAGAAATCATCTAGAATTCATTTTGAATTACTTCCTGAAAGAAGTATATAAGTAAGTTATAGAAAATGAAGAGACACGAGATCTTTTATTATAATGATAAATTTGTAATATATTTTCTTCCCACCATCTTAATCGCTAAAACCCAGTTGAAAATATTCTATATCAGAAGTAGCAGGTTATATTTTTACTGAATGAACATTATAGGTGTGATAGAAGCCGAGCAAGGTTAGATTATACGAGCTACAACACAGCAGCAGTATTCGCTCTGCTGCTTTGGGTCAGAAGGGTGCGGTTGAAAATACGCACTACCGCAAAAGGTGTTAAACTTTCTCTATTACTGATCTCTGATCTTACTACGTAGTCTTCTTTTAGAACAGTAGAGGACAGCAGTGAATAATACACATCAAGTGAGTTGCATGCATTTTTGATATTATGAAAAAGGTACATTCGTAATTTCGTTATCGAAAAAGGGGTATTTGAGAAATGGGCATCTCATTATACGAATTGGCCAGTACCAAACCTTCAAATAAAAACTCTTCTTAGGTAAACTTTAAACAATAGGAGTGATCAGACAATGCATTTATGGATGACCGATACATAGATTAAATGTTTGTCAGGGCATACGCAATCGACTGCAGTGGTTCAGTACGACAGAGCTGGAGCGGCAGAAAGCTCACTGCACGTTACGCAGCCCTGAGATCTGGATGTTTGCCCAGATCACTAACGGAGATCAGCCTAAGGACACTGAAGGCGCAGTCAGTATAACAATAAATGACTTACAAATCCTGAAAAAACAAGATTTGAGTTATTTATCTCCTTGAAATTGGAATAAAATATTTTCTGTTTATTATTATGCTAATAAGAACTGGAAAGTGGAACCCTTATAGAGATAAGCGAGGAGAATGTGATCATTGGAGCCGATATCGCTGGTGGCGCCGCAGCTTTAGCATCACCGAACTATCAACTGCTCCAGGCGGCCAACTACTCCAGAGACGGTTAATAAATTTCTTAGTTGATATTTTATGTATTTAAACACACTAGAATTATTTTACACCGAGGAGAACGTAAGAAAGTGCTATATCTGTGCACATTATCAGAAAAAAAAGTTCTAACCTGAAAATGTTTGAAGATCAAAACAAACAAAATCATTACTAGTGATTTTAGAGTTTCTACAATGATATGGATACCAAATACCTTCTTACTTTAATATAATTCATAACACAAATAGTACATTAAACTTCATTATTACTAGGGCGTTACTACGAGCACCAGAAACAAAGAATCAATTTAAATTTATTTGTCATTCTGTGGTTTTAAGATAGATATATAATCGTCTATATTACAGATCAAATACGCATGTACAGAGAATTTTTGCTGATGGTATACCCAACGATATATATGAGTCCACATGTTTTTACCGCGTTTATGTTGGACCTAGGCTGGCAAAGAACGCAGTGTCCCAGTCTTTTCAGGTAACTTTATAGCTCATAGTGTGCCCCAAGAAAATATTGTGCATGTAAAGAAATGCATAGTGTAGGATATTTAATAACTTTGGTCGAAGAAGAATTATTGTTTAAGTGTGGACTTATTAGAAATTGTTGTTGATGAATTACTGTATAAATTGTAAACCTGTCTACCGATTAGCAGTGATCTTTTATAGCATAATAGAAGAAATTGGGTCGGCTAAATATTTTAAGGGAAATCTATTGCTGTCGGTTTGTTCCTGAACGACTGAACAGAGAGCGAGAGAGACAACTGCAGCTCGAACTGGCTATATCTATGTAAAATAATTAAATTTAAAATTTCCTAAATCCCCTGTTTCCTCCTCCAAAACTGAACCAATTTTAGAACATATTTCAGGAATTATGAACGTAGGACTTTGTCTATGCCTATATGCCTTTGGTATTTTTTTTTATTTGTGTAATTGGTTTACTGATTGTCTGACAATGGCGATGTACTGGGTTCCTAGTTCTTATAATATCTAGTCTATGGAAGAAAAAGGAACATGGGAGTGGTAGATATAGATTATATGATATAAAATTATTTGCTCTAAGTCTATGGCATTATACAGGAATAAACAGAGGAATATGGTTATCTTCTATATAAATAAAATTATAAAGGTTTGTCATTGTGCGCCCATTACGCAAAAACTACAGGATAGATTGTGATCATTTTTTTTTTGTTTTACTCCATACACTTGGTCCTTTTCTAAAAAATACGATGTCTTAAAAGTTACAAATTATTGAAATTTTAAGAAGCTACTTAACTACGATTTTGTAAGCACTAAATGTTCTTCTGGACGACATAGCGGAGCCGTGGGCACAGCTAGTATGCAATAAATGAAGTCCGCATTTCCTCTTAAGGGACATTTAGTCAGATAACGTAGACGTTCAGTGGATTTTCATTACCGTCATTAAAATTTTGAGCTATATCTTGATTTCTCTTCTCTGATCTGAATTTTGAGCGTAATATAATCAAGTACTCTGCGATGAGGAACACGAATAACTACGGCAGTTTTTAGAGCGGCTGACGTAACTGGACGGGGTGGCTTGTCATTTCTGGAGCTAATGCTTTGGATGGCGGCATTAGAACCTAATACACAACACAGTGGCCTGCCGGCTGAAATCAGATGCCGCTATATTTTCAGGTATCGATAGCTGTTATACGTCTTTCAATTTCTTGACACAGTGGTTAATATTCTCAGGTAAAATTTTTTTTTTCGGATTCAGATACTTCGATAGCAACCGTGATTTGAAATTAGAGTATGTAGAATTTAAAGAACTGATCGCAGCGGCTCGTGCTGCGAGGCAGCTCTCCGTTGATTCGCTCAGTGTGTCGAGAGACGCTGATGTTTGTCTCAGGTGGTAATATTTTAATTAATATAAAATTCTTCACACAAAATATAATAACACAACGCAAATGGATTCTGAGTATCAGTGTTTTTGAATAAGATTTCAAACATCAAAGCAGCAGTAAAATTGTAAATTTAGCTGGGAAAACGAGTGGGGAAATGGCGAAACAGCGGAGTGATAAGGTACTCCACTCGACTGTGATCAACCAATGTATATGTTTTGTTGGGTGGTAGAACAAGGCAATTGTGTCTGATTGGATCGCGATCACAATGCATGAGATGTAACATCCGCCATAGGCCACTAGATGAGTCGCGTTCTAGGAACAGCCGGTGAATATCCAGTAATCAAACGGAGTGGTAGGGTATCGGTAGTGGTATCTGGTTCGTGACCACCATACAAGTGGTGATAATCTCGTCATAGTGAATCTCTTTTGGTTTGCTGAGAAGAATGCAAGCCGGCATGACAGCGAAGACCGTCGATAAATGGTCAGACGCCATTGATTTTGGATTATACAGTGCTTACCATCAGGCACACTGGTATCATAAGCTAAAAACCGGTATTGGCCGAGTTATTTTCAGGCTCATAATGAAGGTGAATGTTGAAACATCTTATAAAAATTAGCACCATTTATAATATTAAAGTCTTTCACAAAGATAATCTGTAAAATAATATTTATATTTATAGCTTATTTTCCGTGTTAAAACAGCTTATAACATTAAATTTAATTGACATGTTATTTGTTAGACAGCTAGGCATTCAGCCAAACTCACAACTCCCTCTAGCTGAATTCCTGCGTGGAGTGGGCGAGCTCCATCTCCGGGGTACCAGCTCTCTGCTACGAGCGCCGAGGGGTATAGCCGCTTATCTCTTGGACCTACAGTAATATTCATTACTAATCTTTCATACGGCCAATATTTATGTATAAAACATAAATTTCTTCAAAAGCTCATTTTCTCAGACTACAGTGAAACATGATACACCTGAATTTGTACATTTTATAAAGTTTTAATAACTATAGACTGTATAAGTAAGAAAATGTTCCGATCAAACGCTTCGTATTTTTATTGCCGTGTGGTAATATTTGCTGGTTTAATATGACTTTTTTTTAATAGAGAACGGGAGCGAGAGCTTAATCAGCTAAATGCTGCAACTTCATCGAAAGGTTCACCTCAAGTTGGTAAGACACAGTAATGTAATTACCAAAAACGTAAGACAATAACGATTGTTATTGAAGGCTAGCTTTTAGATTCCAGTTTTTACTGAATACTAATTATTTATCTTGAATACGGGAAGTACTTATATGTAAATTTGGCTTGTTGACTCTTTTTTAAAGCTATTACCCTGTTTTAGGACCTAGAAAACTGCAAAACTTTATTTTAAAAGTTTACTTTTCGTAAACAGGCGAAAACGCTGTCAGCTATATTAGTCTATATATTATTATCTTTGTTGTGACGTCATACGGGTTTTAAACAAACACATGATAATTAGGAAACGTTCATCATTGTAAAAAGCTCGATACTTTTTATTAAGATGACAACGTTTGCTAAATGTCACATGTTTGTTTTCGACCCGTATGACGTCACAGCAAAAATAATATGGACTAATAAGGCTGACAGCGTTTTCAGAGTTTAAAATAAAATTTAAAAAAATAAATGAAATTACGTAGCCATCTTATAATTCTAATATTTGAAATCGATAAATAAGTGTTTCTTAAGTCAAATACTAAAGAAAATATTTATTTATTGAGTCAAATTAGATATAAGTCAAGTAGCCTATATATAGGTTACAAAAGTATTCCAATAAAATGAGTAAAACCGCTAATCATTATATATGACTACGGTTTGACAAGTTCAGCGCAATGGATGATCACTGAAAAATATCTTACCACAATTTTGTAGTTCCATCACGATGTTGACCAACACTAAATGTTCGGATTCACTGTAAGATTTGGATTTACATACTACGTCCATTATCCATTCTACTGCACCAAACGTAATAACACGCCGTCGCCTCGATTATTAAAGACTATATTTCTGGTGTCAGCCGGAGGGTCTCAGAGTGTGAAGGTAGGTGAAGTGCCTCGCTCATCTATATCAGCCAGGTCAGGACTCAGAAAACCGCGTTCGGATTATAGCATGGCTTTCTACACTGTGAAATTACGAAAAAAATTACCTAACGATTTGTTGGAACTCAGCAATTTTGATGGTGAGTGATTAACCGTTATTATCTTTTTTTTAATTTATTGACAAACAAACGATGTAACCCTGTTTTCCCGTTTACCTGTAACTTGGCACAATTCAAACAAGGAGTGAATAGGCCTCACCTTTCTTTACCACCAGGCGTGAAAGAGGTCAAGTGCGTACTTGTAAAACATTAAATAATCAAAGAGTAGCGGGATAACAGGAGAGCTGCTGCCGTACCTAAAGAAGTAATTCATGGAAAATATTAAATCCCCAATATATATTTTCTGATCAGAGGATACTGTGAGTGCGTCGACTGCACGACTTATACCTGGAGTTACAAACTCGCTTGATGTGCTGGGGCCCGCATCGACACCGGTTGAGGCTTTAGCAGCGGTTCATTACTTCGCATCTTGCATCGAAAAACCTCACGTAAAAACCTTATGGATTGTACTTTTCATGCAAAGGATCCGGGATGAACCAGTATATACATAATATTATGTAGTTTCTTAGAGGTTTTTCCAAACCGACATGACTCAACCACGACAACGGACTTCAAATATACCTATATATAACAAAAAAAAACATAATTACATACGCGTTTCAATTTGAATTTAGTAAAACATTGTCGGCTGATGATACAAGAGACCATCGTGAGTACCTACACCTAGATCCCTAAAAAGTGTTCTGATCATCAGGGAAGAGTCGACGGTATTTGCCGCACGGGTGCAAGAAATAATTTGGCATCCATATAGCCTATAGACATAATTAAAGGAATTTCCTCGATATATTACATAGATACTTAATTGGTCACTTTAAAATAATGCGTCATCTACCACCATGCAATGGGAATATATATATATACCTTTTTTAGTCTGAGATATAATTATATAATCTAAAGTTTTCTTGGCGTTTGCACTCCTCAGTAAGTTAATGTTAAATAGGCCTGCACCTTGGCTTTCTTTTTCCTATAAATGGAATATTTGTAGACCCGTACTATTATTGCTTTCATTTTATCTTTTTCCATAGCCAGTAAAATAGTCGACACCTTAGAACATACTTCACTTATGCAGTTTTGCCATTTCTTCGACCAGAAACGCGAATCGATCGGCAATTCACTTGCTCAAGAAAAACTGGCGTGGTCATGGGCTTTACCAAGCGAGGAGGCGGCTTTAGGATCGTTGCTGCTGAACCTAGCGGAGTCTGTGAGACCAATATGCGCTGGAGAGTCTAGACTGGTTCGCTTGGACTCGCCTGTTTATGTAATAGGTTACTTAACTTAATTATTCTTGCTTTCTTTTAATTTATTTCTTATATAGAGTGCTGTAACACACCGATAAATGCTATTAGACAAATTTTCATCTTGAGGGCGGTAGCTAAACACAAGTGTACTAGAAAATATCCCAGTATCGTGTTTTAGTTTGATCACGATATTATTATGTACTTAAAGCTCGAGCGAGTTAACTTAGGATTCAATCAATAACCAATACGGTATATGTGAGATATGTCCTTAGATTTGCGCATCTGATCGCTCAAATACCCATTGTAGGTACTCAAATCGTCGCCCATCAAACGGAGGGACCTCCCACACTACATTTTTCATTTCATTTCATTTTTCAATAAATCCTTTATTCATTTAAGGAATAGATTAAAATTAATGGAGATTTTAACTCTCTAGGTGATCTCCATGGAAACTTAGCAGCATTACTTGCGATGGAGGCATCTCTCTGGCCATTAGGAACTTCTTTAACACCAGCCAAGATATTGTTCCTGGGGGACTACGTGGACCGCGGCGCCTACGGGGCGGAAGTAATGGCCTACCTCATGGCTGCAAAATTACAGAGACCAAATGGGATCTTGTTGGTGCGAGGGAATCACGAGACGCGTGACATACAGAAAATGTTTACGTTTTATAAGTTAGTATGTACGAGTAGCACAGACTTACAGAGCATGTATGCACTGTGCTCGTCTCAGAAGTATGATCGCCAGAAATAATAAAATATTTATGTTCAATATTAGGGATAGAGAGAATAATAGTACAAGCTGTGCCCAATGGTTTTACCGCTGTTAAATTAATTCGACTCCACCGCGCCGCGTCCTGTAGCCTATCGTTGTTCTCTCTTGCCTACAGATCGACAGTTTACTTGACTTTAATGGTTACTGCTCTGCTCCTTAGAGCTAAGCGTAATATATATATATATATATATATATATATATATATATATATATATATATATATATATATATATATATATATATATATATATATATATATATATATATATATACGTAATATATATAAGCTTCCTCAACAAAAAGGCTATAAAATGCATAAATATTTTTGGTATATCCAGACATTAGCGCGAAACAATCACTTGATCTTTGTAGACATTTTATTTTTGAAAAGAAACAACTATATCTAATAATTGTAGATCAGAATTGACAGAAAAGGAAGTCGTGAGCAAAGGCTTTATTATCATAAAATATTATGTGTTTTACACTTAAAATAAATTTTATTGAAAATTAACTGTTCCCTCAGCGAGTGCGTCGCGAAATATGGCGAAACAGAAGGCATTAAGATATGGAACGCCATTAATAATGTGTTCGATGCTTTGCCTCTAGCGGCTGTGGTGGACGATAAGGTAATTTTTGACATGTTTAATACCAATCTATATTGATCATACAATAGAAAAAATTACAGAATGACTTACCTTTAAATAGGTACACCTTAAAATAGCAGAATATCTCTATCCTACATCTATCCTCTCACATAATGTCATACACTTGCAGGCTTGATATGACTGTTTACAGGTATTTTGCTGTCACGGAGGTATTCCACCGCCGTGGGTTTGTCCTCTTATATCGGCCATAGATAAAGTTCCAGTGCCATTGCCGAGACCGGCTGAGCAGAGCTCGATAGCCTGGGAGCTGCTCTGGAACGATCCTATCAAGTCAGTGATTTATATTATTTAGTTTGAATTAAGATTAACAGATGCTGCGAATTAGATTTTTCGAAAATTTCACCTTTAATAAAATGTACCCTAAATATCACATCTTTTTGAAAAAATTACCTAGAATCAATGTTTTTAAACGAATATTTTTTGCGGGTATATTACGCATGCTACGGATATGAGATTTCGGATCTGGATATCTTAAGAGTATTTAATCGGTTTCGGTTATGGATATGATTTTTTTTCGGATATCCGATACTTTTAGATTATTTCGGTTATGGATATTACACTTTTTAAATAATTGTAAAACACGTAAAAAAAAACATCCGATCCATAAAGGTGTTGTAAAGGTCCAGATTTGGTTATATTTCTGAATTCCTTTTGAGAAATTCGTCGTTCTTAAAATAGTTTGATTAGAGTTGTTAGCGTATGCAAAGTGAGGGAGTAATTTCCAGACATCATTATCATTCACGTAATTATCCTTCCTATAATAAATAACCTTTTGACAGTAAAACGCTTTTGACATGGTCCTTGAATGTAATGTCCAGCAAATAGGTAATGTGCTTAGAGATATTATTGTAGAACCTAACACTATTACCTGAAAACATTTATTGTTCTTACCAAATCTAAAACACGGAATGACTAATTTGTGTTACTAGTATGCTGGTCGTTTTCAAAATCTAGCTTAAATATCTAAATTTTGCGAACACAAATTAAATTGGTAAGGCTGTATTGGGAAGGCAAAGCGAAGATATTATATTCCTTGAAATTCTAGCTAATAATCCCAAAAATCGCAGAAAGGTTACCTCCATTTACTCTTACTTTCTGACGGCGCAGCGCGGCGGTATGTTAAATAAGGGACTAGATCGAGACAAGTTCCACAAACAACAATGTTAATATAGCTCATTCACACATTGAAGAATCGTCATTTTTGCCAGATTGTGATTTGTGATGATTCGTCTATTTTTGTTCAGTTGCACTTAGCCTCTTATGAAAAATTACGAATACGTTCTACTATATGCGTATAAATGCGAATCGTCACGAGAAATTATCTGAAGAATTATTTATTTTGTAGCTATGCATCTAGTCACTAAACTACTCTCTATATATGTGACTTATGAACTGTGAACAGTCATATATTCTGTATTAAATAATACATAGGTCGCACAAAATGACAGCCACCTTAGCGTTGGAACTAGTAGCAAACGAGGGTTTCGCGGCGAACGCCAAGCGCGGTACCGGACACGTGTTCGACCAGACCGCCCTAGACCGGTTCCTGCTGTCCAATCAACTGTCCCACGTGGTGCGAGCGCACGAGATGCATCAGAGCGGGTTCATGGTTAGAATCTACATTTTTTTGTCCTAGTTCGACAAAATGATCGCTTTTTACCTATCAATGAATGACTGCTGGGAGATTCTGTGGACAGACGACGTACTCGTTCACCTAATATGAGTCACTGTAGTCTAGTTTCTTAATAAAATGAAGCGAGATGGAGACACTAAGATATGTGTACTTTTATATATGACTAGCTTATTCTTTGGTCCGAGGACTAGCTGTGCCGGCTGTGCAGCCGCACGCGTGGACTACAGAATTGCTGTTTATGAAGATATCGTGATTTTTTGTGATGACCAAGTATCTAAGGAGTAAAACAAACAAAAAATGATCATATTCTATCCAGTAGTTTTCTCGCGATGCGCGCACAGCGGCAAACCTCAATCACTTCATTTATACAGCTATATATTATTTTGTTAGAAAATTCGTAATTAATTCATTAGTTACTTGAATCAAAAGAAAAATAATGTAGATAAAACAAAATTAAAATTACCTCAATTAATATACAACTCGTACAAATAAATGAAAGAGTAGGTTTTCTAAATTGCATAATTGCTAATGATATCATAACACATAAGATCTCTCATGTTGCATTCGTAAGGTGCAGTTTTATCAGTTCATTCATAATTTACTGTATTGGCTCCATTCTCATTCAGTGGGATATTGCACCGATTTACGTAGAGTAACATACAAGTCATTTAGCGAGGTGGTACAACGCTTCGACGCGACAGGGCGTGCCCACTGTGCGTATCGGCCGTTATAGTGGTTCACATGCGCATCTCGTTTCGGGATCAGCCGGTACAAATCCATTTTCTATTTACGCAGGCCGGCACATGACAGCGGTGACTGACAATGGATTGTTGCTCTCTCGGTGATCACTACTGTTTCGGGTTCTAGTAGTTAGGTGTTTAATAGATGTGTTTAACTGTGGTTACGTGTACTGTACCTGGATATAACTCGTATAACAAAGAAAACAACAAAATAATACGCACACTAGTGTATTCGGTTTTTGGTCTCAGTCTTATTCAACTTGTTGTCGTTCTATAATGTACTATATCTACGGTGCTTACCATCAAGCACAGTTCCGTCTCTTTGTCGTGCTACTGAACAAAAATATATACACATTACTTTCACAACATTTATGTGAATAAATGTTTGAAAACACAGTGTCAACTGAAAGGGCGGTTGGTGTCCGTGTTCTCGTCTCACCGGTACTGCGGCGGCAACAATGACTCCGGCGTCGCACTGCTGGAAGGCGGCAAGTTACGTCTGATACGCGTTAATACCGACTAACACATACATATTCTTTATAAAGAATCATAATTTTTGTTATTAATAATTTAGTTATAAATTCTAGTAACGGATACGCTATAAAAATAACTTCTCTCTATACATTGCTAATAAAATAACGTTATGAACGCTGTTTTCACTATCGTTATTTATAACGTTATTACATTGGTTCAAATTTTTATGAGTATATTTGTTCTTAAACATGTTTTCAGGAAAATAAAAAGGATGACACAACTTCGTATTCTTTTATTTATTTCTTATTCCATCGCATAAAAAACTTTTGTCAAGCCCACTTCGGGCGGACACAAAAAAATCTCACGTAGATTAAAGTTACATTAACTTATATAGTATTTTTTACAATTATTGAATAAGTCTTAAGCTCTAAATCTTATTTAATTTACTACCTCAATGACGAGAAGGCTGATAATACAGGAAAAATATGAAATCCAAGTATCATATACCATATTATCTTGTTTTATAACAATAAGTCTTTTCCAAAACACCTTATATTAGTTGTTTTGTAATTAAATTACGAATGAAATTTATGAAACCGAAATAACCGTACGTATAGTAAAGATTTGGAAAAAGCGAAAAACGTTCTAATATAAAACATTTTGTTTGTTCCAAAGAAATATTGATCTGTGTCCACACAAACATTGAATATTATCTACAAATGAAATTATGCTTTCAGCTCACAATAATATGCAAGAACTACGTGACTGTAACGATTTGTCTCGACTGCAGGCGTTTTGGACCATATTAACATCGGGCGTCGAACACTTGTTTTACCATGTTAGCAAAAAATTGTTAATGAATTACTTTAAAATTACTCTCTTTCAAATCGAAAGTGCTGTGGTAATACAAATAAAAGTAAACATGAAAAACCTGTAATCCAATAATTATAGAACAAAGGACAAACTGATCAAATTATCATAACTAAGAAATTTTATGTAAAAGTTTGGAAATAGGTATCTGCTACGTAGTAAAATTAGAAATGATTACTACATCAAGAAAAAAGAAAATAGAGCTTGTAATTAATATTTTTATCTAGAAATTAAATGATACAGAACACATATTATATTGTTACGATAGTGCGACATCAATTGAAAGAGAAAATCCCGTGCTCGTCCTCTCAAGTCCTGATATTTTATATCTACTATCAATAATTTATGTTAGTACTATGTGTGTTCGGAACATATTATGTATCACTGCTATTTTTCATATGAAAGGAAAAATAACTTGTAAGATTTTATGAATCTGTATGACAATTATTTTTTATATGATAACAATGAACGTAAATTATAATTCGTAGAACTCATACGTCTGTTCATAAATCAGGCCGAGGTGAAAAATCGCTTGGAAAAAAAAATTGGTTGTCCGTGGAAGCGTCTGGTAATTTAGCAACCGGAATCCAATGAAACCACGCTTTGCATAATATCTTAAAATATAGCAGGTTTTCATTTATTCTAATGTGATTTAGCAGTGATGATTTAAAAAAATGTAACTGCTATATTATTATATTACAATAGTTATACTTACATGCCTAGTTTTTATCGGTTCACTTAAAATTAAATGACATAAAGAATATGTCCGAACTGGAATCAAATACAGCTGTACATTCATTATCTTACTGATATATTTACATTACAAAGTCCTTAAGTTATACATACGACAAATCACTACTATTCACACACACACACACACATACACAAATATTCACTCATTCTTGTATATAACGAAATCAAAACTCATAATATAAAGATCACATAGTTGTTGTCAAACGAAATTTATTAACAAATGTCCACCTTCTTGTCGGAGGTTTTGGGATTTTGTTCATAGACATAAAAAATATATTTGAAATTTGAAAAAATATCATCTAATGGCGAACGATGAATTTGAATAATGAATTTTGGAAATTATCAAAAAGAGAAACAATTAAATGTAGCTTATGTAATATGATAATGATCGGCAACTTGAAAATTAGACACTAAAACTCCTTTTTTTAACCGCTGAAAACTTAAATCGTTGTAATTGCCGAAAAAAGAGTGTATTAAACTCATAGTACTCCTGTTAATAAATAATATAAAAATGACGTTAATACAAGCTGTTTCGTAGCTAACTTCAGTGTTGCAAGCGCTGAAGATGTCAACAGCATTCGTTTTAAATATGCCTATCTTACTCGCAGCTGAATTCTATTTATAGCAATATCTATTACATTACTTTAAATAATTTTCCGTTATATTTACCAACGCGTTTTGTTAACGTGCGATAATAATATGTGTAACAAGTATCGTTTATTATTCGATATTGTGATATTTCCAGCAATTTCAATGGTTTTATTCATATATTAAAATGAATTAAAACATATCTTTGATACTTTACCTAATCATTTACTTTTTAATTTACATTACTCCTCCCTAAACTTGACGGTTCATATTAAAATTGCCCACTTCTACTAATTCATATTTAAGGATTATCCGGTAAATTATAAATGAAGCATCTACGCCATTATAGAAGTATACGGACAATTAGATGACTACACTTTCATCGAAATCGACTTTATCTCTTTGGCATAAAGTTTACAGTACGATGCGTCATTTAGTTCCACCACGCTCTGATGTCTTAGTTCGTGCCAGAAATATTCTAAAAAAAAAACGGTAATTGCATCTAAATTTCAAAATGTCAGAGACGGAAAAAATAAATTTTATCTTTTTGTGTCTATAAGTGCTGAGGTCACAGTAACAAACTCAAAACCTAAATGTTGTATCGAGCATAACATATAAAAACACGTTTTTTTATACACGACATATACGAACACGACATTATAATTTTCCCTTCTTTTTTGTACACTACTAGCAGAAACAAGCATACGTTTCGCCTGATAGTGAGCGGCTATAATACCATAGTTCGTTTAAGGGGTTCGTTAAGGGGGTAGCCGAATGAGTTCTGGAAACCCACAACACAGGGTTATTTAGCTGCGGTCACCTGTAGTACTATCCATTTTTAGTTTTTCTATTATATTTAATAAATAAATTTCCCATTAATCAATTCTTTACGCCTTTTATATATGAATGCTCAATTTTGATGATACAGATGAAAATTGTTTGGTTTATTGTTTAACTAACATTTTGATTCATTTAACAAGAAGCTTCTGCATTTTTCCGGAAGAGTTTTTAATTATTTATTCCTCACAGAAAGTATATAATTTAATTTAAAATCAAATAGCATATTAATTTTTTTCAGCAAAAAAACAAAATTGCAAAATCAACATACATCAGATAAAGTACCAAAGCAGAAAATATGTCAGATTATGCTTATGACTCTCACAACACTGTGTCGTTCTGAGGTGAGTATGGGAAGCGGCATATAATACTGTAGCCGTAGTGGAGAATCCCTGTTCATCGTCGGATAAAGTCGCAATGGAGATGGTGGAGTTATAGAAGTAAGTTGCCGGTGAGTATCTCGAGGGCGGCCTTCCGCCTCAGGTAGGGCATGTGCGCCTGCGTGAAGCCGTACGCCGCGCCCCGGCTCGAGAACTCCGCGAACGTACACGCGAACATGCCGCAGTCGCTGCCGTTCATCTGCTGGGGAATATCCTGTAACAAACCACGCACTACTTACATCTTCTTCTTATATTATCCACTGTCATGCCGGCCTGCTTAAATATCTCTTCACGTTACGCTTGAAGGACCCGATGTCATAAGAAGGAGGGAACACATTGGCTAAGAGACCGTTCCACTGTTTCACGGTACAAAAAAGATAAGACACGAATTCTGCGTTCATGTAGAAAGCCGGAGGTTGTCGGGAAGTCCATACGCCGGAAGTTTAGAGAGAAGACCACGGTGCCAGACCCTATCAAAAGCCTTCGCTATGTCAAGACTGATCGCCAGAGCCTCGTCATGCTTATCAATTGCCTCCCCCCAGCGGTGCAGTATATACGCCAGAAGATCACCCGTTGATCGATTCTGGCGAAAGCCATATTGACGATCATCAATCAAAGGGTGATCCTCTAGGTAACGGACAAGCTGGGTGTTGATGATCCGTTCCATGATCTTACACAACACTGAGGTTACGGCAATTGGACGGTAACTGACAGGGTCTGATCGATCCTCCTTCTTGGGGATCGGTTGCACATTAGCCTCTTTCCAAACCCGAGGCACGACACCAAATAGGTAGGACAGGCGGTAAGGGCGCGTCAACACTGGAGACAGCTCAGCTGCATATTTTTTAAGTACAACCGCAGGGGATACCGTCTGGTCCACTGGACTTCCGAACATCGAGCGATCGCAATTCTCTAAGCACGTCGCACTGCCTAAATCGTAACTCATACATTGTGATACCGCAACTGGGAATTATAGGCGGTTGTGCGTTGCGATCATCGAGCCGGGAATTAGCTGCAAAGAGATTAGCAAGTAAAGTTGCTTTCTCTTGCGGCTCGTGAGCCAGTGATCCATCAGAGTACCTCAGCGGGGGCAATGCTGGACGACAGAAATTAGCTTGCACGGCTTTGGCCAGACTCCAGTAAACTCGACTATTAGCCGGTTGACCTATGAGATCATGACCTATCCGTGCAATGCGCTGGGCATCAGCTCCAGTGTAGGCCCTCTTACAGGCCTTGGTGGCAGAGTTGTACGCTGATTTAAGGGACTTAATATTGGGATCCTTATTTGCTTCTGACTTACAGCATCAGCGCAATCGCGATTGTACCAAGAGTGTCCTCTGCGACTACAGACGATATCGGAAGAAGGAATATAATATTCCATTGCGATTCCAATCTCGCCTGCAATTGCTTCGGCAATCGCTGAAGGATCTTTTCCATCAAAGCAGCGCTGCCGCCCTGTACCCTCCCGGAATAGGTCGCCGGGGCCCCAATCCGGTCACCAACCGGCACGACGAACTTACCCGTGATTATTCGCGGCATGGTGAGGCAGCCTCTCATGGTGGCTATTCATGATTGGGCCTCTGTACTATACCGCCGGCGGCCAGCGGGACAACCGTTTCTACGGGTCTCCCTGGCCGCCGGGTCAATGCAGTTCTCTCAGGCAATGAGCCATTGGCTCATTGTGCCAAGCCGAAAGTCAGTCGTTAACTGGATATGCACAGGCTGATCCCGAAACGCGACTGGCCAAAGCGAGTCACTATGACGGGCTTTTCACCACATACATGGTGGTCGCGACCCAGTTGGGCAAAAAAAACCCTACCACCCCGCTATCGCCATTACCTCGTCCGTTGCTCAGCAGGGTGCACCACGTGCAGGTGAGGTTGGCTTGGGCGTCTTAGTGATATAAATGTTATTTGACGCCCCTTACACATAGTTGAATGTTACCTTATGATAAGTGACTCTGAAGTTATAATTAAGTGATAATATAGTTAGTGTCTTTCACATTATATGTGCTGAAGATATTTCATAACTGAAATTTTACTAAAGTCAAATTTGCAATAATACCTTTCTTTAATTTTATTTTATTTATTCAATGATGATGTCACGCCGCGTTTTAGCGGCCAGTTTTCTATTTACATTATTTTTAAATTTTATATTATTTTTAAAGGTGTAATAATGAGAATATATTAATTTACGAGTATTATTTGCAACAAGTGTATAAAATAAATTTCCAAAAGTTCCTTACTTCCAAATTATACTTATGTCACGTGGATAGGATATTTTTCTAATCTTTAAATTTGAAACAATGCTCGTCTCTTTTGTTAAAACAGTCCAGGAAATTCTTATGACTACTTAAAATTCACGATTCTAATAATTATTCCTAATTCGCTTCAGCCGTGCGAAATATCCAAACCGTATCACGTAAAATTACATTACATAGGGCCAAACAAAGCAAAGTTAAGTAATCAAAACTACAAATAAAGATCAAAATCTTGCCATAAATTTCCCTACTTATATCTATATCACTATATTTTGAAGCAATGATGGCTCATACAGACACCATGATCCATGTGAGTCGGAATCCCTACAATGAATGAGCCTGAGCTTTCGGTGACGGAAAACATCGTAATGAAACCATAGCTTGGTGGTAGGGCATTTTACCCGCCTGCTTACCCACCCCAAGTTGGGAATGTGTTGCAAAGCACCTATAGGAGTGTTCCGGCAGCCGTACTTAAAAGCCAGTTCCTCTGTGTATAGTGTGGCTAAATGGAGCCACATCGTCACTTAACATAAAATGCCCCAGCCAACTTGTCTTTCTACAATCGTTGTGCAATACAGTAGTAAGTACAATCCTTTGATACTTGGTTCTTACAAAAACGACAATATTATTGAAGGAAGTTCAATAAAAAGTTATTAAAGCATAATGAAACTATGATTTTACAAGCAATACGCGTTCTTCTGTTCCGTTCTGTTCTTCGCACAGCTAGTATAACAAAAAAATTATTTCCTACAAGTGTTGTCAAATAAGTTTTTATTAATACATTAACAAATAATGCAAAAAAAACTTTACTTTATTACTCCTAATGTAAAGAATTTTATTACTGAAATTAAACTTTGGTCAGTTTAATTAATAAGTCGTAAACGTGAAGGCTCCTATAATAATTTATAATATACATATATTGTTTTGATCCGAGCACAATCTCACGTGACATTGAGTGGTGATGTGGTTAGAGATGGAAATAAACTATATGTCTCTAGGGAGGGGACGTGCAGGAGCAGCCGCCGGCGCTGCTGCTGCTGGCACGCCTACCTGCTGGCACGCCCACTTGTGGGTACAACACAGCTGGGCTCAGGCCGTACGCGAATCCTAACATCTCACCTTAGACAAGCACTCAGTTTTCCAGCCCTTGTCGTCAAAGGGTTTGCCCTTCTTGTCCTGGTGCTCGTCGCGCAGGTACTGCACGAGCGCGTCCAGGCAGGCCTGGTTCCTGCCGCCCATGCTGTCCAGGTACGAGACCTTCTTCTCCCGGAAGTCGACCAGGCTGAGACACCAGTGCACGCCCAGGTGGACCGGCACCACCATCAGATCGTAAGCGAACACGTCTATCTGTCGTACAATTCATTATCCTCACATTTATCATACTGCCTCTATTAACAATTAATAAAAAATAGATTCAAATAATGCAAAATAACATAAACACATTATGCTTAAGTTTCAATAACAACATGATCAAGGGAAATGCATCAACAGATGTGGAAGAGGGATAATAATATTTCCTGTTACGTACGTACATAATAAAAATATAAACTTCAAGATCATTGATATTAAATGAAATATACATATTTGATTTGGGGATAAAAAAATACCAATATATATAAATAAAATGATTGAAGTTTCCCGTTGTGCGCGCATCACGCAAATACTACTGCATAGATTTAAATCAACTTTTTTATTCCTCCTTGGATTCTTGGTTCTTGTAAAAAAAACACCATACCTTCATTCAATAAAAAGCCGCGGGCGCAGTTAGTAACATATTAAAATTGAAGAGTTTTCGTTTGCTCGTTTAAACGCGATTATCTCTGAAACTACCGATAAGGTTTAAAAAAATATGCCATATACCCTATATCTTACACATAGGCCACAATATGGTATATTGTGATGAACATTTATTGAAATTTATAAAGTGATTTATGCGCATTATCATTAGGCATGACATATTAATCCTTACGAAAGAAAGTTACTTCATCATCAAAACAATTTTATGTAGATAAACTTTGCCCTTTATAACATGTTATTTGGTCGAATAGTTTAGGAGACAATGTAAAATTAAAATAATTCAACATTCGGCTCGGGTCTATGACTATAGGTGTAGTGGCGCGAACGAGTCGTGTGAGTTGTGACGCGTAAACCTGACTTCCCGATAAAAATATTGTCTATACTAAAGTATTATAAATCATCTATAAGGGATATCTTTTAAATTATAGGCGAGTGAAACCGCGTGCATAGATAGCTATTACATGAATAAAGGTAAAATGGATGCAGTGCAACTTATTATAATAGATATTATTCTTTTAAGTTTAATGATTATATTTTTGGAGTTTTTAAAATTACGTAATTTTTTTCTAAGAACGTTAAAATCACAAAATTTTAAACTATGGCAATGTTAACGTTATATTTCAAAAACAATGTGGCTACTTAGATGTCATAGCGGTAACTAAATCGTACAATTGATAACGCTTTTCAAGTTTTTCGTGATTCTTAAAAGCCGTTCTTCTGCATACACAAACCTGATGGGAAAATTTTAATTACACTCATATTATCCTACTGGAAAAATGGTCACCATGTCACAAATAAATGCTTAGCCCCTTCCCTAGACAATATGTGAGAATACAGGATAATATTATATCCAAGTTATTACAAAATACTATGTATTTTTTTTTTAATTTTAACAAATGACAGAGTGTGAACCACTCCTAAAACCATTCATGAAGTCATGAACCACAAGTGTAAGAGCTCTCTCTACACAGTATTCTCGTCATGGAGCATGTCTCACCTTTCTCGTCCACCTTCGCAAACCAGCTTGGCCGCTCTGCATTAATTTCGGGTAGAAAAAAGTGTTTGTTGCATACACTTTGGGTAGATCCTTTCTTTCCTCGCTCCGCTGCATCAGAAGGTTCATGTAGAAGTTTATAACTTCATCATTCAACCAATTTAACCCAGACAATGTTTGGAGGTCTCTTCTGCAAGTTAAGATATAGACGATTTTTGTGCGCTCTAGTACTTATCAAAATAGCGTATAAAGAAATAATTTGCGCCTTATATTGATTTATCAACATGTCAAACACAAAATGCAATGCAATATCAGAGGCTATAACATATATAATTAAAAATAATATTAGAAAAGTTGTTATTTTAACAGATAGCAAAAGTGCACTTCAGCATCTAGTTCGATGGTTACAGAGGGGCGTCTGTAGCCTATAATATACTAGACCACATTTATAGACAACAGTTTGACAATCAGTCCTTAATATTGCAATGGATTCCTTTTCATGTTGGTATCAAAGGGAATGAAGAGGCTGACTGTAGTGCAAAATTAGGATCAACTCAGGGTATAATAAAGAATTTTAAAGTAGATTATTGGGAAATTATATCAAAATTGAAAAAAATGTGTTATGAATATTTTGATGAAAGAAGCAAAGAAAAAGGCATTTGGTATAATACAATACAGTGTCAGCCTCCTCGTAAACCTTGGTTTAGTGAATGTTATTTAAACCGACAATATATAAAGATAGCATTAAGACTTCGTTCGAGGCACTATCCATCGGGAAAATTTGCATATCTCATGAGGAAAGCAGAGTCACCCAATTGTAATATATGTGGAAAGATTGATGATGTGCATCACTTACTGATGGAGTGTGCCAAGAACAAGATCGAAAGGGAGTCGCTGGTGAATAGCACGAATTTAAACTGTCAAGATATAGGTGTTTTTCACAGCATTTTGGCAGAACCTTATTCAGATGTTGTATGACCTTGTAGTGCTAACTCATCAGCGACTCTCTTGATGTAATGATATAAAGGATGGGGTACAATGGGACTGACAAATTCGGTAGAATAAAAGTCCCAAAAACAAAAAAAAAACAAAAAAAAAAAAAACACAAAATCAGGAAATAAACTGATATTCAAAATCTCATAGCATACAAGTTATATTATCATCTACGCCAATTACGTCGGAATGTCTCAAACTGTTACATGGACAAACTAATTTCTATACACCCGGCCCGGAAATATACAGTCAAAACAAAAATTGATATAACTGTAGTATCATTGTTTTTATATTTTATTTTTATGCTATACTACAAAGGTGGCAAACAGGCATACGGCCCGCCTGATGGTAAGCGGCTACCGTAGCCTATGAACGCCTACAATACCATATGTATCACAAGCACGTTGCCGACCGAAGGTGTGTTTCGGCAGCTACACTTGAGAGCCAGTCTTCCACTAGGTTTAGCGTTTACCATCCTGGGCCATATCGTCACTTAACATCAGGTGAGATTGTGGCCACTTAGCCAAACCTATAACGATAAAAAAGAAAAAACCTTGAAGTAGAGAGAAATCTCCAAAGAAATTTCTCTGCGCCCTACCTCTCTTTAATCACAACCACTACACACAGGGTAAAATACGTCATGTTTCAGGACAGGCCAACATACATATAACATTCAGCTATCTAATGGCTTTTGCCATGGTAAGCACACAACACAACATCACAACCATCATCTTAAACTCAATTTACCGCTAGATGAATTACTTTTCTTTAGCTAGGCCCAGTTAAAGTTTATAACAGCTTCATTCGACATTTCAATGAATTATAATTACCTTGTTATCCTCAAGTTAAATTTCTCAACTAAAACTTGTGTAGCCGGTCCGGGACCGAGGGCTCTGTTAACTAGTTTCTCTTGATCAACCGTCAGCTTCGGCAGTTCAATGGTTGGCTGCGGTTCCTCAAAGATGCTCTCCGGTATACTTAACTCGTACTTCAATTTATGTTCTAGATGTGCTATCTTTTGTTCACTGTTAACTTTAGATATGATGTCGGATTCCCGACGAGCTTCCTTCACTTTCTCTTGAGTTTCTAGCTTCTTCTTCCTATACCTAGATTCTAGTTTTTGAAGCCAATCATCTGCTACAACAGTACTATCTTTGAATGAATCTCGTAGCGTATTTATTGGACCTATTCTAACTGATGACGATGTTGATGCCTCTGAGGATATTATTTCAGGTTCTGAATCTGATGAATTTATTGATGCTACAGTAATAGGGTCATATTCTTTATTTAAATTATTTTCTTTCTCAGTTGATATATCCCTTTCGAGTAAATTAATTTCCTTCAATGCTTGCTTTTGAGCTCTTTGAGTTAGTCTAAATGATGCAGCATCTCCCGCTAAGTCGACAAAGTCAGACAATTTTTTATTTGAACCTGGGTTCATGGAATCTGTGACTTTCTTTATCAATTCTCTATAGTTCTTTTTCTCATCTAAATTAAATACTTCAAACATGGTAGATCTTGTGTTACCATTGTGTAATGAGTTACTAGGTCTTAATAATCTATTTCTTGAATTTGATACATTTGAAGTATTCATACTTTGCATCCACCTTGGAATAGATGGAGTCGGTTTTTTGTATGTTTTCATAATGCCTGGTGGGACTTTAAATTTGCTATACGTTTTTGGTGACGATACATTTTTATCTGTTGATTTCTTTACCCTGTAATATACATTGTCTTCTGTCAGATCAACCACTTCATTGTTGCTATCAGTAATGAATAATTTATAGGGTTTACTGGTAGTAGGGGATGCGACTTTCTTAACGAAGACCATATCATCTTCATTTTCGTTTTCTTCATCATCCAAATTAATGTATAGTTTTGGTTGCTTAGTTGATTGTTTATTCATCTTAGCTTCTACCCACGTTACCTAAAAAGAAAAAGAAAAAATAATAATTTATAGCCACACTTTTAAAACCTCATATCCAAAAATGATAATTTTTCTCAATTATATTCATCACAAGAGGCTAAGGTAACCCAGTTCTGGTAAAAAAAAACTATATCAATTACAGCCTCATATTCAACGATCTTCTGTCTGTCCACTGTTTTTGACATTAAAAATATAAGTTTATATCTATTGGTATGCATTCATATTTCATTAAGGTATTTTTGGATGCGTCCATTCTATCCTTACATCTAATTATAATCTAATTAACTTATTTACCTAGGAAATAATCAACTGTTGGTTACTGGTAGGCATCAGTATGCAAATGACAAGAAATGCTAGAACTGTCAATATATATCTGTGGATAAGTAATGTTATTGAATTTGAGTAATAACATTGTATCTGTGCCCTACCTGCTTTGTTTACAGACATATTGCTAATTTATTATATACTTAAATAAATAAATATAAAATAAATAAATTATAAAATACTAATTATTATTTGAATTAAATTATTGCTTTGTAATTTTATGGCACAGCTAATTTGTGGTAATTATATTCTATATGTTTTTAATACTTATAGGAAGTCATTTTTATTTATAATATTTGAATGGTATAACTTTCACAGAAATAAACTCTAACGAAACTGAAAACAAACTAGCTAATGTCTACAGTGTAGACCAAGGCTACCAAATTAAGGCTGGCTATAATTCCGAGTCCATGTTAGCTGGCAGGCCTACTTGTTTACAGCCATGGTATATTCATGGTATAAAGTTTTAAGTCAAAGATAGTCTAATAATAGTTGGCAGGCAAATTGAAATGTCTAGAAAGGCAACTTTATGACCCACGGACCAGGGATTGGGCAAATTTGGTGCGGACAAACAAGTAACCCCATGGGGTTAATATGCCGAATCAAACTGAGAAAGTGAAAGGAAATAATAAAAATCATGAAATTATAAATTACCAAAAATCCATTGTTGGTCGCAGCTGTCATGTCAGACAGATAACAATTTTGTCAGCATCATCATTAAAAAAAACTTTTTGTTAAATAGTACCATTCACAACTTATCAAAACAGAAAAAAAAACTATACATGAACACTTATTGCCTTTGCATCCCTTGTAATAACATAATAGGATATTATAAGGCTACAGCACTCCCTGCACTCTCTAATAATCATCAATCTTACAATAACTAACCTGTGGTTCTTCCTCATTATCAACCACTGCATGTAACTCTGGTCTCACAGGTGTGTGCATCCTTGGCTTCCTGTAGGTTTCAGGTCCACTTTCCTGGACACCCACAAGTTTAATGGGCACAGTACGCACACGACTGGGCGGCTTTGACGTTTCTATAGGTGTTGAAGTGCTGGGTTGACTATTCTCTATTTGTATTGGTACATAATGGATATTTTTGCTTTTTTTCTCTTGTTTCTCCCACATATCTGAAGAAAATTATATGATGTTTTGTTTAATTAGTGAAAAATGGGTTTAATAAAGGTATTTCTATTAGTCTCTATCAAGTACACAGTTAACATTGATAGTGAAACCTTATTTATTAGAGTTACAATTTCAGTTTCTATAAAATATCTTTAATTATCAAAAGTTAGATATTGAATCATACAAAACACTGAATATTTAATATAATTCAGCTATTGACATTTGATTTTCATCAGAGTATAGAAGGAAAGTACTCTGAGTTTGTGATATCAGAAGAGTAAAATTTATTTGATTACAAGCATACCGTTTGAGGTCATATTATAGTTCGGAAAAGATGTTTTTTTAATGCTTCTGAGCCTTTTAGCAGATGGTAGCTCATCGTCAGAAGAAAATTCATCGTCTGCCCTGCAAACAAAATTGAAAATAATGACAACAAAGAATTTTACAAACACCCAATGCGACAACTCAAAAACATTTTATCACAAATTCTCACTTCCAAAACTTGGAGGCCAACTTCAACGGCACAGTAAGCATTTGTATACCAAATTCTCGTGGCCATATAAACGTTTTTATAGCGACTTTGCCGCCATAACGAATGTTGTAAACATGTAATGTCATTTCAGATTACCTGTATCGTTTGAAACTTGTTGTAGGATCTGGATTTCCATCAACCCAACCAAAAAGACTACGTATATAAGCCACGACGGACTTCATTTTAAATAAACTATGTTTCCATCACCTTTTGGGTTATAATTTCTAACAAAAATGCTAAAAAGATGCGCTTATAAGACAACTGTGCATCGATGAGTATTGCCAGAGACAAATGAAAAAATCCTTAGAAAATTACAATATTAATCAGTATAGTACCAAACAACGTAAAATTTTATTAGAGGATTTATCCTTATATGTATACCACACTCATATTAATCTGGATATTGACGCTCTGTAATTCGGCTAATCTTTCTTTCACTAGATGTTACTTTATTAGAAAATATCATATTTGTTTCTCCAGTTCTAGCTCCTAATTGACGGTAGCCAATTAAGTATTCGATTTGATTAATCAAGGGATTAATCTTATTGTTCCAAAGGTGATAGTAACTATAATACGCTAGACGTTACATTGTTACAATAAAGTAGACATGCTTCAGAAGTTGAATTTGCGATTATGCATTATGCCTCTAGGCCTCTATTAATTTTTGGTATTGGATGATGAACCAGATCAACCTACGTTGATGAGTTGATCAACCTACGTAGGTGAGTAAAATAATAATAATAATAAATCTGTATCGGATTCTACAAAGAGTACTTTCACTTTTTTTGTTGACTTTAAGCCATAGGGGCCGTATTTTCTATCTACGTCTGACACAAACTATAACACACACACACACTACTAAATTTTATTGACATCAACTATCTAGTATCTAGGTCTACCATATCGAATAATCAATATTCCTCTTTTTTTTGCCACAAGGGAAAATAGTGGCGTTTGAAGCGCCACATGCTCCTCGCTCTTATGCTGTAAATTAAGAAACCATTTGAAAAAACTAGATTAAGGAAAAAATCGTTAGTTACATTTTCTAGTGTCATGCTTTTCTGTGAAGCGTCATGAGGGCCTCGGCTTCATATATTAATCGACGTGGTTAGAAACACATTGTTGTGTAGTGTTATATCATGATGTTTAGTGAGAGTTGTAGCATGCCCCTGGTTCCTCGGTGGCGGTCGTTAGCTCTGAAAGCGGCACAGAGATGGCAGGGGCTAAGACACATCGCGACGTGACGTTTCACACATAATCATCCTTTAGAAGTTCTCCGCTGGGCATAGGCCTCTCCCAAATTTCATCATCGGATCCGATATCCGGCTTTCCGCATCCAGTCACTTCCGGTTCCAGTCTTTCTTAAGTCATCGCTCCATCTAGTCCTCTTACACTACGTTTGCCAAGACGTGGTCTCCAATCAAGAACGTTTTTATAGTAGCTCGACAAATTAACGGTATTGCCCCTGATGGTAAGCACAGTACAATCCAAACACAACGTCGACCACCGAGATATCAGCAATCCATCGGCGGTCGCCACTGTTATGCCGGCCCGCATAAATATCTCTTCGCGCTACGCTTGAAAGACCCGATTCGTAAGAAGGAGGGAACACATTAGTCTAGAAATGGTTCCACAGTTTCACGGCACGACAAAGATAAGAGATAGAGACCTTTTTCGATCGTGCCGAGTGGAAGTTACCGTAAAACTGTAAGTCCGAAACCCAGCGCGTGTGGTTTTGTAGTGGAAAGAAAAGGAGAGAATTAGATTGAACAGCTTTTCAGAGCACTCACCATAATACAGACGGTAGAACACGCCCAGCGAAGCAATATTCCTGCACAGCTGAAGCGGATCAATGTATTTGCTAATATCGGCATCATTAACGATGCGGACAGGCCGTTTTTGCAACCTGTTCAAAGCATCGAGGAAGTATTTTGTGGATCCATCCCAAAGATTCAAACATTGTTCCATACAAGGACGAATTGGTGCTTTGTAAACAAGATTCAGTTGACTGGCGTGAAAAACTGTCGCACCCAGTTCACGATATCGAGTTTTCAATAAGTAGTTGAGATGAAACTCCCGATGAAATCTATGAAGTTAAAGTCACTGTGAATATACACACCTAGGATATTGAGGCTGCCACGCATTGGTAGCGAGCTTACTTTTTGAGCTATGTCGGTTACTTTAGTCCTCTGGTGAATATATTCATTACGAATTTTATCGCTCAGAGAAACTTACTTTGACCTTACCTTACTACAGCTCGCTGAGTGACTTTTAACTTCTAGACCAGCCCCACCGTAAGTTTCCGAGTCTCGATAACAAGTAGGGCATACTAAAAGCTATATTCGCCTACTGATTTCTTTTTCGAAGTTGATTTTGCCTAGTTGTATGATCTGGACGTAATAGGTGAATTATTGGTCAATAACCTCGAGAATCGTACCACCTATGGATATTGGTACTGCAAAGAAGCAGCATTGAGGCTGTTTAGCATTTGTTGTAATTCACACACCAATTCTGACATTATGACAAAGCGAAGGTGAGATATATTCTCGTCATTCACGTTTATGCCCGTCCTTTCCAGTCGAGAGTCTTAAAAATGTTCTCCAATTTACAATGCAAAAATATATAGAAATCCTAGCAAACTAGCAAAGGACCACCCAAAAGACTAAGTAAAAAGTAACATGTTACAACCTCAGCGGACAGTTCAGCTATTTTGTAAGTATGAAGTAGGTTCGGGACACTCAATTAAAAGTAAGATTTAACTCGAAACTTGTAGATTTGAGAGTAGTAGATTTTATTACCTTATAAAGTATTTAATATGATTTTAAAATTTAATAATAATAACAAAAGACATTGATCTTTCTATAAAGTCATGAAAAATGCCAATTACAAAAATTACACGCATGTATCAAAAATTACGAGAAATGTGAGAAATGCAAATCTGGTAATGATGACAACCACAGAGTGCTGTAGACGTCATAGAAGGACAACGAAAATTTTTTGGGATATAATATCTTACTCTTTCAATACGAATTGAAAGATCGACATACAACAATATGAAAAACAAAAGAAAGGACTATGATTTTCGGTCTTTATCGATGTAACCACTTTTTTACATTATTGGTGTTAAAAGTGCCATAGTTGTCAAAATAGTCGAGGATGAATGTTTTTTGTTTTCTTATAACTTCAAATGTACGCTCTTGCTGGTTTGTGTTTTAAGTTTCGTGAATTACATTTTGTGAGTTTAATATCTGCTATGACGATGATAATTTTTAATATTTGCATGCTCTTTTCCGTCTATTTTATAACCATCATAGTATTATGTTATTCTCTCCAAATAATCGCCATATTATGGGCCACCACGACTAGGACATCAAGATGAACCGTCTGTACTTCGCTATGTTATACGTATGTGGCATGTTTCTTTTATTTCAATAATCGATAGTCAATAGTCCTGTAAAAATTGATTAAACCATTGTTAATTGTTTTTCAACACTGCTGAAACTGTGAACCTTGCTGAAGACCTTCTTTTCTTTTCTTTCTTTTTTTTTGAAGTGAAAACTTCTTTAGTATGCTTGTTATTTGAAACACGATGAAACGAAAAAGCGACAATAAAAAGAGACAAACATATACATCCATAGGATTTAGCCTGTGGATTTAGCCTACGAGAGAATGAGATACTTTTACATTTTACACGGTTAATGCAAGTCCTTATTTTCATGATTGTGATCGTCGTCAGATTTGCTTAGTGATATGAGACGACCAGGTTTCATACGCAGTACGCACGATTTAGAATATTTAAAAATATTTTTTAAAGAAAATATATATATATATTTTTTTGAATGTGTCCCTTCCGACACGTGTGAACACTGCTGCACACATATTTTTTTCTTTTATCTATTAAGGAGAGGCAAAGGAAACTAATCACATATACAATACAGCCATCTTAGGAGTTTTTGAGTAATTACGTGAATTACTGTAATTTTTTTACTTGTATTTTGGTATATTCAACTAATTGTAAATAATTTTACGGTTCTTATCAAAACAGAAAAACTGGAATCTTGATTTTTTAGGTTGAGATATCGATTCATTGCATCGATTTAGTACTATGAATTGTTTAAAAATATTGATTTACTGCTTAAAAAAAGGAATCTTCTATTTAATCAATTTCAGATAGTAGTCTCTTGGGCCTAACCGGTCACCAAGGAGAGCGCTCAATTTAGTTCATAATCCAATGATGAACTAGTTCGTTCTATTAGTTCATTCGTTCTTTTTTTTGATATAATTTAGTAAGAACAATAAATAAAGAAAAAAATAGAGTTATGATTATTGCAAGTTCTGTTTATTTTTATTTAAAAAGTACAAAGTATTACATGTACAGTAGTACATGAAAAGTTCACACGTCTATTTATGTATTTACGTAAATATCAAGGCGCGCACAGTAAAAGTAAATAACTCGATTGGTCACATAGCGCCGCTGTCTAGTAAAGTGGACGCTAAAAGAAATATAAAAAGAACTAAGAGCGGGATTATCAATGCACTAGTTCGCATAGTTCACCTAAAGGAGCGCTCTTCCGAACTAGGTCGTTCGCGAACTACCCAAGACTACTACATAGATTAATATGAATATTGATTCCTACTTTCCTATATAATATTGATTAAAAATTAATAATTGTTAAATAATTAAAGCAATTGATACGGTGATAGCGTATAATAATGTTACAACCGGTGATGCATATATTACAAAATAAAAAGATTATATTAGCTAGCAGTTCGCCTAGAAGAAAGGAACTTATCGAAAATATCGTAAGATTATTAAATTTGGCTTAGGTATAATAAGTTCTAAGTACATTATCCAATTGATAAAGACAACTTTAAATTTCATTTTAGGGCTTAAAAGTTACGCTGTGTCCGTCATTATTTGAAGAAAATCTTGATGCGAGCAATTATAATGATTTCTCAGAATTTGTTGAGGAGACAGCCCTTCAGAAGGTCTTGGAAGTGGAGACACGGTTAAGGAGCCAAGATCAGGCGCCGGACGTGCTTATTGGAGCTGATACGATGGTATCTTACGGCGAGAAGATGTTTGGAAAACCTACTTCTGAAACGGAGGCTTATGCCATCCTATCACAGTAAGTTAGGTTAAAGTTGCCATGGTTGGACTTTAGAATTGCTGCCGCTGAATTTGTTGATGTGAAGGGTCAGAAAAGGTGGTGGAGGGTGAAAGAAAATGGTGCCGAAACGATTACATAGTTTTTGAGTTACTTTTTTTTAATTTTGGAGGTTATGTTTATCTAGGATTAGTGAATGAATTTTAAACGGATAATTATTTGTTATGATCACAGTTCAAACCTAACCTAAACAATTTTATCGCAGCAATGGAAAAATGAAAATATGTCACTCAAAATAACACAAAATGTTGAAGTAGGTCGTATATAGTAAACCAAACAATGATCGCCAAAAAAGTAAAAAATATGCATAGAAAAAAATTACGATATTCATCTTACCTATCTCGCAAAAGTAAACTTTATGACAATTACTTAGAACTCACATTTGTATTGTCAAATTTACAAAAAATTTATTGCTCTAAATTATTTATTTCCGCAGTGTTAAATTTTATCTTTAGTTTAATTATAGAGTTATCTAACTGTACTAAAAATTTGGAGTCTGACCTCGACAGTAGCAATTCTAAAGTTTAGCGCCATTGCCACATTCCCTGTAGAATACTTTTATAAATGATTAAAAAAGCACCTACATAATTTAAAACCATAAATTCATGATTATAATTTCTGTAAAAAAAAGAAATTGGGTGTAAGTGTAAGTGTAAACGTGGCAATCTTTAAGCTTGCAATAAAAATCATTTTTACAAAAATGCTTACTGATGTAGAAATACAACTGTGCATGTTAAGGATTAAATAATTAAAAATATGTCCTATGAAGAAATTTGTATAAGTCAAAATAAACCTACCATCATTATTCCCACCACTACACTTTACAGGTTGTCCGGTAACAAGCACACAGTGTACACAGGAGTTGTGGTCAAGTCCCTCGATAAGCTGGTTAAGTTTACAGAAAAGACAGATGTATATTTTGGACCTATGGATGAAGATCAGATACGTGGCTACATATCTACAGGGGAACCTATGTAAGAACACTTATACAAAAAAATATTTATTAGTAAAATGAACTACAAATTTATAGTAAGTTAATTAATTTTTATTTCTGTGACTTAATCAGTAGTAGTAATATTAATAAGCTAGCTGCACCTGTGGCTCCACACACGTTTATTATGCAGTTATTATATACACCTCATAATTCTATTTTTACTTTTATTTTGTAATTTTTCTTATTACCTATCAATTTCACAATTACAGACATTCTCTGTCTACAATAATTCATTAAAATCTCTCGAGAATAAATAGAGGCATAATTTAAAAAATATATTATAATTCTATTCTTGATAATTTTTACAGCCTGTCGATGTCAAGATAACATATCGCATCTTTAAAGGTATATGATAGGTATTTATTTGTATCACGGCATACAATACAGAATACTATTTTTTATTTTATTAACACGAAATTTATTATGGTTTTAATTTTTATAAATAATACTTAATCTATATTTTCCATTATGACGATTACAATGCAATTACGATGTAACAAAAAGTGTGTGCGGCAGTTCACACGTATCAGAAAGAAACTCTTAAAATAAATGTTCTTTAAACATTTATATTAAATATCCTAAACCAGCAGAATAAGAATTATCGACCACTCGTGCGTATTGCGTATAAAGACTTTATACCGTCTCACACCACTACGAAAATCCGTGTAGTGATTCGTGTAATGACAATCTAATGTTAATGTATTCTATCTCATTCTTTCGTAGGCTAAATCCTATAGATGTATAAGGTTGTCTCTTTTTATTGTCGCTTTTTCGTTTCTTCTAGTTTCAAATCAATGGTGCTAAAGAAGTTTTCACTTCAAAAATATTAATTTAATAAATAACTTTCGTCACTAGATTTCAATTGACACATTACAACATTCCAAGTAGTATATAATAGATACATTGTTGTATTTATCAAGCCAATCAAATTTAGTATAGTAACGTAAAATGATAAAGCCATCTAGCTTTTAAAACAGGAACTTGTATTTTTCGTAATTTTCTTTTCTTTAAAGGTATAATTTACTCCCTATATGCCAAAATGTATCAAAATCGGTTGTTCTTTTAGGAATTCTAAAATTTTATTTATATTTTATATAGCTTCTCAATTATTGAAGAGTGATATATTCTTTCCTTGTACATAATTTTGTTAAAACCATTGCAGCTGTTTTGGAGTTAAATATAGACATAAAAAAATGACAAATTCGTTGTCAAATAGCAAATAAAATAAGAGCAAAATTGGAAAAAAATATTTATACCAGCAGACAAAGTGCAGATTATTAATATAGATAAAAATAATAGTGATGATAATTTTGGTTTACCAGGATTTTACTTATTGAAATTTGATTTACATGATAAGATCCCAGTGAACACAATACTTGTATTTGACATCACCCGCACATTGTATGTGAACAAATTATGTGTCATACCAAGGTAACATGTTCATTGAGATTTCATTTTTTTTATAGAGTTAAAGGTTAGTTGTATGTGCACCCAAATTGGCAGACTTTCGATAGATATGGAGGGTAGCACTCAGCTGAATGTTGTTAGTTGCAGGGGTTATTCACTTTTGTCCACAAATTAATTAACTTTTTAATGAAATGTTGTTTTCAGGGATAAAGCGGGTGGTTACGGCATACAAGGAGTGGGCGGTACGTTCGTGAAACGAGTCGACGGTGATTACTTTACGGTAGTGGGCTTGCCGCTGTACCGGCTGTGCTCAGTATTGTATTCCATGTTTAAGGATAGTAAATAGTGCTTATAGGGTCCAAGACAAAGCAAATGAGTTAGTGTAAAACGACAAACAACAAAAAAGTTCAATGTTGGTCGGGCTGGATCCGAAATTTAGTATTTTAACATTCACAGACTTAATATAGACATTAATATAATGTGTTAAATGGTTTTTACAGTCATATCCAAGTGATAATCTTGTTATAGACTTCTTATTGACATTCTTGTATAAATAAGGTGATTATTGTTATATGTTCGGAATGAATAAAATTGTTTTGTTGAAATGTGTCTGTTGATTATAAAAATATATGTATTTATTTTTGTTTTACTTAAGGTATTTATATCGACTCAAAACAACATAGTTTATTAAATTCTAGCAATTTTTTTTTCATTGGTCTTTCGCCTTTGGTAAAATTATATCACAATTCTGCCAGTGTCATGTAGTTAGTTACGTCCCCAATCCGAACGAAAGGAGTCGTCATAAAATCAAGCTGAATAAACTTGAATTAAGATCAAAGTTGACTTCAATTAATAAAACAAAACACTAAGCCAAACTAATAATTCTAAAACAAAACAGAAAGTTGATTCACAAATTACCTATACAATTAAGTTAGTATGTAAAACATTAAATACATTTTTAAAAAGCATATGTTTGTATATACATACATAATATGTGCATAAATATAAAGTCAGATTTTATTTGCATAGAGAAGTGATGAAAGGAGTGAGAGGATGAGAAGGGTTTGCATGCAGGTGGGATGGGAGTCTCCTGGGTAAGTATATCGTACAAAGAGACTCTACTAGTGTTAGACAAATTGCCTTTCTACAGTCGTTATCGCTATCAGAAGACGAAAAAATGTATGCATTTGACATTTAACTAACGTTAACCGTGAGACTTACAATCCATCGACAGTCGTCGCTGTGATGCCGGCCTGCTCAAATGTCTCGTCACGTTATGTTTGAAGGACTCCATGTTGTAGGAAGGAGGGAACACACTGGCCGGAGACAGTTCCACAGCTGTATAGTACGGCAAAGATATGACTTAGGTAACTGTTTATTACAATATAAAATTAAAATTAGGTACAATAAAATTCATAACATGAAAGTTCAAGATAATGCCAAAAACTTTTGTCAAAAAGTTGAACACATCGACAACATTTCTAGCATACACTATCACTCGACTGAAATACCTATATAAGATAGAGAAAAAATTCAAAATTTTAAAAATAGATATTTTGGAAGGCGTAGTGGTGGTACCTATGGTATCACAAGCGTTCATAGGCTACGGTAGCCGCTTACCATCAGGCGGGCAGTATGCTTGTTTGCCATCTTGGTACATAGTTTAAAAATATATTTTATTTTATTTGATATTTTAAGAACTTTTGTAAAAATGACTTGATATTATAAGACATACATACGAGTAGGTACATAATGTTTCACGCGCGAATCGTGCTGTCGCGCTCAAAAGGCGGAAGATAAAAATGCGTACTATGGGTGATCCTTACAAGATAGGTATATGCTATCGCTGACTTTTTTGTAGATCCTTTTAAGAATTTTCTTGTCTTTTTAAGAATTTTTAGTTCTATCTTTCTAGTTACGTAGAATCGGGACTACTAACTTTTTAATTTGTTCTACTCCTATGAGTAAAAAATAAGTTAGAAAAAATAAGGTGAAAAACATTAAATAACTTTTTTTTTATTAGAAATATTGTGACATTGACTTTTTTATTTATTATATTTTTCTTGCGCAACATAAAAAATACAACAATGTCGAAAAAAGTAGTTACCATCTTATGAGCGGTCAAAAGCCATATTTATATTTTTTGGACTTTTCTAAGTTAATAGGCGAAACTCCAATCCTACATAATTGGCATTTTTGATGGAAAAAACGCAAATAATTTTATTAAGAAAAAATCTTGAAAATGATTTTTTATCGTTAATTATTTATAGAATTAATAAATAATTCCCGCCATTAGATGTTGCCAACAATTTGCTGAGCTGCAGCATTTGCATTGCTCACAGCGCATTTCGGATTCAATCCTTACAATTTGTTCAAAAACCAACTGGGCGTTTTACAATCAAACGAATAATTGATAGAACAACGTGCGCTGGATGCTAGGCACTTTGTGGAGCATGTTTTTTTTTTTAACCATATATGATTTTGGCACCCCCTGAAACTGCAGCCCGGGGCGGGTGCTCCGGTTTGCCCCCCCTAGGATCCGGGTCTGTACAAATTAATTGTGTGATACGTGTATCTATTATTATTCCTAGTTACATTATAATAAGTTGTTTACATTTAATCTTATATTACAAATACATATTAATGTCCAGTAAGCCACAAGCTCAAGCCATCCACAATTTCAAGAGTAGGTATAGTTCATCCACTAGCCTCTTGCGTCGCCTGGGGTAACCTTTTAATTTAAGCGAATTTATTCAATATTGTTTTCATTTATAGAGATGTGAAATTGTAAATTAAATACCTACTTCTCCTGAGTTTTGTTCTACTCTCGTATCCATGCAGGTACACGCATAAAGTTCTCATGGAAATATTCATTGTGACCGGAACAAGTGCTTCACCAGGTTATTTCTTGGCAAATATTAGGTCTTTACCTATGAAATTGCCGTTTTGTATGAAAAAATTTAAACGATGTTTTTTCATGTGTTTTTTATTTGTATTAATCGAAGTAATCACCCATGCAATGAATGCATCTTTGCCAGCGCAGTGGCAGTTTATTGATGCCCTTCATAAAGAAATCAGCTGGACGGGAGGCAACAAATTCTTCAAAGGCATTTTGTACTGCCTCTCGGGTATTGAATTTTTTTCCCGCCAAGGAGTTATCCAAATTCTGAAAAAAGTAGTAGTCTGTAGGCGTAAGGTCTGGTGAGTAGGGCGGATGACGGAGAACTTCCAACCCCAATTCTTGCAACTTGGAGACCGTCTGTTGTGCAGTATGAGGTCGCGCGTTGTCGTGCAGGAGCAGCGGAGACGAGCGATTGACCAATGCTGGTTGGAGATGTGCCAGCTTCTCCATCATTGTGTTCAGTTCTTCTCAGTACACATCTGCAGTAATGCTCACCCCGTTTGTTACGAAGCAGTGATGAATCACACCGGCGCTAGACCCCCAAACAGTGATCATCACTTTTCTAGGGGTAAGTTTTCGATTAGGGCATTGTTTAGGTGCTGAACCAGGATCCAACCAACTTGCTGAGCGCTTGCGGTTATCAAACAGAATCCATTTTTCATCGCAGGTACAATGCGGTTCAAAATTCCTTCATTTGTGTGTCCGTTGAGCAGTGCAAGGCACGTCTCGACGCGTACTTCGCGCTGGCGATCATTGAGTTCGTGGGGCATCCATTTGTCAAGCTTTTTTACCTTGCCAATATGACGCAAATGGACCAATATTGTTTTGACGCTAACGTCGAAAGCTGCTGCTAATTCAGCCGTAGATTGTGTATCATCAGCTTCCTCAATCGCCTTTAATTCGTCATTGTCGACCAAAGTCTTCGGACGACCGCGAGGTTTTTCATTTTTCAGGTCGAAATTCCCAGAACGGAAGCGAGCAAACCAATAACAGGTGGTGCGTTGGTTTGTAGTGTTAGCTCCGTAAACGTCGTTGATGTTGCGTGCCGCTTGTGTCGCGTTACTGCCACGACGGTACTCATATTCCATAATTACTCGAATTTTTAACGTATCCATGATGACAAAAAAGATTGAAATGCGATGAAAATGTAAGACTAATCAATAAACAAATGACTACTTTTGGAAAAAGAATTCCATGTTTTTAAAATAAAATTAATTTGAAATTAGAATTCATAGCCAAACAAAAATTATTTTGATTTGAAATGGCCAGTACTGCAGAACGGCAATTTCATAGGTAAAGACCTATTATGTCGAAACGGAGCCTAACACGGTGAAAAGTGTATTATATCATTATAGTGGAGGTGCCATGCATTATAAATATTTACTCAAAATCAAATAAATAAATAAAAGTGTTAAACGAATATTTTTCTACAATAATATTTTTGATGTAGCTTAAATATAACTTTATTGTAGCGTGTAATTAAAATACTCACGAAGAAGCATAATCAGCTTTAAGCGGATTCAGATGACCGACAATAACAAATCTTAATAAGGTACTTTACGCATGTTTGCTCGTTTATTCATTTTAATATTTAAGTGAATAAACTAAGACAACAAAAAACGAACAGTTGATAATTGGCCACCAAGTGTGGATTAAGATACAATATATCTTCTGTTCCGTCTTCAAATGTACATTGCAGTTCAATGTCTTTGATTACAACCTACTAGTTAATTTTCCTACTTCATTAGAACATTAGTTTTCCGCATTGCTATTGTTGTTCGTACTCATTTCTGTTGCAGCCGTTGTACATGGAACTACGAACTGCGGAAGACTGTTACGTATTGAAAAGTTAGTGTTGCAACCTCGAGAGTAGGGTATCGATATCGACATTTGGGCAAAAGAGCTAATTTTAAAATATGATTGCTACGTCCATAATTTTACTGCTTTTTGAAGTGAAACTTCTTATGCGACTTCAAATGCGTTAAACGTTTAACGCACATTATCGGTCTCTCCTCTTTGTGTGAGCCAGAGCGAGAGAGCAAATGTCGGTGTATATTGCACACTGTTTAATTAAATTATCTTTTAAAATGAAGTTTCACTTCTATCGTGTGTGAATCGCACACACACCTTTTTTATACTAAATTTTGTTTAATCTCTTCCGCAATGGTTTTGAACGTGTGTAATACATTCAGTTAGGTATAAGCCACCTTAAAAAAATGAACCTAAAATCTATTAGACAAAATATCATTAATGATACGTTTTTTAATCCTACGGAGTAAATTGACAACTACTAATGTCAAACTTGAAAATAATGTTGCTATTTTTATTTTTAGTGCTCTACCACCGTATATTTTACGGTACAATTATTTGAATTGTAAAATTTTAAATACTGATTTGATGCTTTTTGTTTATTAATTGAAATATTTTGTATTATACAACATACCCGACAATTTACTATTATTATTACATAATTCAGGACACTATAAAATGTACATATGGCGAATAATGTTACTAATTTGTACTAATAACAAGTTCACAGATTAAAATCATAAGTAAATGTCTATATTGTGTATTCAGACAAGTAGATTAACAATATTTTAATTTAATATCTATATAAGCCTCAGGTCCATAGCATTCACATAATTGAAACAATTTTAATAAATTTTTTACCATAATCTATTTAAAAGTTTAACCTGCTATTAAAATATCGATAAACTTGGATTTAGATTTCCTCCGTACAACTAACCTAACCTCATTAATTCTTTTTTCGACACTTCTGTGAAAGACGCCACTTGTGCATGTGTTTGTAAAATGTACTATTGTTATGTGAGAACTAGTGATTTGCCACCTGTTGCCTGTTGGAACTATAACTATACTTATTTCATACTGTTTGGGTCTCTGTCCCGCCTACGCGAGACGCGACGTATTGAGGTTTTGAGGTTTCTTGGCGAAGCTTTTAAATTCGTTACCTATTTTGTTATTAGGAAATATTAAGTAATCTTCAAATGGTTCAAATATTTCATACCAGTATCGCAAATCGATACTGATCTTGTGAATGTCTGTGTGTAGATTTTATTTATTATAGTCGTAAATTCGCTGTTAACCTTTGACCTGTTGAGGTTTCATAATATATAGGCGACCTATTAGGAATGTTGTATGCTGGGTTATAGGACACGACTAGTGTACAACTGGATAGCGACCAGCCTACACCAGGTGTAACACCGGTCATAGTGGTACAGTGTACAGTGGTATAGTATACATCCAGCAAACAAGTAGGGACCTTTATCCAACTGGATGATGACCACCATGCACGTGGTAATAAACTCGTTACAGTGATTCTCTTTTGTTTTGTCACGTTTCGGGATAAGCCATGACAGCGGCGACCGCCGATGGATTACCGATCTCTTGTTTATTCTCAGGGATAGTAACATCCCTTTGCCTTTATACTGTAAAAAAAAATTGAGTTCGTAAAGCTGAAATATTTCCAATTTTGTTTACGCATTCTGTGCGGTAAGTATGAGAATATGTAAGTAATAATAAAATCCTTTTAAACAACTTAAAGTTAACCAACCAATATTTACTTGAAATGAACTACAATCATTGATATCACTCATTTAGTTGTGAAATACAAAACTTTGAATTTCTCATTGTTTGAAATCGCCACTATGGCTGGCTTTATAATCAAGCTGGTGTCATGCCTTGTTAAGAGCTCTGTACCCAGCTATGTTATACATTATGATCTCAAGCATTTAGCATGTTCTTAGGGCACATTTAATTGCTCGCCTGGCTAAGAGCGGTTCTAAAGGGAAGGGGTCCTCATAGAAGTTATGACGGCCCGGTTGAATCTTCGAGAAACTTCAATCTATGAAACTTAAAGTCTATATCCGCGGCTGCTACCTACCATCTTCAACTTGAAAATATATCACTACTTGGTATACTCCGAGATGTTGTACTTAGAGCCATTCCCCGTTCTCAGCTTAACGCGTATCTTCAAGAACATCCTCACTTAATATCAAGTGAGCTTTTTCTATAACGTTATCTTATAAATCGATTATTCGTATACTTAAGCACTTAATACAAAAAACTTCCGAATTCCTTCCGACAATGAGACTAGTAACAATAACAAAAAAAACACTAATTTCCGAGATTCAAGAAACGAGGGTGTGGGAATTCCGGACAGATGCGAGCGCGTCGCATCCGCGACATATGTTCACGGGATTCGAACTCGAGGCCGCGTGAAACGTGCCAGTATTCTCGGTACTTAACTATCTAGTTCATAGGTTCTCAATCACCTCAATCATCAATTAATATTGCGAAAAAAAACAGCCTATAAAAATATTTTACTTACTATCTGTGGTGCATCTCAACGACAGCTAAAACAACAAAAACAAGTTTGGTATAAGGAATTAAATTATTATGTAGTTACAGTAGGTATTTAATAAAGTATTATTTCAAATGTAAACTTACATAGTCGCTTGTACCTACGCGTAAGTAATAAAAGTTTTCGTGCTCATGACATCATCAACGCCGCAGTAAATAAAATACTTTGTTCGTTAAATCCATCAATAATTATATATTTACGTTTGAATTACATTATATATATATATATATATTGATTATTAGCTGCAGCATGCCCGTTAAGATGGACAAATTTTTTCATAAAAAATTTTTATTGTATTACACAAGATTATAGATTTCTTTTCTAAAATTCATTAAAATTCGTTAAACCGTTAGAACGCGATTGATAGATAAACATTCAAACAAACGTAGGTGCTTTCGCATTGATAATATTTGTAAATTTGTAACTACTCCATGGTTACATTGCTCTTCTATTTTTGTACAGAATAACAAAACGTATTCGTCCAGATTTGTACTAAACATCGTTAAATTAGATCTGCGTCGCGTTGTGTCTGGCGGATACATTGTAAACGTATATTTTAAACACGTCCATTACAATTTTAACTAACAAACACTGCGTCGCTAATTGTATCCTTCCCCGAAACAATGTTACCCCTTTGAAATGGTGCCGTTTCCGGCGCCGCGCATGCGCAGCTTCCGGCGCGGGTGTAGACAATGTCAAGTTCGCGCATGCGTACTCTGTAAAACACAGTGAACGTAGTGGCAAGTACAGTTTTAACTGGGGTAAGTTAGACCAAATAGTTGTCGCATCTAAATAAAGAATACACAAACAAACTTGGTATAAATTAAAGAACTCTTACATTAACTATGTAAGACTTTTTAGCGGGGGATCTTGGTGTGTTATGTGGTAGTTTTATTTTCATTCATAAATATGTTATTTGGTCCTATATTATTGGATTTTAGGGGAATTTCTTGTGTACAAGTTAAGAGGGTTATAAAGAACTAGCAACCGCTCGCGACTTCGTACGTGTTAATTAAACCTTTATATATCTAATAACTTTAACTAACATGATATATATCTTTAGTAAACCCTTAACATCGTATTAAAAAATATTTAGATAAACAGGTATCTACGTGTCGTGGTATACAATCTTGTTTACAAGTGTAATGTCTGTGTGTTCGAGTTCTATGTTCGCGCATCGGTCACCCGTTTGAACTTAAACTTTGTACAGATATTTTTGGCGCTCACGCGAATGTTGATGACATAGTTACATCAAAGTACGTGTGGTGGCGTGTGAGTCGATTCAACAAATGTGTGTCCTTGTGAATAATATTATAGTAGGTACATTATTTTCATCTATTGTAAATAGTTTGGTCAGCGCACGCCGATACAGCAGCCGAAACTGTTGTGGTATTTCAAAGAATATTAGCGTTAGCGCAGACTAATAGGGGGTCTCCCTTAACACTCTTTTAGGTGTGTCTTGTGTGTTAGCGTGGTTAGTAAGCCCGTTATTTTCGTCGGGACGATACTTTTACAAGCAGTGGGTATTTACATGCTGGTAATTATCAATTTTCAACAACACTCTGTTTTTTATATATATTTGACTAACTGAGCCCGCGGCTCCGCTCGCGTTGACTACAGAATGCCGTCGGTAGAGCGCGCGCGCGAATTGTGCTGCCCTCGCTCAAAAGACGAAAGACAAAATGCTTATTGTGGGTAATCCTTAGATCTACAATTTTGTAGAACATTAATTTGATATATCTCGTATGGCTTACTCAGCGTAAGTCATTTAAGTGCCCCAAAGCGTCTTTTTCTCGAATTGATTCACCATTATCGTCATTGCTTATTTCGTATGTTACTTTAACTAACAAAATATGTCCTTTAACCTGGCCAGATAATATAGGTATGAATTGAAATAAAAAACATGTAAATCGGACAAGTGGTTTTGCGTGAAAAGAACATAAACGGACAGACAGACATTGACTTTTATAATATGTATAAGAATTGCAAATTCTTGTACAGAAACATTTACGCCATGCGGAGTCCTAATATACAAGACCACCCTGAAAGATAAGTTTAGTATTAAGTAAACAGGCGCTTAACTGTCTCATATATTTAACGACGTCGACACGGTTCGTGGAGTGAGGACAGGCGACAGGCTGAACTCGAGTCAGTCGGATCCCTCGTCAACCGATGTACGAGTCGTAAAACCGTTCAACGCGTTCTTACAATCCTAATTTTGTCTAAAGATTTGAATCAAACCTACTGTGTTCTAATCGTGTTAATAAATTTGTTTGGAAGATATTCAGAATAAACACCACGTATCACGTACCATCAGGCAGAGGCAGATTAAGCCAGCAAGGGGCCTGTACATATGCTAATAAGAGGCTATAGATTTTGTAATAAATAAGTAAAAGTTTTTAGAGAAAACACTAAAAACAAATACCTGGGTAAATATGGTACTTTGTTAGTAATTAATACATTAGGTAGCTGAATATAATTATGCCACGATTTTACGATAACTGTAGACTTAGCAAGTCGTGGTATGAAGAGTGAACGTAAATATTTAATCTCCAAATTAAAATACTACATAATGACTTAATTTATTATATGAATATGTAGACATACGAAGTGCAAATGATGATCAAATTGTTTGGATCAAGTTGTTCACCCACTGCCCGGCGGTCCCGGTGGGCGGGGAAGGCCATATGTGGGCATGCATTCGAAAGGGCCCTTCAAATACCGCGCCTTTCACCCACAGCCGAACCCCGTTATTATATTGTATAACGGAAAATAGAAGGTACCTACTAAATTTTCAAGAAAACATATTTAGATTTAAAGTATAACAAAACGCGCTCAAACTCATTAAAATAATTTTTCATTAATAAAATATCTATCATCATCATCATTTCAGTCGAAAAACGTCCACTGCTGGACATAGACCTCCCCCAAAGATCGTCACAATGACCAGTCCTGTGCTGCCCGCATCCATCGGCTTCCCGCAATCTTTACCAAGTCGCCGGACCACCTTGTGATGGATCTGCCCACGCTGCGTCTTCTGGTACGTGGCCGCCACTCGAGAACTCTTTGGCCCCATCGGCCATCCGTTCTACGAGCTACGTGGCTCACCCACTGCCACTTAAGTCTAGCTATTCTTGGGGCTATATCGGTGACTTTCGTTCTCCTGCGGATCTCCTCGTTTCTGATTCGATCACGCAGAGAAACTCCGAGCATAGCCCTCTCCATTGCCCTTTGAGTGATCTTGAGCTTTCTTATGAGGCCCGTAGATAGCGACGACGTCTCAGCACCATATGTAATCACTGGCAACACACCCTGGTCAAAGACTTTCGTCTTGAGAAACTGCGGTATCTTGGACGAGAATATGCTACGTAGCTTCCCAAACGCTGCCCAGCCGAATTGGATTCGACGATTGACGTCTTTATCGAAATTGGATCTACCTAACTGGATAGTTTGTCCCAGGTAAACATAATCATCAATAATTTCAAGCGTATAGTCTCTGATCTTTACGGGTATTGGAATATTAGTTAAAATATCTATATTACTGTAATTAAGCTCAGAAACTGTTTATTTTTTGAAAGCGCTAAACTATGGGACTAAAAATCAAATTAGAAAAAATATTTTTGCGTGTTATAGGCTGTATGACTTCACGCTATGACACTAAGAAACGGAGCAGTAACCATGTACGTGAAGTAATCTGGCAACAATGTTTTATCTTTTGGCAATCTAGCAACACCGACGCCATGCCGCACCGCTCCGCCCACATGGAAATTAGTTATGGTATAAAATAGCCTTAGATTAATGATACATGTTTATTAATTTTAATAAAAATTTGCTTCGCTCTAATAGATTTTTGTATAGTTTATAACATTTTTGAAGTTATAATTCTATTAACGCGTTTTAGGTAAAATTAAGAGATACAAAAACGGGCAGTTCGAGCTTTTTATGACACGGGACCTCGCGAATCACTCAGGAACGAGTTTCAAGAATATAGTTTCTTACTTTGCCCTCCAAATACATCTTTGATAATTAAATGTTCTCTAAAATTAGTTCCTTAAAAATTTTGAGATAAATTTTGAACAGGCACTTTTTCAATACTAGACATAAAAAAGACATTCCATCTTTTAGGTTTAGTAAGACAAATATATTTTTTAGGTTATTTTGGTAGCCTCTACAATAAAATTCCTAAGCACTGATTTGCAGAATAATAAGCGTTATAAGCTTCATGCGTCGGCGTAGAACGATCAGTGAAACGGACGTGCCTCCGTACTCCACAGCCAGCAAGCGTTTTCGAGTTGAAGAAACGTTGAAGAGAGGTGACACAGCTATCGAGTTTCTGCCCCGGTTAGTAAAAATCGTGGATCCGAGGCTGGTAACTTTGACTGATTATACACATGTAAGTGGGCAACTTTAGAAGAATCCTAGTTTTTATAATAATATATTTATGGAAAAAATCATAAACAAAGGAACATGGCTGTGGTAGATATACAAATATCTGCTCGGCAGCCATTATTCAGAGATAAAATACCTGGATGGAATAAACGCCTTCCGCATTTCCACTTTAATTAATTGTGTTAATTTTTATTACAGAACTTTCCAGCTTTCAAGAACTTTCAAACGAGGTAGTGCACAGAGTTGTTTCTTTGGAGATATTTATCTACTTGGGGCAGTCCGACTGGCGGAATACCTCCACCCTAATGAAGATCGCAGCCAAATAACCTAGTTTTGTGTTCTTGCGGTGAGTAGAGAGCTCCTTGGGGAAGGGAAGATTCAAAGAGAGGTAGGGCACAGAGGTTCAAGGTCGGCAACAAGATACCTATGGTATTACAAACGTCCATAGGCTACGGTAGCCGTTTACCATCAAGCGGTCCGTATGCTTGTTTGCCACCTTTGTTGCATAAAAAAGATTAAAGTAGGTATGTACCTAATAAATAAAATAACATGTTACATAATTAAAACAGGCATCTTGATGTATTGCATCTCTTTAAGATATTAATATCGATAAAATAAAAGATTTTAAAGGTCACATCACATATGGTCGTCGTAAATGGTGGATGTAATTATTTCCGATGTGGTCATTCCGTATATGCAATTTATGGTGTATGTAACTGGGTTAAGAGCAACTGCTTGTTTATCTTACTTATTATAGTTGCATAGTTATTAGCCGGCGAGTTGTCTGCAGTGGATCTCATGGGAAGTAGTGCACTGAACTGTATTGTAATATTATGTTAAAAAAAATACATTTCGTTGGTACTAAAATTGCTAAAACAAAAACAGAAGCCATCGATTGTATTGAAATTGTATAGTATTGTATTGAAAAATTAACTTGTGCCCAAAATCTTTAGCTATCAAAATTTTTTGTTTTATGTTTTTAGTAACTATTTAATTTAGGTATAATACGCAAATAAAACGAACGATTTAACGTAATATTGTTTTACTATATTACCTTTATTGCGTTTTAATACGTATTGTACTTCATCATAAAACTAAATAATTAATATAATAATCAAAATTATTGTATAAAAATGCTTTAATAGACATAAGTTCAAACTTATCAAGCTTGTCATAGATAGGTGAAGATTTTAGGAGCTTGTTTTTTTAATTCATAGGTAGATCCAAGGATGGCCTATTGGAGGTTTTGTAGGTATCAAGTTGTTAATTATAGAATAAAATTACATAATTAAAGACGATTACAAACGCGCGGGATCCGAACTCGACACCGCTCCCACAGTCGCTGGCTTCTGAATAAGTAACGTGAACCTTTTGTTTAGGTTCAATGAATTCTATGCTACACTAGAAGCGCTGTTTCCTCTCTTCAAAAGTAATGAATAATTAAAGAAATCTCAAAATAACCTCTGTTTATACACCAACGCCGCAATAAAGACAATTCTACTTATTTAGTTTTATCCAAAAATCGATGTAATATAAATTGTATGTTTTGTTTACATTCATTGAACTTTGTTTTAGGTAATTAAATAATATATTTATTTTCTTACAAAACATACAGTCAGTATATCTATGTAATGAAAGAAAGAAAATATTAATTTTACAAATTCACAAGTTCCTTTCTCAACCAAAACCTAGGCCAAGAAATGCTGTTTTCTAATGGGGTTTCACGGTATCTCACTCAGAAACTCACTAAATCTAATCAATTTAGGACCTAAGAAACACCACTTATGAACGTCAAAGACTACCACCGGTTCGAAAAACATCCCAGTCATCGTGAAGAACCGGCAAGTAAGTCGATGGGGCTTACCTTTTTTCTTCAACTGTACAATATTACGCGTACTTTTCCTATATTACGCATCTACGTACTTTTTATAAAACGGCACATAATTACCGAGTGACAAGTGTTAGTTAACCGATTGCGTTATTTAAATTTCATTATTTCCATTTCTAAAAAAGATAACAAGCACAAAAAAATACTAGACAGACTGTTTGAGCGCCCCTGCACTAGAGCGACCTCTATTGCACTGATGGTCCTCCTTATTCGATACCACTACAACGATGAATGCAGGCATAACGTAAGGTGAAACTTATGATTCTAATTTAACGTCACCTATAATGGTAAGTAAATATCTACAGCACTCTCCATCTAATTGAGCAAAAGCACTTTGCAGATTGACATAAAATAAAAAATTACTAAATATTAGAAAAAATAGGTTTTAAGAAGTTGGCTGTTAGAAATTTAATGGGCGACGATGCAAAATGCCTTGTGCTCTATTGACAACACAGTGGTGTGTGGGCGTGTAGCAAACACCCGCGCTATGATGCACCGCTACACTCCGGCGGCAAGGCCCACCCTTTGACGGAGACAGTCCGGTGCAACGGAACTGGTTCCCCGTCCGCCGAGCAATTGCAATGGGAAAACGCCCCCCTCCCCCTACCCATTTGCTTGTACCCTTTGGTTCGGGCTAGCAGGGGAAGAAGGCTAATAAGCGCACCCCCTCCTCCGCTAGTCCGGCGTTGGTTTTTATAAAGGTTTCCTCCTCTACCCTCGTTGGTAATACCTCCGACCTTCTAATCCGGTTATGATTTTTTAACGAGATTGTCTTCTTTGCTAATTTTTTTAGGTGGTTTTCTTCCACCGTCCGGCCGTAATTTTTAAAGGGTTTTCCCCAGCCGTCAGCGATTTTTATAGAGGTTATATTTTCTCAAAGTTTTAAGGCGGTTTTCTTCCTTCGCCGTCAAAGACGAGTTCGTTCATAGTCTAGGTCTATAGTCCATGGTACAGGGGTGGGACACCGTCGGTCTGGTATTGGCCGCCAGTCATAAGGACTGACGTTGCCCGGAGCACACCACGAGGAGGCTCCAGACAAGTAGCTCTACATTATAACGTCCACACGCCAACAACCTGTAATTCCTCAGAGCCATTTAACCAGCCAGATGCGGTTTAAATTTCAAATTGCTCATCTAGTGAATACATCGCGGTACATTTTCGACGTACTACAATATTGTAAAAGGTGATTACTTCTGGCAGATGTTTATTAACTTGTCCTTTGTATTAGTAGTTTGGTGTAACCATTATAATATCCTGTTCTTATCTGCTGACGGGTTCGAGATCCGCATGTGGTAGAATTTTGTCCGTTCGTTTTATGCCTAGATATTTAATATCTATTATATATACCCATATTAGCTATTCGTTACCATAGTTCAAGATATGTTGAGTTATAAACAAATAACCACGTTTGAAATTAACAAGAAGAATAATATAAGTTAACTGTAAATAAACGACCTTTATCAATAAACAGAAAAAAAAACCAATAAAACAATCAAAATACACGCACCTAATAACCACTTTCCTCGCTTGTTAGACTTAAAAATTATACAATTATAATTTAATTCCTCTTTAATTTTAAGTAATTAAAGTAAAAATTAAAATTATTTTTTAAATTTAAATAAATATAAGTGAAATAATGTCGATACGTTGTTACTTACACTTAAAATGTACCAATCAGAGGACGAGATAACATAAATGATGTTTAAAAAACTTTATAGTCCCCGTATTACCCGTGTATTAACCCATTTTATAGCGACAATGTTTATAGAAGTCGTACTGAATGCTACAAGCGAAAACGCTAGTTTTCATAAAAGAGGAATGTAATGTATATCAATAAATATGTACATGTACATTTATCTTTTTTTCTGGTAGACGTCATATAAAGATCTTAAAGGACACTAACCAGGAATATGAAATTTATTTTGTTGTCTATTTGTATGTTCGGTTTCAACTCAAAAACGGCTTCGCCAATGTTTATGAAATTTTCTATACGGGGAGCTTAGTTGATTGCTCAATTGATCGGTTATAAGAATTGTAAATAATATTTTTGGAAAATGTTACAAAATTAAAAAAAAATCTAAATTGATTTGACTACATTTTTTACATACATTTTTTGTATGCCGTTATTCAATTGTTGGACTATAAATTTTTTCATAAATATGACTTAAAATAAAACTACGAGACGAAAATAATTGCTCCGTAATAAATGCACGCAGAGCCGTAGGGCATCACTAGTTGTTAAAAACAAAACATTTCATACAAAGTATATAAAATAAAAACAACCAAGATAAACAAACCAGCTTCATCTGCACGTGATACACCTTGCTGAGGTGTGTGATAAAGCCCTCGTGTCCTACGTGATAGTGACTACCATATACACGGGTTAAAACCCGACACAATGACTGGATTTGATGCGTCACGTCAAGGATATAATATATACAGATACCTAAAAGAGTTTGTTATAACTATTGCAAGTCGGCACTAAAGTAAAAAAAAAAACACGTGCTACCTTATATGTTTTTAACACTTTACTCGCATTTATTGTTAGATTTCGCGCGTACATGCCTTTGTCCTATTCTATCGCGGTCATCTATCTCTTTCGGTTTATAACATAGTTCTTTCTGCTTGTCTTTGCTGACTATAATGTTAGCTATAAGGGCCCTGAAGCTTCAGACGGCTTTTAAATCTTCACCGGACTTGGGGCCCTTAATTTTTCAGACTGTTCGCTAGCAGTACTACCGATACCTTAGCGAAATAAGCAGGTGATCCGTGATAGTGCACTCGGGTCGTGATAATGTTGTTCCCACACGACTTTACTGTTTCATCGACGACCTCCATTTTTACAAGGTAAATATTCATATCTTGACTAAATTTTATATAAGTGGTGGTGTACATATATTTTACTTCGGTTCATTTTACAATGAGCTCTATATTGCACAACAAACGCCATGCCATACTAAAAAAAAGATTGAAGCAAATGTATAATTAAATTTTAATTTATTACGTACTCTCAAAAAGGGGTTAAGTTAAAGGTTCCGACGAAATCTCAATCTCAAAAACAACATAAAAAATAATGTCGTCCGTCTGGGAGTAACTACCTTTTTACTGCCGGCACTAGAGGTAAAAAATGGGTACCCACCTAGAAGTTCCATATACATAATGTTTTAATTCCTTACTATATTTTTCACCTGGCAACAGTGCCGGGAGCAACAACCCACGCCCTGAACCGCCGACGAGTCTATTCTGCCACTAGCTCTGATGCTTCCGTAGTCGAATCGAACCTTGCACAGGTTTTACTACTCGTAAATTAATTGGTTTAATGACAGACCATGTCCTGTTTGTTATTTTAAATAAGTAATCATAATAACAAGATCATCAGGTCCCAGTATGAGTCATTTAAGTATTATATCCATCGGCATTTCAACTTAACGGTACAATAATGTGTTATGATTAGCATTTACGTTTATGACATTGCGTAAGGGAAGTTGCAAGCGTTAAATTATTTTGAACGGTATGTTCGGCGACGCAGCGACCGGTTCTGTGAGCCGATACGAAGTCGTTCGTGACAACCTGTGGCGGCATTTACACAGTATTGTAATTCGTGATGATTATTCTAATGTATGTGGTAGAGAAATTAAATTCATATCTGCCAGCACTATTTTTAGCTGTTTATACATTATCGCTCCGTTATTAAATTAGAGAGGTTCGGAAAATAATGCTCTACATTTAGTTTTTTGTTATTCCGTTCTCCACAAGCAATATTTCCGTAACACAGCGTACATTTTTGGCTTGGCTTTAGTCGTAAGGAATATATTAATTTTAATAGGGAGTTCACTTACTACATTTAACAGATTTCCTTATTTTACTACTTGTACATAATAAAAGATTGATAGTTGCTACTTCCACTAGTAGCAGAGATTGTTAGGGCTTGTAAGGAATCGGAAGAAGAGAATCAAAACTCCCAGTTTTACTATCTAAGACAAAATACCGATCACCGATAGAAAATACGCCGTGTTTATACTTACTGGTAACTGGCATATATTGGCAGATTTTGAAATATTTGTGAACAAAAGACGTATCTTCTGTTACATTGTACATAATTTTTTCCATCCTTTATCGCTTTAGTGCGACCTAACTACAGTTTTGATCTAAGCCCTACTGAGGATGGGGAAAATATTTCAGCTATAAGTAATTCAATCTTGATTAGAAGTATCTACTAAAATAAATAAAAAGAAAAATAATACATGTAACATATTCTTTAGCACTGTTTTTAGTTAAATTACTTAAAAAGGGTTACGTTATTGTACGCTAGCAAATTACGGTGTAATACAAGGCTTCGACGACCTAGCAAGGCCACGCATCCGCGCACCGAATAAGGCTCCGAACAAAATTACTTTTTATACAATCTCGACTTTTTCCGTTGCGTTCTGAACCGGTATGTCTTTTTTATTAATTTCATTACATTCATTATAACATTGAATGATCTTTTTCAATGCTAGGTCCCGTTGGGGACGTTTGTAGTTCACCGAACGGAGGTTGCGGTTTTTAAACTATTCGCGATTAACTTTTTTGTCTGCATTGCCGTTTTAAATAATTTTTTTTTTATTTTTAAATTAATGTCGTGGCTTCGTGTACTTTAAGTTTTCGAAAAAATAAACTTAAACGAAGTACCTATTTTTTTTAATACAGAGAGATTGTTAATCTTTTCGACATACACACTACGATATACACTAGATAATCCCGAACCTAAAAAAGAGTCACTGTTACGTGTTTATCAACATGTGTAAGGTGGTCGCGATCCAGTCGGGAACTGATCACTATCATCTCTCTTGATTAAGAGCCGATCCGGGAACGCGACACGCTTCAGTGTGCCCCTATGACGAGTTATACCTAGTGTATGGTGGTAGCGGTCAAGTCAGACACATTTGTCAGGTTCTATCACACGACATAAAGTTGCATAAACTTCTATAGATAACTAATGTTTTATTATTTTTGTATTTCTTAACATGTCACTGTATTTTTAAAGATGTCACATAAGACATCATTAGTGTCATTACCATGATGGGGTAATGAGACACATAATTGACCACGACATTTGCAAACTATTATTTGTAAAACTTTACCGACCTTCGCGACAAATGATTTGGTCGTGTCCAATACGCTCCATTGTGTTTTGTCTGTTCGTCTGTGTGAATCAATAGATGTGCGAAGCGATTGTTTTTTGTTTTTAAGAACAAATGGTTGATGTTTACAGGTGTATTTACTTGGGCAGCTGACTTACTTTAGTTGTTTCTTTTAATATTTCAAGTTCAAAGACTTTGAACTTCCGATAAAAGATTTTTTTTCCACATGACACTCTTGGACCCTCGATAATTCACTAGATCTAGGTGGTTGTCAATGTTTATAGGATTCCGAAGTCAACAAGGTACCTACCCTTATAGTTTCGGTATGTCCGTCTGACTTTTCGCAGCTTAGCTCATAGATTCTTAGATAGAGCTCTAGAAAGCTGTAATTTGGTATGGGTATACATATTAATCACGCGAACAAAGTAGAAATAAAATCTAGAAAAAAAAATGTTTAGGGTACCTCCTCTACACGTAAAGTGAGAATGAATATTATTTTCTCGTCTATCCCATCGTATAGGCTGTTGTTCTAATGGTCGTTCAAAAATATTGGAGGTGTGTGAAAACTCTTTTTCTAAACATGGACACGTTTGCGAAATATTAAGCTTTTAAGTGCTAATTTTTGTTCGAGTAAAGTGCCCTTGCTGGCTAAATGGTTGTTTTCTAGTCAATTAACTTATACAATGTACTTGGAGAAGCAAATTCGTACAAATGCATTTGAAAATTATTAAAAGCTCCCTCTCCAAGTCTGCATATTGTGACGGGCAACTACGGAACCATAAACCGCGCGTGGGCCGACACGTACTTGAAAGAATATACATTTATTGTAGATAACATACGGCCACACAGTATTGAAGACAAAATTAACATAACATAAAATTATAAAAACTAAATAAGAAAAAATAAAAAAGACAATGTTATCATATAAACCCATGTGCCGTAGTACCACTACAAAGGGCACACAACTCAGCATAAGCTGGATGCCACCGTTCTAAGTGTCACCAGCGCTGATTTTCAGTTGCGGCCAAGTGGGTTTACAAGAAGTAAGATATGTATTAAAAGTATTGTGTACATAATTAAATAATAATAGAATATCAGTTGTATATATTTATAAGTACATATATTTTATAATATAATAAATACGTACAAGATAGATAAACAGGATAAATTTAAACAAAAGAAAAAGGAGCTAAATAGCGGAAATGTCCAGATTACAGTTTTCGAAACACGCCTGAGATTGCAGTAAATAATTTCTTAATTTGTTTTTAAAAGATGACAAACTAGACGCTGACCTTATTGGTGGTGGTATATTGTTCCAGCATTTACTGGCGTTGTACCGAAAACTGCCTCTAAAAGCTGCTGTACAGTGACGAGGAGTTACTAACTGTATAGACTTAAACCTACGCTCAGATGATCTATTACTACCTACCCATTTAATTTTATTATAGAGGTACGGTGGTGTTCCAAATTGCATTACCCCAAACAGAAGACATGCGAGATGTAATTTTCGTCTTGCTTTCATTTTTAAAAGTAGGTGCTTATTGATGGTAGGCGTGACACGGCTTCTTGGAGCTATAGTGAAGCAAAAACGTGAACACGCATTTTGGACTCTTTGTATTAGACGAGAAGTTCTAAGCAAATAGTCGAGGACCGTAAACTATATCTGCATAATTCAATTTTGATAGAACCAATGATTCTACAAGTTGCAACCGTAGCTCTTCACTCAAAAATGGTCTCATTTTATATAGGACTTTCAGCCGATAAAAACAGTTGCGGACACATGCAGCAATATGTGTCTCAAATCTCAGCTCTGTATCCATAACTAACCCTAAGTTTCGTGCTTCCGAAACACGTTCTATTGGTTCGTCCATTACCATTACTTGTTTATTAATGGAAGGGAGATGACTTAGCTGATGTTTAGTACCAAATAACATATATTTTGTTTTATTAGGGTTAAGTATAAGTGAATTGCGCCTTGACCAGTCTACTATTCTTACTAATTCTTCATTCATTATATTAATGGCGTTATCGTAGTTTTGGCTTTTTTTTTACTTGGCTTTTTTTTGTAGTATACTGTGCTAATCTTAATTTTTCCGTGCACCCTTTGCTGTCTAGTATATATATTTGCGCATAGTATTTGTAACGAACCTTAGAGGGACTGGAGTGTAACTGAGGCTAGCTGTTAATACGTTGTTTCTCCTGAGGACTGGATTGTTCATATTCCTAGAAAAACAGAGAAACAAGTAAAATAATAGTTATAATGTTACACAATAACCCCGTGGGAGCGACAAGTGTAGACAGCGCGCAAACCGCAGGAACTGGCGAGACGCGGCGAGAGGTTCTCGCGAACAAGTCGACTCCTACTGTAACTTGGTGTTTGATCCTACAAACATTAATCAAGTGAAGCATCTCCAATGCGAAAGAACATATGGATGGTGGCATATATGGCAATAACACGTACTCGTCTATATAATAATCATTCTCAACTAGAAAATCTGTCGCCAAACATCCGTCGACATAATTATTAACCTTGGTGGGAAAACCGACAAGCTTAACATGCAATTAATATCAGATAATGTGATGGTCAAATGCTATCCCAGAATACAATAAAAACATTGTTTCCAACATAATTTGCCAAGCTAAGCGAAAATATAGCTTCTAGTGGTAGATATATTCGTTGGCAAAAAAAAATTCATAATTATACTAATAGTGTGAAAATTGATGACAAAACATATGGATATTAATAAAACAAACTTCGGTAATTTGTGACAATTATATGTTGTTATTGATATCCATATATAAACTATAATAATGTATGACTAGGTGGAAAATTCTGATTAACAACTATGATTCAACCAAGATGACACAATCTGAACTGATATTTCCAGTGTCTATTGATTAAGCATTTTATCTATATATCTTCTATATTAATAAATCTATAGATATGTTTGTACATGTATTTTTTCCAAATTTTGTGGTAGATAGCTAAGTATAGCCACTGATCTTGAATAATTTTGACTGTATTTATGTTTGTGTAATTGATTTGACTCGAAAACGGCTTGATTGGACAAAAAAAATAAAAATTACTAATTATATTTTCAGTAATCATAAAATTACGAGCGAAAATTATTACGTTATTTTATATGGATGTAGTTTAACCAAAGTCCTTTCTACAGCGTGTTGGCAAAATTGCGGAAAAAATCAACAAGTAACAATAAAATTAATGCTTAAAAAACGTGTGCGGAATACTGATATAAAAAACACACGTACAGAACTGCGGGCACAGCTAGTATATATCTATATATATTTTGGTTAACCAATGATTTATTAGAACATTTATCAAAATTCAGAATAAAAACAAAAACCTAGATAAAATGCCATGTAATAAATAAAAAAATATACAATACTTCTGAATGTAGTTTTAATGTAATGTATATTTTTATATTAACATTTCGTACTATATGTCAGTATTCGGTGAATTATAATAAAACCCACGTGAAGTCGGAGCAGTGCAGTGCGGAACTACACTTTTATTATGGGGCAGCTCTCGACACCTGTGGGAGTCTCTGTGAAGCTCACATGCGTGAACGTGTCACACGGTAACGGGGCTGTGACGGACGAGATATCTTACACCGAAGCGACCCTACGCGCTACGGTATTCAAGGTTCGATTACGTTATATTAGTTTTTATTTTACTGATTACATGTAATACTACAGATCAGTTTACAATGTTAAAACCATATGGTCAACGATTTGCTTGATTGATATTATTACTGTTCTCATAATGATATTATAATATAATATCCCTATTAATTTAATTTCCAAGTACATCTTAGAATAATTAATATGTTTACAAAAACGTAAATAAGTTAGTAATTAAAAAGGCTTTAAAATTTATTAATTTGTGAAATTACAATCTATATACATATAAATATATATATATAATAAAATTAAAGTGCCTGTTTGTAATGTTAAAATAATAAGTGCTTACTAAATGCATATGAAATTATACACGGTACCTATGACAAAAAACCTATTTTTAGAATTTTTGTCTGTCTGTCTGTTTGTTCCGGGTAATCTCCGAAATGGTTGGACCGATTTTGACGGGACTTTCACTGGCAGTAGCTGATGTTATAAGGAATAACTTAGGCTACTTTTATTTTAGAAAATTAATTAGGGCTCCGCACAAAAAAGGAAAATCTTTTTAGTATTCTACGCGAGCGGAGCCACGGGCGCAGCTAGTCTACAAGAAATTTTAAAAGCAAATTACTCATAAGCCGGACACATAATAAGTTTAAGTTTACATTATGTAACGCCAGTTTTACTGTAGAAGTAAGCCCAATAAAAACATAAATGTGAAAAAGGGCCAAGTTTCTGTAAAAACGACGTCCGGAGTAGTCCTCGTCACCGATAAAAGAGCTGAGATCTAACGGGTGCAAAGTTCCATAGCTGTTCCTTTAATTATAGCTATAGGAATGTACGTTCTTCAATTAATTTATGTGCTTTCTTGATGTTTTGATAGCGAGCTTGTAGCTAGAATGTGAATGACTTTTTATTTAGAGACGCGCATGATTTGCGTCCAAGTTTCATGTTTGCACGGCCTACTGATAAATATTTAGCGCTAGCAACAGTGTGGTATAAGCAGATCTAGCTTCATGCTAAAACTTATCTCTAGCCAACAATATAAAGGAAGATAGTATCTGCTCATTCCTTGACGATTACAGTGAGACTCTTAAATCAACATAAAAAAAGCATTAATGTTGGTGAGTGTCGTTGCCGGAGTACTAATTATCCGTTTAGCATTTATAAGATAGTTAAAAGGGCCGTTATAGATTATTCATCAGGACCGACGCGGCCCTTCAATCGGACTCGGTGCACGTGGAGTGTTACGTGACGTCCGGCGAAATGTCCTGTGACGTTCGGCATTCAAATCTACGGATAGATAGATACATCGACATAGGGGCAGAACCATCGCTACAGATACATAGCTACTTCAATCGGTCAAAATTAAATTCAAGAATACTTACTTTCGAGGTTACCATCGAACAACATTTCATTTTTAGGGTACCGTAGTCAACAAGGAACCCTTATAGTTTCGCCATGTCCGTCTGCGGCTTAGCTCAGACATTCTTAGTACTTCTCTGTCGTTTCGCTCTTGGCAGAGCGGTCGTGGTCACATAGAGGCGTCCACGTCGGTGGTAGAGGCGGACACAGCTCTCCGCACGATCTCCCGCCATGTCTCTTTGTTTTTAGTACTAAAAAGCTATAATTTGGTATGGGTGTATATATTAATCATGGTGAGATAATGGTATAGAAAAAAATTATTTCTTTTAGGTTACCTCCCTTACACGTAAAGTGGATGAATTATTTTGCTCGTAATATGAGGTGTCGTTGGATAAATCGTTCAAAAAAATATAGAGGGTTTGTGAAAACCATTTTTCGATTAAGGGTTTCTTTTATGAAATATTAAGCTTTATAGTACTAATTTTTGTTAGAGTCAAGAGTCCCTCCCGCCCCCGCTAGCTAAATGGTAGTTTTGGGTATATGAAAATATTCACGGCATTAGTATATATAATGAAGTTAAAAGGAAAATTATCACAGTTGACTAAGTTTTACAAATTAACGAGTAATAATATCGATCAACTTATAAAATGTACTTTGTAAAGTAATTTGTACAAATTCCATTACTGAAATTTTTAAGTCTGCTTATTGTGACGGGCAACTACGGAACCCGTGTAGGTCCGACACACACTTGGCATTTTTTTTATTTGTATAGATTAAAACTATGCCTGTCATTTGTAAAATCTAGCATGGCAAAGTTTTTGCTACCGTACATTAAATTGTCAATTGTTCTGTATTGTTCTACATCGACTAGATAAGACTTTTTGCTTTTGGTGACGGTAATACGAGAATAGTGTAAGAGTTAGTCAAACCATCGAGATTTCAATTGACAATGTTTATTTGCTGGTTTACTCGTATATGTAACGGCTTGTGACTAAAGTTATTGGATTAGTCAAAATTGTTATATTCCAATTAGATTTATGATTTGTCAGTTTTGTCAACGAGAACAATTTAAGGAATAAGGTCATTTGTGATATCAGTGATGACCTGAGTACCAAGAGTTGCTGTGGTAGGTACAGGTGGGTGTAACCAACCTGTTTTTCTTTTATATTTACTATTATAAATATAGCAGATATTCTTCTCCTCCTTCTTGTCCTTATCAAACTTAAATAGGGTTGGCACATCATATTTCCTGTTTTCTGCCAACTATCATTTCAGTTTTCACACCTTTTATACACAAAATATTCCTCAAAAATTCACCCATACTTTCTTCGGTCTTCTTCTACTCCTATATAAATTCGCCGTCATACTTAAAACTCTTCTACTTGTATGACTTTTTTCCTTCCTCAAGCTCGTGATATTATAACTAACTACTACTAAAAACCTTTTCTTTTCTCTATCACTGGTGCTACTTGTAAGATATAATCATTCTTAATCTTATCCATTCTTGTTACACCACACTTCCATCTTAACATTCCCTCTATGCCATATGTCATATTTTTTCAACCACCTCTTTCGTTACCCAGCATTCGGGTTCAATCACAACAGATTCTATTTACTTTTCTTTTAAATTTTAAGGGCATTGGGCATTGGGCCTTAAGGTTACATGTGATCCCAAGACCTGTCGCCATTTCATTCATGCTATATTTATCGTGTTCCTCACCTCACCGACAATATCAGCGTCGTTTTGGATCATTCTATAGCGCTTATTATAGAAAACAATAACTCTCCATTTAAATTTTTACTTCAAGAACGATAAGTCTTTAAGAAAATGATGTATCAGTACGGCGCGTACGCAGTAAATCTAACAACCACCCATCAGATAGTCAGTTGTGACACGGGCGTGAAATGCGCTTGTTAATACAGTTATCGAACGTGACTTCAGCGTGTCAGCTCACAGCCGTGTGGGCGCGAAGTAATGAAATAAGAGTTTATTGTTTCCTGCGCTTCCGGTGCGGGGTGAGTGGGTTGGCCATGTGTTTTTAATAATTCTAAACATATTTTGAAAAACATATTAATTTTTTCAAGTGGCGAAACATATTAAATATCTCTTGAAGAATTCTCGAAGGTGGTAAAACTGGGGAAGCTGAGCCGAGCTGAAGTGTACGTAGAAAAACGTGACAAAATTTGAAATCCACTCTTTATACCACGATTTAGGTTTATCGAGTTTTGAAGCAGCGCCATCTCTCGACGTCCAGTCGAGTTACTGTTTTTGTTACAATACAAAAAAATGTACAATAACGCTGGTAAATCGGATCATTTTCGACTAAGTAGAAAATCAAACATTAGCATCATATGAGACGTGATACAAAGTTTCGTTACAAAACCACGGTCAACTAGATCTAAATATTTATTTTTAATCCAAAGCAATATAAAATTGTGGTGACTGTAGTCCAGGTGGCGCTGCGAGCGTTTCATTGCGCACACGCACCGCAATCTATTTTCAGAGCAATTAGGAAAGCGCGCGCAGATCGCGGAGATTCCCATTTCAAAGGGACATCGTATTTCAAATATCGAATTCCGCTTCCATTCCACTATTTAATAAAATGTAAGTCAAATGACATAATATTTGGAATTCCGAAATGCAAATACAATAAACTTTTCTTTTAATTTTGTAGTTATTTTCTTTGTGGGACATTTCTTTCTTTTTATCTCTAGTAACTTACCACCTCACGTGATTACTTAAGTGTGGCATTATTCTGGGTGTAACACCAGATGTATGGTGGTCACAATCCAGTAAGACACAATTGTCATGCCGTGTGATTTTTGATTACTTTCCCTCACTTAACAGAGGTCAGTTGTATGAAATGACTCGATCATTAAATTATGGATGGTTAATTTGTGAATTATTTTAGTAACCTTTGAGGGTATTTACCTACTCATAAGTGTCTAATGATCAATACACACGTGTCTCGAATCGATGTTGCGCTTTGTACATCAGCCCTACATATAGTTTACATTTAACTTTTACCTCATTATAAAGTATTTTTCATAATCATAAAACTTTATTATATAGTATAAATATATAATAATCACCCACGTATCCCACAGGAGAATAAAAATTGTCTTAAATCGTATTTTTTTCCTTTTTTAATATATCTGGAAATATTTATAAATATGTAGTTATTTTTTATGGAAAAACTTTCACTACTGATGGCGCATCATGGCGTTTTGTACGATCTTAGGCTGGCTTTAAACGAGTTTTTGTAAATACTTGGTTTGGTTTAGTTTTAGTTTAGTTTTTGACTTTAATCTCATCTTATGTTAAGTGACGATGTTAACACGTTAGACCTAAAATGCGAACTGGCTTTAATCTTCGACCGCTGAATACTCCGAGAGATGCTTGTATAGATAATGAGGCTGCTCGTTAGACAGACAGGCAATTTAAATGTAGTTATGGTTGAAGATCATTATAAGATTGAACGCTAATATTTTTTGGTTGCAATTTGCAAAAGGATATATTTACTACTTTTGTTCAAATCTAATCAAAATATAAAAAATACTTTATTCATGTATAAATAATATTTACAGTCTATAATGATATTATCATATTTATAATTTAGTGGATGCACAGAGAGGGCGTCACTTCCAGACATCACTATTATTAACATAATGATCCACCCTTAGACTATAGATCTATCCTATAATATAACCCTTTGACAGTAAAACCTGCTTGGCATGGTCCTTGAACTCATTGTCGGGCAAATCAGTAATGTGCGTCGAGATCTTATTATAGAACGTAACATTATTAACTAAAAATCTTTTATTAGTCTTAGTAAGTCTAAAACACGCTACGACTAATTTATGTCTATTTCTAGTATTAAAACTGTGCTGGTCTTTGACAAAATCAAGCTTGTCGAAATTTTTACGAATATAATATTATAAATATGTTTTTAAAGAACATTTTTTTTAGATACTTTTTACATTTTTCTGTGGCAGATTTACTTATAATTATTATACTAGAAGCACATGAGTGACAAAGTAAGACAATAGTGTATAAATTTGCTTTTCGGGTTAACACTAGAAAAACATTGAAGATTTTACATTAAAAGCCGCTATTTTACTAAGAAACCTGGCCCGAAATACTTTAATCTACGAATTTACTTAGTAAAGTTAAGTATGGGAGGTGATATAATATCTTTTAATACATCCGCAAGCCTGAAACGTTTTGCACATGGTGTAAAGCCCTGAGTAACGAATTCAGCTGCTGAGTACAAATCAACTGGGTCGCGACATGCATGTGATGAAAGCCCATCATCGTGATTCGCCTATGCGCGCCGCGTTTCGCGATCTACCGGTACAATGACATATCCAGTTTCTCTTAACGCAGGTCGTCATGACAGCGGCGATTGGCGATAGGTTTCTGAACTCTTGGTGTTCGTCACGATTTTTGAATTGTATTCTGCTTACCATCAAAAACAGTTCCGTCACATTGCCGTCTTCTATATAAAAAAAATATACTGACAAAATTATTGGTTGCCAAAAAACAAAAATGCTTGAAAATATTTGATGTTCAGAAAGGCGAAAAATTATAGCTTTTTAACTTATTTTAATAAATCGTTCGAAGCAAGCTTTACTAATAAACACTATGCAGTAGATAATAAAATATTTATAATGTTATAAAAACTTACGTCGCTCGCCTTTGGCTTGTTAACGATCGTCATTATCTTAACTTGTAGGAATAATATTACGTTGCTGCCTACACTGTTTTTTTTAATTTATGCAATTTATTTTGTTACGTTATAGGTTTAACGTTTGACCACAGTCTTACATGATGTTAAGTGAAGATGTTATCTAATATAGTAACACGCTAAACCTAGGTTAAGGACTGGCTCTCAAATGCGCCTGCCGGAACAAACATATTTGCTCTTGGTAGCTTCAAGTTGAGAGTGTAGCTAGCCAGGAAGCCGGCATTGCAATAAACCTATCACTATGCTATGGTTATATCAAATTGTTTTCTTCACCAAAAACTCTAGTGAATACCACTGAGTCATCATTGCTTCAACATGTACTTTATTAATACTTGACGATATGAGCTGACTGCGACTCTCTGAGAGGAAGATTTATTAATGCGTCGTCTTTGTTCAAACGAGACATAATGTTTTGAGTGATTACTTACTAACAATATAATGTAAAGTGTTGAGGATTTCGTCGACAATAGACTCAGTTTAAAATTAGCTCCGTATTTTTTATCTCTATTCTATACTAATATAATAAAGCTGAATTTTCGTTTGTTTATTTAAACGCGGTAATCTCTGTAACTACCAGTCCGATTGGAAAAGTATTTTTTGCATATGATAACGAGATTCACGAGGAATAGTATATGCTATCTAGCATTAGGCTACACCTAAGGTTTCCGCGAAAATAAAATAATAAGCCTTTTTAGTTGTCCACGCGAGCGAAACCGCGGGCACAGCTAGCTAAGTTTTTATTGTCGATTGAAATAGTATCTGATATATTTACCTCTCACGGTGAACACATTGAACGTAATAACACACAGCTGTTGGCAGGCTGTGCGGCTTTGCGACTGCGGACTACATTGTGAATTTGTTTTTATGTATATTTTTATAGTCATGACCTAATTTAAAATCGTATCGACGTTTGGTAGCCGTAAGGACGTTTGTATTATGAATTTAATTTAAGTCATGGCGTGTTGTCTCGTGTAGAAACCTAATAGGCAAACAGCTACAATTACATGACTGGTTACAAGATTTTTGTTTTTGGGACTTTTATTCTACCGAATATATCAGTCCCATTGTACCCCATCCTTTATATCATCACATCAAGAGAGTCGCTGATGAGTTAGCACTACAAGGTCATACAACATCTTGGCATCATCTGAATAAGGTTCTGCCAAAATGCTGTGAAAAACACCTATATCTTGACAGTTTAAATTTATGCTATTCACCAGCGACTCCCTTTCGATCTTGTTCTTGGCACACTCCATCAGTAGGTGATGCACATCATCAATCTTTCCACATATATTACAATTGGGTGAGTCTGCTTTCCTCATGAGATATGCAAATTTTCCCGATGGATAGTGCCCTGAGCGAAGTCTTAATGCTATCTTTATATATTGTCGGTTTAAATTACATTCACTAAACCAAGGTTTATGAAGAGGCTGACACTGTATTGTTTTATACCAAATGCCTTTTTCTTTGCTTCTTTCATCAAAATATTCATTCCAGTTTTCATAACACATTTTTTTCAATTTTGATATAATTTCCCAATAATCTACTTTAAAATTCTTTATTATACCCTGAGTTGATCCTAATTTTGCACTACGGTCAGCCTCTTCATTCCCTTTGATACCAACATGAGAAGGAATCCATTGCAATATTAAAGACTGATTGTCAAACTGTTGTCTATAAATGTGGTCTAGTATATTATAGGCTACAGCCGCCCCACTGTAACCGGAGGTGCATCGAACTAGATGCTGAAGTGCACTTTTGCTATCTGTTAAAATAACAACTTTTCTAATATTATTTTTAATTATATATGTTATAGCCTCTGATATTGCATTGAGCTCCAGTGACATAATCGACATATCTTGGGTAACTCTAAAACAAGCTGTTATATTTCTATAAGAGTCATAATACGCCATTCCTAAGCCTTCAGAGTTTTTTGAGCCATCAGTATACATTTTATACCAACCTTTATATTTAATACTTATTTCTTTTTCAATATCATATTTAACAGAAACTAAATCTATCTGATTTTTGACGGATTGAATACATTCTAGATTTATTTTAATCATACTTTTAACATTTATATATGACATCCACACGTCCAAATTAAACATTTCTAAAAGATTCGAAGACTTAATATCATGTACTTTTGCTTCCCTATATGCTAAACAAAGAAGGGGCTTCTTCTTCCTTTGCCAATATCGTAATTGGTTAAGAGATTCAAGTTCTTTTATTAAATCTATACTTAAATTATTCGACCACGAAAGGGCCTTTAAACAATATTTGTTTGCTAAAAATTGTCTTCTTAACATTAATGGTAAAATAGCTATCTCACTTTCCATAACGTGAATGGGTGTGGTTTTAATGAAACCTCCTATAATTCTTAGAGCCATATTTTGAATCTTTTCAAGTTTATAAATATGTATCTTTGCACAATTTCCGTATAGAAAGCTACCATAATCAAGTCTGCTTCGTATTAACGCTATATATAATCGACGTATATAATTTTGATTCATTCCCCAAGCAGGCCCTACCAACACTCTTAGTAAATTTAAAAATTTTGAACATTTTTTGGTAAGTTCATTTATATGTCTATTCCATAGTAATGACTTATCAAGCCACATTCCTAGGTATTTAATATCATCCGTCTTCTGTACTATACTACCATCTATATTTAAGTTAATTTCTTGTTTTTTCCATCCTTTGCTAAAAATCATATATTTAGATTTACTAATAGAAATATGTAAACCTAATTCCTCCAAAACTTGCACTATTTTATTTATTGCAATTTGCATGTTAAGTTCACAGTCTTTTAAATTTTTGTCCTTTATATATAAAACAAAATCATCTGCGTACTGTACCACACACGTACTTTGTATAGTATGACAAATTTTATGAGTAACTAAGTTAAAAAGAAGAGGAGAAAGAGGATCTCCCTGCGCTAAACCTTTGCCAGTCCATCGAATTAAACTTTTGTTTCCACAGTCAACGGTAATTTTTAAATGTCTTTCACTCAGGAAAGACCACATATAATTACACATTTTACTCCCAACTCCTATTTCATCGAGAATACTAACAACTTTTTCCGTTAAGACATTATTATAAGCGTTCTCAATGTCTATAAAGCAGGCCACTGTCGAAATATTTTTGGAAAATCCTATTTGAATATAACTCACAAGTCGTGCTAAACAGTCCAGGCAAGACTGTCCTCTTCTAAATCCACTAGTAAAGGGAGACAAAGTATTATGTTTTTCAATGTACCATTCTAGTCGTTTACATAATAAAACGTGAAAGATTTTACATAGACAGGATAGCAATGATATTGGCCTGAGATTTGAATTTGTATTACCAGCTTTGGGGATTGCTATAATCTTGATATTTCGCCATTGAATAGGAACATAACTAAGCAAAAAAATGTTGTTATATATGTTTAGTAAATATTTTTTACCATTATCCGGCAAATTATAAATCATTGAATAGGTAACTTCATCCTCCCCAGGTGAAGTATCTTTTTTCTTTAAACAATTGTTGAGTTCTATCATTGTGAAGCTAGATTCAAGCAGAACATTGTTAGAAACAAAAGTCTGCATCCGACCCATAACCGAGTCTGGCGCAAGAGAGTTTAATAGGTTTTGAACATTATCCTCTGATACCATGAATTTAGAATTAAAATGACCCTTCATCCATCTCATACGATTCCACATATCAGATACAGATACCGATTTGTCAATGTTATTGCAGAACTTTTGCCAACTCTCTGTTTTGGCATTTTTTATTAATTTTTTAGTTGCACCTATTCTCTCCTCTAATAATGTAAGGTTTTGAGGTGTAGGGTTACGTCGGAAATTGCTTAACGCAAGTCTGCGAAGTTCCACAGCTTTAGACAAGTTTGGATTCAAATACGGTTTTGGCTTAAAAGTACTTTCAGGGTTGCTACATAATTTAGTGCACGGGATACTTTTATCAGCAACCTCGTTAATTTTTTTTAACAGAAAATTATAACATTCTTGAACACTATTGCAATTTTGTGGTTTAGAAAATATATTGTGAAGCTCATTTCGGTACATTAACCAATTTGCTTTTTTAAAATTACGTTTTCTGGTTATACAGGGTATAATATCATTATAGTTAAATGATATTTTAATAACTAAATGGTCACTTCCTAAATTTTCATTGCATACTTGCCATTTAAAATTTATAACAATATCGGAGGAAGCAAAGGATATATCAGGTGATGTTTGTTGTAAAATACCATTTACTAATTTAACTCTTGTAGGTTCGCCATTGTTAAGAGAATATAAGCCATTTTCTAAAGTAGAGTCAAATATTTGTATACCTCTGGAGTTACTTTTGTTCGACCAGTTGGAATGATGTGCATTAAAATCACCTACAACTAGAGAATTTTTAGGAAAGCCTGTAAATAATTGATCCCAGTCGTTTGAAGAAGTATATACAGAAGAAGGACAATAAATTGATATTATATTTTTAAGCTTACCACAATTAAAGACGTTAATTCCAATAGCTTCTATACCTACATTTCTTAAGTTTAGAGGACATGCTTGAGCTTGAATTGATTTGTGAACAACTATAGCAACTCCCCCATAACTATCGTTTCTGTCGTTCCTAAACACACTATATTCTTTAATATTTAACGTAGATCCAGGGTTAAGCCAAGTTTCACTCACAAGCGCAATATGTATATTTTCCTTATTTAATAAATCTTCAAAATTTATAAGTTTGGGCCTTAAGCTTTGAGAGTTCCATTGTAGAATATTAACAGCGTATTTTTTAAGATTTCTCTGATCCATAAAAAATATTAAAGAGATTTTCTAAAATGCCACCTTCTTTGATTTTGTCTATTATAAACACTTTACATTCATCAAAAATTGTTTTTAGTCCTAAAAATAATATATCTTCAAATTTGTTATTTGATGTTATTATATTTTTAATCTTCAATAATAATTTCTTAAAATCAAATTTTCTTTGTAAATTGTTATTATCAGACATACTTTCATTTGAGTGATTATAATTATTAGCTTCTGCTTCTAATGTCTGAAAATTATTTCCCTGAGGTATAACATTACATCTCTTCTCTCTTTTTCCTTTATTTTCATTTTGCATAGTTTTCGTAGCCTGAGTTTTAGAAGTAACATTTATCACAGACATATAATCTGAAGCTTTTTCTTCTTGCCTTTTATGAGCAGCAGAGGTTGAAACCACACTGCTATATGTTTTTATATTACTCTCCGGATTCGGTAGAAGCGTAGACATATTTAGAGTATTTCTCTGTATTTCATCATCATTCTTCTGTTCATCAGCTATCTTCGTCAAATAAGCCTGAGTGGCTTCTCGGTAAGTAATACTATCTTTTGTCATAATATTACGTATACTCTTTTCTTTTATAAAATGAGGGCACTTTTTATTCATAGCCATATGAGGTCCCTTACAGTTAACACATGTAAATTCTTCTATTTCACAGTTATCGTGTTTTCCCCCGCATTTTGGGCATATTGTATCTTTATTAGGACAATATTTTATAAAGTGGCCAAACTTCCAGCATCTAGAACACTGAGTTACAGGAAAATTATAAGGCTCCACTCCAAATCGAACTCCATAAGCATAAATAAATTTGGGTAACAATTTACTTTCAAAGCGTACACGAATAGTTTCACTGTCAATCCATTTACCATCATGGTTTAATCTTCGCAATCTTTTTATATCTAAAACTTTTTCAGCGCATTTAATGTTTTTTAAAATTTCTTCATTACTGATATCTAAATCTGCCCCTTTAATGATACCGTAGGACATATTATTTTCATATGTAAGCTGGCATTTATAGCCCATTTCTTCAAACTTTTTACATTGAATTAATTTATCGGCATCTTCTTTTTTTCCAAAATGTATAAGCATTTTGTAGGGTGTTTTATATTTAATTCTCACAATATTTTGATGGTTTTCTGCTCGTAAAAGTTTTGCCATAGACATTTGTTTAGGCATAATTTGTAGGGACGTTACGCAAACTTCATAGTTAGGTTCTGTAGTAAGGGCACTATGCCGGTCTAAATTAAAATTATTTCCATCCATAGAATTATTTCTTAATATAATTTTTGGTCGTCTTTTACCAACTGTGATAAATCCTTCCTCGCTATTAATATCAATACTTTCTGTATTTTTCCTTTTCTCACGTCTTTTAATATTGTTTTGTAGGTCAACACTGCAACTGCTCCAATCATTCATCTTTTGTAGGTCTATTTCACTATCTTCGTTTATTACTTCCGACATATTATCGGCATTATCATTAATTGATTCGCTATCATCACTATTATCACTTTCCATTATATTTTTCAACCAAAACTAATGAGGGTAGTTTAAATTTTTTATTTATTTATCGCGAGTAAATTATGCACGACTATTACTGGTGCCAACTCGGCCGCGACTGTGGTTACAAGATGTGCGTTCGTCCGATCTTGACATATAGCTGCGCCGCGTTCGCACATATGTCCAAACATAACTTTGCCCGCATGCAAAGAGTCCAAAATCGGTTTCTCCGTCGCTTGCTTGACCCTCCAGCCTTCGTTAGGAACATGGACCTGCACAGGGACATGAGGCTTCCCTCGATAGAAGCCTATGTGAAATATCTCACCAGGAGATACTTCGATAGCGCTTCGAATCATCCCAACCCGCTTGTAAAATCCACCGTGAACTACGTCCCAGACAACTCGATCCCCGTTGCCAAACGTTATAAACGCCGTCCGCGAAATCTCTTTGTCGATCCCGATGACGACATCGAGAACGCTAACAATTTCTACGCGTCCGCTCCCGCAACATATGTGTGCTCGCGCCCACGCCCGCGAAACCACCGTTCCCTCCGCAGGGGACGTACGGTTAACTTCGCTCCCGCACACCCGCCACGGCAACCCTCTGCGGCAACTCAAGCCTAGGTCTGATCCATCGGCATGGAGCCCTTGAGTCAAGCAGCCGTTCGCGCGATACAGTGACTCTACATTCACTAGCTTTCACAGCCATACATGACACTGCATTATACACACATGCACAACACACAGGTACATAGGTTCTGTAAGGGACCTTTTTTTTATTTTTTTGCCTAGTTAGATTAGACAAAAAATTTCAGACCACTAAATACACATACACATGTTCCTTCCCTCCTCCCAGGGAGCAGAAACATGTATATATGTATAGTTAGTTTAGATCGAATGATAAGGATTTAGTCAGATCGCGACTTAATTACATACGCGCAACTATCCGAGCCGAGGTTCGGCCACTTTGGCACCCTCGGATGTTGTTGCTTAGCTTTCGTGGCTGAGTGCCCTAAGCGCTCGCCCCCAAGCCCGGTAAAGCTGTAAAAGCCGTAAAGGCTCCAGGGCCCCTAAGGATAACAGTATAGTCAGTTCGAAAAAAAAAAAAAAACATGACTGGCTTCGAACCAGCATCTCATCTGATGTTATGTGACTATGTAGTAAGGTAAACAGTGTCATAGCGTGGGTTTCATCAGTCCGGTGCGTAGGCCAAATTTTTCGCCGTATTATTAAGTCTTTCGTTGGGTTGTGACACGACCATCGTGTAACTCCAGCCATAGTGGTTACGCTAAGTCGTGTCGCGTTCCGGGATCAACTAGTGTATATCCAATAATCAAACGTACAAACTAGGTACTTAATCTGTATCCGCCTGAGTCGCGACCACCATACGGGTGATAAACCCATCTCTCTGTGACGCTTTTCTGAATTGTCATGTTTCAGGACCAGTCAATGTTTATCCTCCAACTGCAGGGTTTGCAGGCCGGCATGACAGCGACGATCGGAGATGAACTCCGTGGTCTCCGTTTTTTTTTGAATAATACTGTATGGTACCAAAACATTATTATAATTGCATAAACATACAATTCCAATATTGCTTTACAACATTTTGAAAACTACCTTATAATTGGTGATTTTAATCTTAGTAACATATCCTGGAGTAATAATTCTAGCAACCATCCCCAAGCTGTTACTGAGAAAAGTAGTTTGTATTCTACATTATTATTGGACTTTATATCTTTGCACAATCTCCAACAATATAATAGTATTTGTAATCATAAAAATAAGATACTCGATTTGGTACTTTCTAACTGTTCCATTGATAGTTTGCTACATTGTCTACAACCTCTTAGCTGTGTTGATAATTATCATCCCCCTCTTGAGTGTTACATTGTTTTCAAAAGTAATGCTAAAAATGTAGTCTTTAATAACAACATAAATTATAACTTTTATAAATCCGACTATCTTAAAGTTACAGAATCTTTAAGAACAATATACTGGGACACAGAATTTTTGGGCTGTCAGACGCTAGACCAAATGCTAGATAAATTCTATTCAATTTTACACAATGTTATTGTTACCAATGTCCCACAAAAGAAGCATAGATCATGCAAATATCCAGTATGGTTTTCCAAAGATTTAATTCGTCGCTTACATGAAAAAAACAAATATCGTATACTTTTTTCTAAATATAAGAATCCCCGTGATAATTTATCTTTTTCAGTTTTAAAAAAGGTCTGTAATAGTATGGCTGTCTCATGTTATAATAATTATATACATTCAATTGAAAGTTCTATTAAAAGCAATCCTAAATTATTTTGGGCTTTCTTGAATCGGAAAAGGAAGTCCAGTAGTGTTTATCCTTCTAAAATGTGTTATAACGATCAACAAGCTACCCATGGTAAAGACATTTGTGACATATTCGCTAAATGTTTTTCTTCTGTTTTTAATAATAGTGCTAATAATCCTATTAACGTTAATTTAGATAAACATTTATTTAATCAGTCTAGTAGCCTATGTAATGTATCTTTTAGTGAAGATCAAGTGTCACGTCAAATAAGAAAACTTGATCATCGCAAGGGGGCGGGGTCAGATGGTATACCAGCGATATTCGTGTTAAAATGTTGTGATGAACTAGCTTACCCTCTTTCCTTAATCTTTAACAAATCGTTACTTAGTGGACACTTTCCTTCAGTCTGGAAAGAGGCATTAATCGTTCCTATTTTAAAATCTGGTACTACCACACTAGCAAGTAATTACAGACCCATTTCCCTACTTCCTGTTTTTGGAAAAATCTTTGAGTCGCTTTTGTATCCTGTTTTTACAAATCACATGAAACAATCTCTTTTCTCCCACCAACATGGTTTTGTAAGATCCCGCTCCACTGTTACTAACTTAGCGTCTTTTGTTAGTGATGTTGTTGATTTTGTAGACCGCGGCATCCCTGTGGATGTAATTTACACTGACTTCTGTAAAGCATTCGACAAAGTTGACCATAATATATTACTTACCAAACTATCATTGTTAGGCGTGTCGGGAAACCTTTTAGCCTGGTGTAAGTCATATCTATCAGAACGTAAATTTAGGGTTGTTGTTAATGGATTTAAATCAGATACCCAGATGACGTTATCAGGGGTGCCGCAAGGGTCCCACCTTGGTCCTGTGTTTTTTAACATTTTTATCAATGATATTATACATACTTTTCATAATTCTTCTATTTATTTATATGCTGATGATCTCAAAATAGTCAAAGCCATTTTCAATGACTCAGACTCTGCACTATTGCAAGATGATCTGCTTTGTTTTGCTGATTGGTGCAACAATAATAACATAAGTTTAAATACGGACAAATGTTACCATATGCGCTTCAGTAGAAAAAAAAAAAAGATTTGCCTGTAGCTTATTCGTTAAACCACCAAATTCTGCAGAGGATTGATTGTGTTAAAGATCTAGGTATCTATGTAGACAGTCGACTTAATTTCAATTTACATGTAGATAAAATTGTCACCAAATGTTACAAAATGCTGGGGTTTTTGCTTCGCAATTGTAAAGAGTTCAAACAAGTAAAGACCAAATTTTTAGTTTTTAACAGTTTCATCCGTTCCATTTTAGAATATGGCAGCACTGTATGGTCGCCCCTGTACTCTGTACATAAGAATCGTCTAGAAAGTGTTCAAAAAAGATTTTTATGGCATGCAGTCTTCCAGTGTAACATGGCCAAGACTCTGAAATCTTACCAGGATCGTCTTGAGCACTTTCAAATAAATTCCTTGGAGGACCGTAGACTGTTGTTGGACCATACATTCTTGTACAAGCTGGTCAATGGAATGCTGGACTGTCCTCATTTATTAAATAAAATTAACATTAACACTCCATATAAGTTACCCAGAAAAACAACATATGTTCCATTTAGCCCGAGAACCTTTAAAAGTAATCTGGGGCACTTCTCCTGCGTGGATAGAATGCAAAAACAATACAACAGCATAAGCAAAGATCCCAGCATTGACATATTTGGCCAGAGTTATAAATGCTTCAGAGACCATGTCTTGAAACACATTTGTGGTGACTAAGCACTTATGTTATATGTTATTTGTTTGTATTCTTATATCCTATTGATTTCATGTACATTTAAACCTTTTTAAACACTTTTTACACTACCTTTTTTGCATGTCAGAGCTACCTTTAATTAAGGCAACACTTAGATTTTAAGTTAAGCATATTGTATTTTTTTAAGTTTTTGTGAAGTGTATGCCTTGTTGGTTGCTTTAATAAATAAATAAATAAATAAATACAGAAAGTATAAGTAATGTTAGGGCTAAAATTTATTAATTATTTTGTATTGTACATGGTAAAAATAAAGAAGACAACCATATTTGTTTTCAAATCAAAAAATAATCCGGCAAGAAACTCGATTGGGCTTTTTTTTAATCCAACTATATGCAAACAATGTTTACAGTTAATAATCATATTAATAATTTAATGCATGCATAGAGAGGGTGTCACTTCCACACATCACTATCATTCACATTATGGTCCACCCTATAATAGCCTATTGACATTAAAGACCTCCTTGACATGGTCCTTTAACTCATTGTCTGGCAAATCAGTAATGTGCTTCGGAATCTTATTATAGAACCTACCACTATTACCCAAAAAACTTTTATAAGTCTTACTAAGACTTTTTGAGTTTTCTTATGAAGCCTCTTCATAACATTAGCGACCTTGTCTCAGCACCATATGCAATCACTGGCAACACACACTGGTCAAAGACTTTCGTGTTGAGACACTGCGGTATCTTGGACGAGAAGATGTTACGTAGTTTCCCAAACGCTGCCTAGCCGAGTTGGACTCGGATTAACCTCTTTCTTGACGTTGGATCTACCTAACTGGATAGTTTGCCTCAGGTATACATAATCATCAATAACTTCAAGCGTTCTCTGATCTTTACAGGAGTTGACGCTACATGGACGTTCGACATGATTTTCGTCTTTTCCATATTCATTCTAAGACGAACTCGTTCAGAGACTTTGCGAAAGCCATTGAGCATTGCACGGAGGTTCTCCGTGGTATCAGCCACGACTACTATGTTATCGGCAAACCGAAGGTGGGTGATGTACTCGCCGTTAATATTGATGCCTAGTCCTTCCCAGTCCAGAATCTTGAAAATATCTTCAGTTTAGAAGAGATAACGTCTCCTTGTTTGACTCCTCACTTCAATAGCATATGTTTCGAAATCTAATCCTGCAGTCGGACTGACATAGTGGTGTTTTCATAAAAATACTTCAACACTTCAACATACTGGTAATCAACTTAGCACCGCTGGATACATTGCAGTAAACCCCAGTTGTCAACGAATCGAAGGCTTTCTCGTAGTCCACAAATGCTAAGCAAAGGAGCCGGTTATACTCTTCGATCTTCTGTATAACATGCTGTTACACGTGTATGTGGTCTACAGTACTGAAGCTCTTTCTGAAATCGGCTTGTTGGGGAGGCTGAAAGTCGTCGAAACAGCGCGCATGGTGGTTCGCTATAACTCTCGATAATAGCTTATAAACATGGCTCAAAAGTGAGATGGGCCTATAATAATTCTTCACTAATCCTTCATGGATAACGAAACCGAACAAGGTTTGAAGGGCCCTAAATACTGGTTTTCCCCGCCCCCTTCAATAGTTCGGCTGTGTTTTCATCTTCGGGAGCTTTATTGTTTTTAACCAGTTTGAGAGTCATACTCATCTTGAACAAGCTGACGTCCGTGATATCTTCTGTATAGCGTCGGGTCAATCTAGCTCTTGAGTCTATTGCTAGATTCGTAATGGGTTTCTGCGTTTATATGTATAACTGTCCAAAAACCTATAGAGTCCATAGAAAATAGAAATTAATTTTTTCAATATGTTTAAGAAAATAATCGCATGTTAACATCATGTATCTTTTTAATAATTTACAAACTCGGTCTCGCTTTCTTCTAAATTAAACAGTTCGCACGTCACCTATTGTAAACTTATACAGAACCTTCACAACAACTCACAAAAAGTTTGATCGCAGTCGGATGGACGGTTTAAGAATACATATGTGACAAGGAAACTAACGTTTATCTATCTATATAAATAAAATGATTGCGGTCTGCCGTTGTGCGCGCATCACGCAAAGCTACTGGATTTGATCTTTTTATTTTATTTTATTACTTAGATGCTTGGCCCTTATAAAAAAATTAGTATCACGATATTTTGTAGTCCACACGGAAGCAGCCGTGAGCAAAGCTATTTTTACATATATGTATACTTATATAATTTGTTACACTATTTCGCATAGTGCCAATATAATTTATTAACTTCTTAAATATCGCTTATGTCCAGGAATATAATTGCATGTTCACATTCTGTATTCTTTCATAATTTTCCTAAATGTAACTTAGTGTCGATTATTCGTAATACGAGCCAAAAACAAAGTGATTAAAATAAGGAGTGAGTGAACAAGCAAAACGCTTACAACGTATCGTATCGAGCAGGATGTTATGCTCCACATGTAGAACCGGGACGTGCATTTCGAAATAATTCCCTTTACTTATATTTAGCTTATGGTTAACTTTTATTCAATGTAAGCGAAGAGATCTTTTTTCTTTAAATTACATCGCTTTAGCATTCGTCAGTGTAATAAATGTTTTATTCGCAACACCGTAATTGGAGTTCAATTCGCTCTTGTCCTCTGCTTCTTACGTCCTTGAATCTCTTAGTCATTTTGTAAATACATATATTCAACGTAGGCAAGTCACGTATACAATTGGTGGCTAACGTACTATAACTATAAGAGATAATAAAGGAGCAACTTGAAATTCACGTTGTCATTTCGGCTGAGTGCCTTTCACGCGCGTCACAGAGCCCAGCAAAGCTGATAAGGCTCTTCAGGTCAAAACAGCGTTATGCAAATGAAAAGTAAAAAGAGATCGCGGAAGAATAAGATAATGAACGCATGTGCGAAATCAAGCAATAAACATGAGTAAAGTATATATTAGAAAAAGAAAAGATGATGAAAGATATGATGAATTAATAAATGTGTATACTAAGCAGTTTTAATCATTGTTTATATAGGTACTAAGGAGTTATTTTACAATGTGTAACATTTTTTATTGCCAAAAAAGATTCACTTTTGCCACATGTACCAAGTTCCATATATACCTTGATTTGCATTGTTATTATAATATCTAGATTTGAAACTGCATTGATAATGTCTTCAGGTTGTTTGTTAAAATTAGCAGCATATATTTTTCCAACCAGAGTGGACATAATGCTGGAATATTTGCTTGCGTGCGAGCATTCCGGCATTCAGCTAATCTGAACTTTGCTTGGTGGTTGGGGCAGCTACCTTCCTTGCCCGTTCCAGGCTATGCCTTTGGATTAAGGCTTGGCCACAATCTCAACTGATGTTAAAGACGATGTTACCCAAGATGATAACACGTTAAGCCATATGGGGGATCATATGGATCTCAAATACAACTGCCGGAACACACCTATAAGTGCTTGGCGACAGATTTTCAAAATGAAAATGGTAGCTAGCCAGGCGGGTATTAAAAAATACTCTACCACTATGCTATGGTTACATCACGATGTTTTCCTACACCGAAAGCTCGGGATCATTGTAGGGATTGAAACTTACGTCGATCGACGCAGTGTCCGTACACAATACCACTAAGCTATCATTGCTATATGGCTTAATAAAACAACAACTTGGTTAACATGATAATCGTATATAACATTATGTAACTAAAGTCTGTAGGTGAATAACCGTAGGCGATATTGACGCCATCTCTTTAATTAGGGTCGCGTGGGCTTGACCCTTTAAATCGACCTATTGTATATTATACGCTCAATGAATACGAGTTTGTTAAGTTGGAGTTCGGTTGGCGATGTACCTACTCACTAAATACTCGTCGTTGGTGATGCTTATTAGAGTCTCAGACTAACAATTTTAAGCACAAACTGTGTAATTTTGGTAGAGTTTGTAATACTGGTCGCGAAGGTACCGACGTCATATTGTTGAGTAATTAAAGCTATTACTCATTCTTGCATATGTAATTCTATAAATGAGTAAGCGAGATGGGTATGTGTCTTCTATAGCTTTTGTTGACAAAAAATATTAAGGAAATACAAAATGGATTAGTACTACCGAAAAGTAATTCAAATCAGGTAAATAAAACGTAATTATTTGGTTACATTCATTATGACATCAGATTGAATTAGAAAATTTAAAATTATATTTCTAATAATAGATATTTTCTTCACGTTATCATAAAATGAAAAACCTTTCTTATCATTTGAAGTTACGAAGTTATGTATGTTCTTTTTATTTTTTAATAGAAAAATGCACTTATACACAATTCTTCCAATGTCACGTGGATGGAATATTTTTCTAATATTCAGAGTTCAAACAAAATGGTTTTACCCTTTTTTGGCAATCGAGTTTTTGTGGCAACCAAACCGAACTGTATCACACAAAATACCATCAATATCACAAAATATATAGAGTAAAATAAGGCAGGTTTATGAATAAAAATCATGTTTTGATTTTTAAAGGTTAAGGTTTTGAAAGGCTAAGATCTCGCATAAAGGATAAACCAAATTTATGCTATTTTGACTATTTTTACAATACAGAACTGCGCTATTAGTGGAAAATTAAACGTTTCCAATTAAATAGTTTCCAAAGTAACATACGTGTTGTACTTTTCGCAAGTGTATATACAACATCACACTGACAATCTATAATATTATTATAAAGAGACAAAATTTTCATGTTTGTAGGAGATCATTATTTCTAGTAATCTTCAGTTATTCTGATCGGTTGACGGTTTTATGTGTATGTAAGAATAGGAGTTAGCTTCGTACGGCAAATTTCGTAGCAACGGTCACAGTCCGGTGGGTGTGTTAGACCGATCCTCGCGGCCTCGTCGCGGTTCGTGACGCTTGTAATGAGAAATGCCTAAACCTTTGTTTTGATCATCATTTACGAAAATAAAATACTAGTTTATCAACAAATTATTGCTGGTATAATAAATCAAAGCTTAGTCCAGATTTACAATAAATATAATTAGTTAAATGTATCCCAACAAAAACATGGTTTAAAAAAACGTGCCAAGTCTCGATAGAGGCTTATAAAAAGTAGTGAAATCTCATAAACAGCCAAGTCTAGGAAGTAGATATAAGAAAACGCTTGGCTAAAATCAGGCCTATCTTTTACTCGTTAAATTCTATTCTTTAGAATCTACTGATGCTTATGATTACGTACTGCCGTTTTGTTGAGCCTTGAGTTTATAGCAAAAACGGTCAAGTCATGTAAAATTCCACAACATATACTTAATAAGAATATATTAACCTTATTGCCTTGTATTGGTATTCTTGAAAGACGATAGCCGCCATTGATCACATAAGCTCAACTACTATCTTTTCTCATAAACTCTCAGATCGAAGATCCCATCATAACCGACCATGTCGAAGAAACTCCCAGGGTGGGTTTGTTTATGGATTTCTTTCTCCGGACTTTTTGGTCGGCGGGAGGTGTTTTATATTTCCTTCTTACACTTTATGTGATAGACACATAGTTCACAACATTCGTTGTTAAATGATCATATACTAAATTTAGTCTTAAAGTATAGTAGGTTCTTATAGACGTAATGAGAGTTTAGACTGAGTATCGCAGAAGCCATGAGCCGCGCCGCGCCGTTCGCGTCATGCGCGGTTTGTCAAGTACAAAAGGATTGCTCACGCGAACGAAACGGTAGGTACTCAGGCGGCGCACGCGCACCTAATTGAAATAATTACCATGCATAAGTGACTTCTATATATAGAAGCGCTTACTCGCATTGGAAAATTGGACACTAAATAATGTCATTTTTTGTAGAAGTACGACAAACTGCAAAAACAACGACAGCCACCGGGAGATCAGGAACCCATTGCTGGTCGTCGCTATAATGCCTGCCTGCAAACCTCCCGACAGCGGGATATACACTGGCTGTTCCCTAAACGCGATAAAACAAAAGATAGTCACTGACGAGTGACGATGCGCAAGGAGGTCGCGATCCAGTCGGGATACAAATGTCGTGTCGACTCGTGTCCAAGAAAAACCAATAATGGGTTAATTGGTATTAATTAACCCAGTAAAACAATTGATACAATTCGCGACTTGACAAATTGAGATTATATTTAAAAATTGAAGTTAATTATTTAATCGGTTTAAAGCATAAAAAATACAAATCTAGAAAAAAAAATTGTTCATACATTCCCTTGGGAAAACTGAGATTTTCGTCTGGGAGTCACTTGATTATTATTATGTATTATACTACAAAAGTGGCAAACAAGCTTACGCCCCGTCTGATGGTAAGCGGCTTCCGTAGCCTATGGAAACTTATAATACCATAGGTAACACTAGCGTGTTGCCACCCTTGAACCCCCCATCCCCAAGGAGCTCTGGAAACCCTACTCACCGCCGGAATACAACACTAGGATTATAAGTATAAGTTTCAGCTGAAATTCTAGTAAACTCAGTTTTGTACATTAATACCTTTAACCTTAGTTTAATTTATTGAATGGTTTATGTTGTATATTTCTTTATTGAATTAAAAAAAAACTGTAATAAAATGTTATAATGAATAAATATTAATTTACGGGTAATATTTTCGACATATTTATTTATTCATTTTTGGGAAACATACAGATTATTTTACTTATAGCTTATCTTAAGAAACAAACTCATACACCAATTAAGTTCTACAAATATTATTACACACTGCACGTTGTATTATATAATTACAGGAACAATAATAATTATTTATTTACTAAATATAATATAAAGTGTAAAACCGAAATAATCACTATCACATAGACGACATAAGGCGATCTCCATGGTATGACCTTGTTATCGTATCGATGAAGAAAATACTACGAGTACTTATTTACGTTTATTTTACATAAATTCCCAGCCGAGATACAAATTGTATATCTTAAATGACTTGTGTTTTGAACACACAGTAGTTATTGTCCAACAAACATAGAGTTTAAGTGAATTTCTGCGTTAAAGTTAACGAATAAGATCAGTTCTTTGCTCTGCAAGATATTTCATCAGCATGTATGGTAAGTTTCAAAAGTTTTTCAACCTACAGTAAGCCTGAGCTTCCGGTGAAGAAAAACGTCGTGATGAAACATTAGTAGCAAGGTAGGTAGGAATTTTTCTGAAGCCCGCCTGACTAGCTACTACTCTCAAGTTGAAAACTCTGTCGTCAAGCAGATGCACTTGAAAGCTAATCCCCGTATGGGCTTACCCTTGTTACCTTCTTAGCCATATCGTTACTTAATATCAGGTAAAATTGTAGTCAAACGCTAAAACCTGTCTATATATATAATATACATAATAATAAAATTGACGTGTCTGCTTGTAATATCAAAATACCAGCTTTTTACTAAATGCATATGAAAGTATACATGGTACCTATAAAATTTACAATTTTTGTCTGCCTGTCTGTCCGTCCGTCTGTCTATCTGTCTGTGTGCTTGTTCCGGGTAATGTCCAAAACGGTGGGACCGATTTTGACGGGACTTTCACAGGCACATATCTGATGTAATAAGGAATAACTTAGGGTATTTTTATACTGGAAAAATAATTTGGGTTCCGTACAAAAAATAAAAAACCTCTTTTAATATCCACGGGAGCGGAGCCGCGTGCACAGCTAGTATGTATATAAAAATCAATGCGTTCTATACGTTTCTAAATTATTTATCTGTTTGTCATGAAGCTTTAGTTAGTTGGTGTGCGCACACCCACGAAGGTTTCTGTATTAGTACAACCACTTTACAACAGTTGGCGCGCAAGTCGTTTCATTTTCAGGAGAATGGTATTGACGCGAGGTCAAAAGCTAATAAAAAATAAAAAAGCGGTAGTACTCCTGTCGCTGTTCCAGTCTGATGGTATACTCGTAGTCGGATTACGCAGGCCGGAAATCAAGCGGCGATTCGCGATCGATTGTCGATCTCACGATGGTAGCCACTACTTTTAAATTATACTACGCTACCAATTATTTATTAAAACGCAGTCGGGACTTGTAGCAAATACCAGTTATTTACTATTTAAAGAGTGTATATCAGTGGCATAAAGTATACATTCATGCGAGTAAAGTAAGTATATTATGTAGCGGCATTACTGCGTTCATTACCGTGACGGAAACGAAGGACGGATTGATAGGTACGGTTTTAGGGTTCCGTGGCCGTTATGCTATGTTAAGACTTGGTAGACCTTAATATGTTGGGTCGGATGTCTTAGGAGTGTCGCGTTCCAGGATAAGTCGGTGTGTATCCTACATCCGAGGGAAGACGGCTACCATCAATGGATTTCTGATCTTTCGACGATTAATGTTTTTGGATTATACTGTGCTTGCTATCAGGCACAGTAGGTACAATTACTTTGCCGTGTTAATTTATAAAGAAAAAACCAGCGTGACAGGTAACTACCTCACAAATGGCCTCCTTCATCTCTGTCGCTTCGCTCTTGGCAGAGCGGTCGTGTTCACATCGAGGCGTCCACATCGGTGGTAGAAGCCGACACAGCTCTCCGCACGATCTTCCGCCATCTCTCTTTGTTTTCAGACTGTCTGGCGCAGTCAGATATACGGCATATGGCCTTAGGATATTACAAATTATTTAAAATGAGATGAAAGGAGACAGCCTCGCACATGACTATTTGATGACAAAGGAAGAATGGCTTGTTTTAACAGAACAAATATATACACATATAAGTTGTATATAAGAGTGGCAGAACCTGTGCAAGGTTCGACTGTGGAAGCATCACCTTCACACCTATTTCTGCCGCAAAGAAACAGTGCTCGCGCTGTTCTGTTCCTGGTTTAAAGGGTGCGGCTGACAACACGCACTATTTAAGTCCGATCCTTCGGTATGGAGCCCTCAAGCCTGCTGCTCACGCGATATAGTGACACTGCATTCACTAGCTACTTACATACAGTCATCACATTGCATTATACACACATACACTACATTCAGGTACATAGCTTCTGTAAAGGACCTTTTTTTGCCTAGTTCTACCTTCCTCCCAGAAGGCAAGAGACATGCATACATGTATAGTTAGTTAGATCGAATTCGGATAGGAATTGACTAGATCGCGATGGTTGCATATACGGCAACAGCCCAAGCCGAGGTCGGCCACTTTAGCACCCTTGCGCTTGTTGCCCTTTTTCTCGGTTGAATGCCTTAAGCGCTCGCTCACAAGTCCGGTGAAACTGTTAAGGCCTCCTGGCCAACAGTATAGTCAGTTCGAAAAAATAAAAACACGCACTATTATATCAACTCATTTAGAAACAGTTCAAGACCTTATGAGAGTTATCAACTTTTACTTATATCATTATAAAAAATACTAAAGTTATTTATAACAATAATCCATTTTTTTCTTATAATAATAATAGGGAATCGATTAGTTATAGGTTACAAGACAAGTAGCTGTAACGTTTTACATGTACATAACTCTATTTTTCCATTTAACTTAATGTACCGCTTTAAAAAAGAGGCTTACTGTGTGTCTGCAGGTATATCTATCCTAATATTATAAACACAAGAGTTTGTTTGTTTGAATGCGCTAATTTATTTAACAATCAGTCAGATTTGAGAAGTTCGTAATCCATTTTATATTCTATTTATTGAAGAAGGCTGTAGGTTATCTAATATCACGCTACAACTCTTAGGAGCGGAATAAATACCATACAAAGTGTAGGTCAGAAAGTACGCTAAGCGATAAAAAAAGTAATAATGCTGGGAGTAGTAGGGAGGGCCATGCGGTGCGACGCGGGGTATCAGGGGCTGATGGCTGCTGAACTGTGAGTGCCTAACTAAACTAAAAATATTGTTTACGCTAAAGTAGTACTGTAAATTTTACATTAATCAATAATTCCTTTGTTAAAATTGCCTTCTTTTTTACGTGAATATTAATTATAATATTTTAACAATCACATACGGAACCATTTCAGTTTATTCGAGTAACATATTTACTAAACGTGTTAAATGAAAAGAGGAAGTAAATATCCCGGAATTTACTTTGATTTGTAATTCATTGTTTTGCAATATAGTTTTTGTGTTCATACATAATTATCATACATAATAATAACACGTTACATACATAATGTAATGACTAAAAAAATTTATTTTAACTTTTAATTATTAGGAAGTGACGTATATAAGGAGGCAATAGTTTTTCAATCCAAACTCTTCATAACCATCACAGTCGTGCTGGTCGAGTGGTTTAGACAGGTGGAATATCGATTCGTTGTCAGCAAGTTCGACCCCCGGGATGTTCGGAATTCGCGTACATTTATTAATTCAAATTGGTAACACTATCGGAGAAGGTAAACATCGTGAGGAAACCTGAACGCCTGAGAAATGTTCTTGTAGTACCACTATATTGATTTCTTGATGTTTGAAGTCGCCAGTGCGTCGTCTGCTGGTTTGGGGATTAAACCTCCCTTTGGGAAGAGGCTTTTGCCCAGCAGTGAGACATTTACAGTTGGATATTATTATTATTTATTATAACACTTGATGGTAAGTAATGTGTAGCTTTAAATGTAAAGTAAATGCTGATTTTGTGTGAGCGATTCCCGCGGCTCGACGCGTGACTCGTATGAATCAGTACGTTTATCTTACAAAAGGCGCTGGTGAGGTGACTTCATACTGCTTGTAACTCATTTACATAAACTATAACTCATAGTACGATGTTTTTTAACCATGTATAATATATGTCGTACATAATTGAATACTCAACGTAAATACAAAATTGTGCGTGACGATCATTGACTTTTCCTGGTGGATCGAGAGGTTCTAACTACATAGCAATGTAGCATTTTTGTGGAGGTATTCCAACGAATCGTGTAGTACGTTCCAGAAATCAATTACATTTGTCGGTAAATCGTTGAATTAGTTTGACTGTTATTTTTTAATATTATTTAAAACTAGCGGTGCGTCCGTCGAAGTAAAAAGAGTACTAAAATACTTTCATTGAAATCTCATATTCATTGCAGGATTTGAATCCACGTCCTTCGGAACGAAATCCCAATGCACTTATACTGAGCAAACTCTGTTTGGAATTGACTTCCATTGTTGAGAATGTCTTTTCAGTCGTACATTTTTTAAAGAATGTTTATAGGTTTCAGCATTTGGCTACAATCTCACCTATTGTGATAGTGACACGTTAAGCCTAGTGGGCGAACTAGCTCTCAAGTGCAGCTGCAGAAACACATCTATATATTATCATAAGCGACATGTATATAATTAAACATTGAGTTGACTAAATATTATTATTTTTATATGATTTTCATGTAAAAGTATTTTTATCTTGGTGCAAAGTAAAATATCAATTATGAAATGGTACTTGTAATGGAACGCAACGACTACGGAAATGTCTATTGCGCAGTAATAATTACATTACTTTTTTGATATTAAAAAATATTCCCACCTAGAAAACTAAATTCCGAAGACAAATAGTAATAAAAAAAATACGAAAAAAAAAATATTGTGTCTTAATATAGAGGCATGAGAAAATTCGGTACTATGAATGGGCATTCTCCTTTGTGTCACCAACCGTCACTGTTATTTGTGTACTTTACCGTACTTACTATCAGTTGCTGTAAAATAAGCTGCTGGAAGACACATAAGTAGGTACATGGCTAAAGATTTTCAACTTGAGGGTGGTAGTTAGCCACGCGGGCATTAGAAAATACCCTAACACTATGCTCGATTAATGTCACATATAGGAATGCATATCTCTTCAGAAACTATATTTTAATTTCAGAAAGACATTTCACCTTGTTCTCAAGTGTTACCTGAGACGATTAAGAAATGATACTACTCGCTTAGATTTATTACAACATATCGAAACTATTTTATATAAGACGTTAGTTTGGTCAGGAATAGGCTTGTAACGTGTAACGCTGTTGGAGTACCTTACTAATAGAATAATATTTGTAATACATATTATAGCATTCATTACTAACATTGCGTACTAGTTAGAATTGTTATAAAACTAACAATCACGAGTCTCGATAACGCCTTCACGTGCACGATAATCCATTATACAAATAACAAGAAATAAAACAAAAAACTTATGAAACGTTGTAATAATTAATCTTAGTTACATTTCTCTACAATGCTAAGGTACAGGGACTGGCTGTGGAACCCGATTAACAGTGTACGAGCTTTTTTACATGATAAATCGCGTATGTTGTAACGTGTTTCTCTGCGCCAAAATAAGAGCAATCAATCACTTTAGTTGATTTTAATAAATGTACACTTCATCTAAGTCTGTAATATACTACTTAATTTAGGCTTTAAAAATGCATATACGAATGCCAAAACGCCAGTTTGGAAAACATTCCAATTACTGAGAAGTGCCGGCAAGAAACTCCAATGGATTTAGCAATAATTTTTAGTATTTTTACACTGTACGTTGCCTTGTTCACAATTGTTATAATAATATTTAGTGGACGTAAAGAAAGGAAGTCACTTTCAGACATCACTATCATTCACGTAATAATCCACTATATATATGGCTATTTATACAACAAAGGTGGCAAATAAGAATACGGATGCTCAATACTATAGGATCACTAGCGGGTTGTCGACCGTGAACCAGTTTACCCCAAAAGGCTCTGTAAAACCCTACTCATCGTAGGAACAAACCATATGGTTTTTTGGCTGGGAACTTCTGTAGTTTGGAGGTATTCCACCAGTCAGACTGAATCAAGTAGAAAGAAATATCTAAATAAATTTATCTGTGCCCTACCTTGATTCTTGAACTTATTATCCGGCAAATCAGCGAAGTGCTTAAGAAGTTCATTGTAGAACTTGACACAATTAACTAAAAAACTTTTATTTGTTGTTATGATGTTGTTAATCGATGAAATGGCTGAAAATTTAACTGGTGAAGCTTAGAACCGAGGAAGAAGAACCAACGCAACTGATAGAACACACTATCGCGTCGCCGCGTCGGGTGCCTAATGGGAAACACGCCGATGTTTATAATGGTCGCTAGCCAGGAGACAACTCTAAAATGCCTTATAACCGTTCAGGTTATCCAAGATCAGAATCGCTGTGGTTTAAGAAATCTTGCTATACATGGATCTCACCTTTTATGCCATTATAAGACCTGTCGTGATGTATGGATCTGAGAGCTAGGTATAAAAAGACGTATGAAAAAGAAAACATATGGCATAGATGCTAAAATGGAACTAAAATGGATAAGATTAGGAATGAGTGCATCAAAGGAAGAATGAAAATAGCACCTGTCACAGACAATTTGAGGAGTAATAAATAGGTTAGCGTGGTATGGTTAAAAGTCATATAACTAGAAGAGTGCTAAGTATGATGGCTGATAACGGAGTGATGAAAACCGAAGAAGGAAGGCATGAATTGTATGAGGAACGATATGTGTATGCAAGGTGTGAATACTAAGATGAAAGATGATAGAGTAGAGTGGAAGAGCAAACCATGTTGTGCCGATCCTACTTAGTTGGGATAAAAGTAAGAAGAAGAAGACACATTATCTCACCGTGTTATAGCCATTAATAGCTACAGATAATAAAAAATGGAATTAATAGCACAACAAAAGGGTCATCAATAAGTACTTTTGCGTATCTGTTCGTATCTATAGTGTCTCAGCGCACGCGCAGGCTGTAGCGGATTGGATTTTGAAACGCACAGCGCGCTCGTCTCGCTCGATGCCGCAAGCCGCATTCCGCGCCGAACCTCCGCGTGCGACGGGTTTGTCGCGACGTTCGAAGTGCCTACGCGCGTTCTACGATCGAATATTTGCTGTGTATGTGAACCTCCAACTGTGTACAATGTGTTATGGAGCTTGTTTAATTGTGATCGCCCTTGAGAGGGCATTGTAATTAGTGTTTGAAACTCATTTCGGACATAAAACACACAGGCTGAGTGCATTTTAAATTGTAATTTTTACATACCTTTTCGATTACGGTCATAACGAAATCGCGCCAACTTTATGTTATGTTCTATTGTGGAGGATTTTATGTGCACGCGTGAGTTTTCTTTAGGCTATAACGTTTTAGGGCCTACTATATTATAATTTACTATCGACTTTTACAGTTTTTAGAATTATTATTAAAAAAAACGTTAATATAATGTTTACTTCCGTGAACTGAATAAATGAGATTATGTCGGAATGCACACGGACGGAAAGCGTACATAAATGAACTTGTCTTGCTTTACCATCGAAAATCTATATTGATAATAAATTACTACCATCTTATAGAGCTTCTAGTAATGGCTTATATCATTAAGATGAAAATCTGACGCAGAGCTCGTATAAAGTGCGTTTTGGCATTTGCACAGTTTAATCAGTAACAAAAAAGGCTGATAAGCTAGACTATAATAATAACAATAACTGAATTTTAATAAAAAGTATATGTACAGCTTTTTACAAATATTTGCAATTTTTTTTCTTTTAATTAATTTATAAAGTAATAACTTATCTAATGATTATATTATAGTTGGATTACGTCTATAGGTATATGTTAAACAAATTAACTGTGTTAAATAATAACAATTTCTTTGACATATTATGCAAATGATTGTCTTTCAATTATTGCCATACATATTGAGACAAAACGTTTGACGTCACCCTTGCTGTTTGTTTTGTTATAGGTAACGTTTGTAAATTGTTGATATTATGTGTATCATGTTTCCAATTCATTGTTGTTGCGAAATTTAATAGCTATTTTCACTGTAAATTGAGATTTACGATAACATCAATATTATGAGCAAAGTTTTCTTTAAATTATCTGTAAGCTTAGGAGAAAATAATGCAAATGAATAATATTAAAACATATAATTTTAAAAACTACCTATACTTTTTCAAATCGATTCTTCGAAATCTAAACAATTAATAAAATATTCTCCTATATAAAATAATAATGTGCAATATTTTCGTGCTTACATGATGACACTGTAGGTATGTATAAATAACATGAAAATCTTTAATCAAAACTTTATTAGTAAAGTTGAAAGAGAACCTTTCCCGCGTTGGCGTTTAAAATTAGGTTTTATCTGATAGAGACTCAACCAATAAGTTTTAGTTGTTTTGGTCGGAGTGGTCACGAACTAACCAACTGCAGTAGTTGGAAATCCCAGACGATTGTAGTGTCATCGCAAATTACAATATACACATGTTTGTCGACACAAAAAAATCGGTGTTGCGCACTCGCGTGCCAAGGGTTTTGTTTCAAATGACTTCCAAGTTCCAACACACAATATTGTAGTTTTAGGTATTTAGTAAGAAAATTATTAATTAAAAAAACAGTATCTTTTTCAATCTGATTGAAACCGAGCCGGTTTTATTTTTATTTTTTGTTTTACTTTAAAACTTGTACTATTATCACATCGAATTTGACTCTTACATTACATACTCTATGAAACTATAAACCTGCTATTTATTTGTAAAGTTACAGGCCTTTAAAGGTAAGACGAACAGTGAGAGTAAGTAAAAGTAAAAGAGTTCCTTTTTTGGGAACATAACCCTAAAAATGTATATTCTTCCAGTGTAGACTATAATAGTTAATATTCCACTTAAATATTTTACTGTTTTATCGATTAAACCTTTAAGTGGATCAATCATCGTATCATTAAAATCATTGAATGATTCATCATTCAACTTTCAAGAATTTACTCTTATTTATGAGTCATTATTTGCAAATAACTTTGTACCGTACAACTTTAGGTTTTAGCCTACACTAGCGATTCACTTTTTTAAATAGCAGTTACCTTACTATAGTTGTTTTTAAATTGAATTTCATATTATGTTACTTATTTACAACCGGTTGAATGTCTCTATATCAGGGAAGTTTTGAAAGAACAGTTGCTTAGGCACTACTCCCTTATCGACGTTTATATTGGATAAATTTTATCTAGTTTTTGAACTACCATTGAAATGCGTACATTATTTCATCCCAAATAAATTCTACATTGAAAAGGGGTTGACTGCTGACATATAGAGAGGTATTAAGAAATGTTTATTGAGAAAGAAGATTTTTGAGTACATTATCTAATATGTTGAAGAGTTTGAAAAGTTAATCTTAACTACAAGTAGTTAGTATCAGTAGTTTATTTATTTATTTTATTATAGCTCACCAACATAACATAGCATTATACATTGGTACAAAAAACTATATGTACAAAGAAATTAAAATGCCGTTATATTTACAGGTGAACACGGCATGCACAGACAACATACTTAAGTAATAGATTTAACTAAAAACTAACAAACATTAAAATAAATAAGAATAATAAGATAAATAATTTGATAACAATAATAAGAGAAATTTAAACTAAAATAGATTAACATATTAATTAGCATATTAAAACTGCAATTCAGAGACAGAGAATTTATATCTAATATTTTTCTTTTGAATTTTGTAGTTTTATTAGAAAATATGCCGCAAGTTTTGTGTAATTTATTATATGTTTATAGTTAATGATGTAAGTAAGTTTATTCCTATAATATTGCCTTGTGAAACATCATTATCGTTAATAGAGTACAGAGTAATAGGTGCGCATGACAGCGTTGCAGACACTTCTGAATCTATAAGAAGATTCAATAAACTTTGTATTTTATTGAGTAGTTATTGCCAACTTTCTTATGGCCAACATAGATACGTTAGGCTACGTCCATTTACACCAAACCCGATGAAGCTGTAAAATTCTTCTGAGGTTTCAGGACCTTTAAGGCAAACAGTATAGTCACATCGAAAAAAAAAGTCCAATTACATGAGGTGCTGTTTTTAATTTAAGTCCTCCTTGCATTTGGTAATATATGGTAGGTCTCCCTGCTTTTCCTGATGTAAGTTTATCCTATAGTTTTTAGGGTTCCAAAGTCAAAAGGAACCCTTATAGTTTCGGTTTGCCCGTCTGTCTGTCCGTTGCTTAGCTCGGGGATTCATAGTACTAGAAAACTTTAATTTGGTATGGGTATACATATTAATCGCGTAGATGAAGTGGTAAAACGAAATCTTGAAAAAAAAATTTGCTTAGCGTACCTGCCCTACACGTAAAGTGGGAATGTTTTTTTTTCGTCATCGTGTGGTGTTTCGTTGTATAGATCGTTCTAAAATATTGTGGGTGTGTGAAAACTATTTTTCGATTCAACGATCCGTTTGCGAAATATTAAGCTTAAAATGCTAATTAAATATTATTATTTTGCTGCTTCATGTCACAAAATACCTATATAAGCGTTGTTACTGATATATTCTATGGGAATCCCGGACATATACAAAATGTTGTCGGTATATACATGTATCGTATCTGAATTAAAAATGTAAACTTCACTTTATACTTCCCCTTTCGTCTATATTCCGATGTGCATATAACGATTTTGTCACGGCGTTTGACTTCATTGTTCTTACAATTATTATTCGTATTTTTTTTTTAATTTCTTAGTTTGGCTACTGATCTCTTGATTGAAGAATATTACTATCATTATCAAGTGGAGGAATGCTTCTTATGATAGACTATTATTATGTCTGATCATGTCTTATTAAAATGACGATAATTCTACTAAACCCGTCATTTAGTGAAAAGTAATATTAGATGCATATTTCGCTTCATAAAACTCACCTTTCTTGGCTAAATAAGGAATAAAAGAAAACACAAATAACTTAAAAAAATAAGTCTGTCAATTATCGCAAAATAGATTATTTTTAAAACGAAACCCAATCGTCCTTGATAATTAAGTGTTTTATAAAAGCTGAGTATTTCTAACTGGTGCTAATTCTAAAAGTTCACTAGTCTGTTTTTGGTTTGCCTAAGGTTCCGAATAAAATGTGGTGTTATTGGGTGAAGGTGCTCGGTGGGCGTTTGATACCAAGAACGTCGAGAAGTGTTAGGATCTACGACACGCAACTTATCTCTTAGCACATTCGGATTTATGTTTATTTTTGTGTTGTTGATTTATCTACTTATGAATGTTTCACGGAGGTTAACATCTAGCTCTGTAAACATAACTTCTCTTTTTTATCCTCTCCCTTTCATATTACTTTTCTTACCATTATACCGAAAGGATTTGTATCATTTATCTTGACTGTGGACATTAATGAAACCTGTACTTTAATAAAACTGTAGAAAAACGGCTTAACCGATTTTTATAGAATATTATATACGAGAAGCCTATGGCATTGCTCAATTAATAGTTTTCAATAATATTACTAGACATAAAAATACGAGATGATACTATATCTATTTACTACGTAATAAACGCGTGCGGTGCCGTAAGGTAATAAAAAAATAAACAAACTTTACAAATGTGTTTTAATTGAAATTCACCATAAAATTACAAATCTAGCTTAATCACAAAATACCCAGTTTTCCCAAAATAACTTATGAAGAAAGCCCACTATTTGATTTTGCTTTTTTTATCGTTATAGGTTTGGCTTAGTGGCCACAATCTCACCTGATGATGATGTTACTTAAGTGACAATGTAGCCCAAGATGATAATACGCTAAAGCCAATGGAAGACTGGCTCTCAAGTGCAGCTGCCGGAACACACCTATTGGCGCTTGAAGACAAATTTTCAATTTGAGGGAGGTAGCTAGCCAGGCGGGCATTAGAAAAAGCTCTGCCACCATGCTATGGTTTCCTCACGATGTTTTCCTTCACTGAAAGCTCAGGGAAATCATATTAACCAATTCAACAGACTGATATCAATTGGTTTGACCGATTATTTGTTTCGTAACAACAGATTTACGAGAGCTTTCTCGCTCGTGCAATCTGCTTTGAATTATTCATTTCAAGTAGTTCTTTACTAATATATATATTTAATTTAAAATTTATCATCTTAATTGAAGATAGATTTAGAATCTTAACTACAGTATGATGGTAAAACAGTTCTAATGATTTGTAAGAGCTTGGCTTGGGCTTCCTTCAAATGGCAATTATCGGTATGATCCGGCAGTTGCACTGAATATCCTGTCCCATTTTCAGGCTTAGCGGAATACTATCCGCAATTACATCAAGTGAGATTGTGGTCACACTGTAACATACATATCCATTAAAAAAAAAACTTGTATCTTGTCTAGCAGGGAAGCAGCATTTGTAGTTGAGTTGATTAAACTTCGAGGGTATTAAGAAGACTGTTAAGACGCTTTAATTAGTTATATGCCTAGAACAAAGGCACCGATAATGGATGAATACTTAATTTAATTTAGATTAAATCGTTTATCCGAGACACGCATTATATTGATTATCCTCGTTTATGTGGTCATTTTATGATTAATCAGTAGCAACTTGGGGAATCGTTGGTAATTCGAAATAAATTGAGTTAGAAGAAGCGAAATAGCTAACGTTAGATCCGTAATTGGATGTGGGTAATATAGTTTAACTAGTGAGATCGTATGTGTTTATGAGTTGGTCAGTGTTTTTTCGGATGTTTTTTTTTGTGATTTGTTCAAACTGGTTCATAAGAACTGTATTTTATAACGTCTGTGTTTCTATAGAAGTTAATTGAATTAATGTAATTTCCTTATTTGTAGAAAACTTACATTAGAATTGATGATATATATTTCAAAAGTTACAGAATTCCCATAATTTGAAGTGATGATGGTACTGTGGGCTCGGAGACTGCTTTCATAGACTTAATTAAAATTCTACAGGGATCTTGAAGTTTTTATGAAAATTATCATAACAACCTTAACATGGTGGTAGGGGTAGTGCTCGCTTGGTTACGGTTCTAGGCTTAGTTTATTACTGTCTTTGGCTACGTCCTTACTTGAGGTGAGATTATAGTTAAATGCGGAAACTTTCATGCCTGTTCTAAACCATATAAAGTTGTTTATGAAAAATATACTAAACCTTTGGTGAGGTAGCGCACGCCTTTGCCACCTAGATGTAAAATTGAGATTGATAAAAAATAAGAGATATGTTAAATTCCTTTAAATTGTTTGATTTGGCCTCTTGTTATTTGTTTAGGACTGAAACGTGCGTTGAGATAGCGTTTGTATGTTGGTTACTTGTTTGGGGGTCGCTTAGAATCTTCATGGCGAAGCCAAGACATGTTTAATTTTTTTCTTGTCGTGTCTTGGAAATTTTAAACACACAAGCGGTATCGAACAAGTCTAAGGATAGACTTCGCTACCTCGTGCGTTTTCTCTACCGTTTGTATAGTTGTGTTCCGATGAATTATTCGAAATGATGCCAATGGCAATGGTGTCCCTTTCGCATCGGTAAGAAGTTCACCCCACACCTTGAAACCTAAATGGTCAAGGACAATCCGGTTTCAGAGGAGTTTCCTTGCGCAAACGCTCAGGATATAGAATGAGCTCCTTGATGAGGACTAATATAAGGTTCTTCACAAGGGAAGTGAATAGGTTTTTAAAGGGCCGGCAAGGGCTTGCAATGCTTCTGATGGTGCAAGCGTCCATAGGCTACGGTAACCGCTTATTATAAGGGGGTCCGCAAGCTTATATTGTCACCGTCGTGGTATAAAACAATTTTTACCCATTAAAGGATTTCACTAAATTCTCACAGAGAATTTCTTCCATTCTACTAGTTTAGTAAAATCATAGGAGTCATTGTACATTTGTGTAGATATATCTATCAACATACATCTATTATTCTAAAATGTCATCGGCTTTGATAATATCAATTAGACGCCGGGCTAGTAGATCTAATTGAAATGGTACAATGAAAACTGACAATCTTTAGAGAGCTAAATGTCGCAAGAACCGCCCGGAGAGCGTGAGAGTCAAGTCCATTGTGTAGCGGCTGGTTCTCACATAAAAATGTACATGCAACATCCAAGATTCTGGAGCAAGCGTACGTGAACTGAGCAAATGAGCGACTTTTGCGCAAGTTGCTGCTATTATTTGTAATTATTTTAATTGTTGACTGATTTATTAATCACTAGGTTTCACTCGCGGTTCTAGGTGTTCTGGAGTCTTTGGTTGCCAAGCAATTAAGTTAGTGAAATGTCGATTCATGGCTGGTTCAGCATTTTTTTTAATAGCATTTATCTCTAATAATTCGCATGAATCGACTGATGTCGAAGGAAAGCATCACAGAGAAACCGGTACCTCTCCTCAAGATCCTTTATACTACTATGGAGAGAAACATGGTTTCCACGGCGTTTCAAATCGGCAATATGCTATGGAGTAGGTATGGACTGACAGTGTTAAAGTTTTAGGTAAAAGTTTTTTTTTCCGGTTGTGATTAATTTATGAGTCACGTTTTCATTTGTATAAAGTTGAATTCACATTCAGCCTTAATGTCACCTTATAACTAATAATCGAGTAAATACATAGTAAATGACAGTTTTATGATTCTTCTAAAAAAATAATAATAATTAAGTAGCGTATTTTGCAGGCGCATTTAATCATTACCGACTATTAACAGTTTCACCTATTTTCTCATGAAATACCGCATCAATTATCTCATTTAGAAACAATTGCAGAGCGTCAAGCGAAAGTCGAAATGAATCCTAAAACATCAATCGATACACGCTATCATAAATACTTCACGGATCACGCGATATGTCGTGCACAGAACTCTTAAATAAACTGGAATGATACATCTTATTATTTGCTTTACAATAACGTATTGTTTTTTCGTTTACATTCTAAAATTGGATACATTGTGAGCATTGGTGATGAAAGCTCTCGATAATTACCTTTATGGTGTAATTTTAATGTTACTAATTGGGTAAGTAAGTCAAGAGGTCATCGGTAAGTCTTTCTCGATGATCTTATATTTTGACATACATATTATTATTGTTAGTAAGGCTTATTTATTTCTTGTAACAGTTGTTTCCAAACCAAGTCTAAGGTACTTCGCATCCCACCACTATCTACTATTGCGTAGTTCGTGGTTTCATGTAGCAAGTGGGTGACACACGCAATTTTTTTTTAAATGTGGTAGCTTTTTGAAAACTTCTAATCAATCACCTATTTGTTTTTTATCCATTGGCACTTCAACTTGTAAAACAAATAGAGTCAATGTGAAGGATCATTATGTGTAATGGTGGCGACCCACTCGGGTGCAGATACCATACTACCTCGCTAGATTACTGGATATAAACCGGCTGATCCCAAAATGCGACACGAAAGCGTACCACTATAGCGTTTGTTACACCTGGTTCGGTCGCGATCCAGTTGGACGGAATTTGTCATATCCTAGCACCCAACTTATGTTTATATACATTTATAGTACTGTATTAATGCTGCGTTTTCTAACATTCATATGCATGCCAACTTTAGTATCCAAGTCACCCAATTACAATTTAAAATTACCATTATACGTTCTCTATAAAAACTAATCTTTGATAACTTGAAGCCAGCAATGACTGTAACCTGCACCCAAAATCTTAAAACTGTATCATCACTCCGTTCCGTCCGCGTTGGTCCGTCACTGCGCCGCGCTGCGCCGGCCGCATTCCTTAACGTACATTGCGCGACGCGTCTGATCGGAATTATATTCCACTTCTTAGATTATTTTTTATTACTCTATGATCTATAACAATGTGAAGCGCCATCGAAAGTATAAAGATTTATGTCTCTATTTGTACTGCATTCCGTTGTTAGAAGGCGTGCTTGTTTGTGAACGCATCACTTGTGTAAAGGATTTTTCAATGAAATTATATTTTCGAAATCAAATCATTTGTACAAAAGAACATCATTTTTTATGTATGTTTCAAACATTAAGTTTATAATCTCTTGTTAGGGTCAATAAACTATTATACCCACACTTTGCTGTTCCTAACATATTATTGTATCTAAGAATATTAGGCACAACGGGAAATTTGTTTACACTATCAAAAGTCTTTTTGTATGAAATTTCATGGTAACTGAAGATATGAAATATCCGTTCCATACAAATTATTCCTGTCCGAAAACCACATTAACTTATGAGTTTTCATTATAAATGAACTTGTCACTAGTGGTTTATTTTTATTATAGAACAAGTCAGCGTGACAGTTTATCGTGTGTAACACAAAATAACAATAAATCAGAACACTTTTACAAAAAAACTAGTATTTGTGGCCTTACTTTAACCAATTATATGATCAGTTAAAACCAAGTGAGAGTGTTGTCAAATGCTTACTCGTAACAAAAAAAAACCTCAAAATTATATTCACAAAATCTCGTAGGCAAAAGATACAATAGGTTTCTCAAAGCGGCGCGCCGGATTAGCCATGTGAACGACAACTGTATTTAATTCTAATTAAAAACTGAGGTTACACGAAACAATTGTATCAGCGTTATAAAGAAACCTTGAGAAATTCATTATAATTCTATAATTATTGTTTAATGGATCCTTTCTTACAAGTTTTCTGAATTAAAAAAAACACGATTAACCGTTATCATTTCACTTACTCATGAATATTTTTTATATAGTCTTTTAAATAATTTTCAGAGATAGATAAAAATTAGATAGCACATTACAGTTTGAACAGCACGTCCGATCTCTATTTCGGCGCAATAAGTTATGCTGCAAAAATGCAATATGCATCGCCCATGACTATCTTGTTTTTATAACGGTTCCGGTGTCAAAAGGAACCCTTATGGTTTCGATATATCCGTCTGTCTGTCCGCGGCTTAGCTCAGAGATTCTTAACACTAGAAAGCTGTAATTTGGTATGGGTATACATATCAATCACGCCGACAAAATCTTAGAAATTGTTTAGGGTACCTCGCCTACACGTAAAATGGGAATGTTTTTTTTACCGGTACAGGAATCGAACAGATGACCTTTGAGTCTCGGGTTCGTTCCTCGCTGCCGCACCTGGCCAACTATTCCATTTCTAATTCTATATTCATATTGCGTGAATTTTTAGGTTGCGGGAGTTAAATGTTTAAAAAAAAACATGGTAAGATATGTAATATTAAATTAAAATTATGCATTATCTGTTTAAATATAGTGCGCAATGGCATCCGCTAATATTCAAGGATGAACAAACATTCAGATAAGATAACTTTAGTATTGGTTTGTGGAGATAAAATTAGCCCGTTTAATACAGCCGAATTTGTCAAACTGTTTCTGAGCCTTTCTACTTCTTCGACTTATTTTAGTGGCAAACGTGTGTTTATACACAATTCTACCAATAGTATGTACGTGGATATTAATATTTTTCTAATCATCAAAGTTTAAATATCGCAAGGGCGTTGTGTACAATATCGAAAGTAAATCACAATACGCCACCAATATTACATAATATAGGGTCAAATAAACCGACACATGGTAGATCAAGATCCCGCCTATTTGTCAAACAGTTTTAAGGGTTCCGTAGTCAAAGAGGAACTTTTATAGTTTTGCTTTGTTCGTCCGTCCTGTTCGTCCACGGCTTAGCTCAGAGAATCTTAGTACATACTAAAAAAGTGTAATTTGGTATGGTAAAAGTGTAATTAATTACGCCGGCAATTTGGTAAAATAAAATCTTGACGAAAATATTTTTTTTGTACTCCTTATACGTAAAGTGGGGATAAAAAAAATCCTAATTTGTTCTTTGTTGTGAAATGATCGCGTGCAAAAATATTATGGGTGTGTGAAAACCATTTTTCGCTTCAGGGATCCGTTTGCGAAATATTAAGCTTTTAATTGCTAATATTTTTTTAGAGTCAAGTGTGACCTCCTGCCAGCTAAATGGCTGTTTTTGGATATGTGAAAAAATTCATGGTAGTAGTATATATAATGAAGTTAAAAGGAAAACTATCACAGCTGAGTAGGTGTTACAAGTTAACGATGAATTCACCAATATATAAATTGTACTTGCATAAGTAAATAAAAAAGAAAATTTCGTACAAATTCCATTGAAAAATATTTAAAGCCCACTTCTAAGGCTGCGTATTGTGGCGGGTAACTACGGAACCCTACACTGCGCGTGGCCCGAGATGTACTTGGCCGGTTTCTTGTATTAACAGTTTTTTTTTAATATATATTAAACCAGCGCTTTCGGTTTAATGTCAAGTTTCTATTCGATTTCTGATATGGTATTTGAAACCATTTGGATCATTTGTGAACTAAAAAAAACAATTATAGAATGTCTTACCATTTCACCCTCATGGAATTAATGTTGTTATAATTTCATACATATTTGCATCCCCTACACGACTGAAATTTGGCAATATGGCAAATTTATTTATGTACCAGCCTTAATACTAAATATAATATGATTTGCCGTTTTGAAGCAGATTTTTATCTATTTCTGCTATCGCTTTGCTTTTGCGAAATATGCAATAAAGAGACGGATGTCAAAATTTTATATTTGCATTGGATCGGGTTCGTCAGGATTACATCATTGCATTCAAATAAATTGCTGATGCATATAATATAGAACGCTGCTCACGAGGGATCTTGTGTAACTGAATATTGTATTATTCATTCAAAATAAATAAATAAAAAACTAATCAAAAAAATTAATACAAAAATATTGTAATAATAACTTTTTATATTTCTAAGAACTATAGAGTCCACAGATTGTATTGTTTTTGTTTTAAAGTCACTGTAACAAGTTTTTAAGTATCTATTTTCCGATTGTAACATTCACGTTAAGTGTGAACATGTGCGTCACATGCATTTGTTCAAGGCGCCATCGTCTACGTCCCCGGTGTCCGCTTCTCGGAACAAACCATCTGAACTCTGTTTATTTACCTCTTTGCAAAATAATTCATCCCGGCCGTGGTATGAAAATTGTGACCTATTAAAGAAATATACAGCTCATATTAAATCCTCATTGTATTTCATTTTTGTGATAAACGATGAGAATAATCTCCACAATACGGTTCGTAGTCAGTGTAGGTCTGACGCAGTGTTTAGGCCAGGCCGGTAGTACGGCGCCGGGATTATTTGCTTCAATTACAAGCAGCTGTCGAGTGCGACCCCTCGCCTTTCCACGAAGGATTTATTACTGACCTATTAACTGGACACCTCTATGTTACAAGTGATTATTCATTGTCATTTTAATATATACATCCTCCTTTGTTTCCTTGAAACATTTTGAGCGGTAGCCAGAGAGGCGAAAATATAAATGCATTGCCATCAAGCAATATTTTCATATACATATTGCAATATTTCTTTCACTCCCAGCTAAAAATAATAAAAGGATTTTCAATGTAGGTACATTCTTCAGTCTGCTTACTGATGTACATCACTGTGTTATCGATAATGTAGTTCGACGTTTATCTACCCTCTAGTAGTTTATCGAGCGTGAAAATAACAATTTATCTACTTGCGTACACTGTGTAAGTTATGTACTACAGAGTACGACAAAATCGTTTCGTCGAAATGAAATTACCCGACCGAGTGTAACGGCAACGTTATCGATAGTTTAAAACTAGCAGGGTTGTCTCATGTGTACTTTTACATTAATTTCATATACCTATTTAAAGACAAATGCGATTAAGTAGTAATTTTCTAAGAAGAGTTTAGTATTGTAATATTTGGTTTGCATTATTGGGCTTTCATTATTAATCGCGCATATAAAATTCGTGTGTGTGCTGCTGACCGTTGAGGAGTTTCCTCGTAGAAAGCCTAAGTCGAAAGCGATAAGTCTAAAATTATAATTGAGACTTTTTTTGTAGTAGCACGAATAGTTACGACACTGTTCCTGATGGTAACAGTCCAATTCAAAGACAACAGTGACCACTTAGAGATCAGCAATCTATCATCGGTTGTTGCTGTCATACCGGTCTACAAGCTTTCCGTAGCTGGATACTTAGTGGCTGATCCCGTAACGCGTTAAATCAAAAGAAAATCACTGTGAATGCTTCATCACCATACGCAGATGGTCATGTACGTCAGGTTTCCTGTAGAAGCTCATTGGTTGGTTGCAGAGGCCCATTATCTGCAAAATCAAGAATACTAAATGACTTTTTGCGTCTTTCATAACGTAGAAAAAAGAGTTGCTCAAAGAATATGATTTTCGTAATGCCCTTATCGTAACATTAATATATTTACCTTATATAGCAAAAAGGGAAAGTATCGCTTTATCTGTTGTACATATTGGTGACAACCCTGTCAGTGATAGTCACTCATTCTAAAACAAACACATAATTAAAATATTATCAACAGAAAGCATAGGCACTTGGGCAACACCCGAGCTATGATTTATTTTATTGTTTTGTCACTAAAGCTCCTAATGCTGGAGTGAGATAGTCATATATGTATTTCATATCATGCAGTCCAGGCATAATAAAAATAATAAAAGTTTAAAACTTGGTAGTGTTGACTTCAAAAATCTATCATAATATACATTCAATTAATTTGAATATCCGTTTTGTAAAACTTTTGTTGAAACCTACATGAAAAAACACGATTTAATAATAATTTAATATATATAGATTTCCTCTTTAAACGTTGATTTTTTAGATTTAGCATTTTACACATGTCGAAGCATGACGTTTTCTTTTAAATGGATATGAAATATAATATTTGCTTTTATTAGCATTTCTTTGTTGGCGACCTTTTTGTATCCCTTGCTCTAAATTTGCTTTTTTAACAAATCTGGGGATACTAATTTACATTTATACAAAGGTAGTATATACTAATTAATTTAGCGATATGACGCTATTTTTCCCAGTTAATTCTATTGCGTGGCTACTAAACCCTGTTAGATAGATTTTCGTATTTCGGCATTTATTGAAGTGTCTGAAAATAGCTAAAGAATTAACTAGATTGCTTTGACAATTCAAATTCGTATATAATTAAGTAATCCCATCCAATAATTCAATATATGTAATAATCAAACATTCTTAAAGTAATTATTTACTTAAATAAGCTTTTGTCAAAATAACGCCATTTTTATAGAATAAACGCTCTGCCAATAAAAAAATTTAAGTTTTGTTTGGAGTAGCGAATATCGTTGGTTGAATTGCTTGAGCCGTTTACTCAATTGTGTCCGCCCAAACAGCACTTGTGTTCAAATGTTCTCAAGACGTTCTGTCTTCGTTGACGTTCAGATCCAAACACCCAAGGACATTGTCTAATTGAAACGTTAATTGGATCGAATTGACCGAATGATTATCTTTTATGTTCATTGACCGCTTCAGGATGATTTTCAACGGTTGTAATGGATGCTTCCAGCAAGTTGTGTAGTTCTTTTAAGTTCTCTCTATAATTAATTATTTTTCCCGAGAACTCTAATTAATATTCTTGTTTGTTGGTAAGCAGGTATAAGTTACAATGTAATTGGCATTTCCTTAGTTATAAAAGACCGTAAATAAAACTAAGATAGAAATAGACGTGGTTTTAAAAAAAAACGTTTTTGGATATTCGCAACAAGCATATTCGGCAGAGTCTTTCATCTGAATACATTATATTATTTAGAACGAGGATTGTCTATAAGTGTGAATTTCAAAACCTAAAACGAGTCCAAGTTTTCCGCGATGAAAGACTGCGTCGAACCGATAATAACCGGAAATTTTGTAGTGGTCGGCTGGCTAGTAATTGCAGTCAAATTTAAACCATCAACAAGCACCTAGTAGCTTGTTTGTTTCGCGCGTTGTACTAAGCAGGAAGTCTTCTATCCAGACTTAGCATGTTACCATTTACAATCGCATGGTCACTTAAGAATTAACATCAGATAAGATTGTCGTTAAAAAATCGAAATCAATTTAAGCCTTAAGAAGACCAAGAAAAAAAGGAGTAAATAAAAACAAAAATGATCAAAATCTATTCAATAGTTTTTGCGTGATGCGTCCATAACGACAATCTTAAATCATTTTATTTACATAGATTTTATAGTGGATATATAGATAGGGTTCATTTCTAGACATCACTGTCGTTCACGTAATCATCAAATCTTGTTCGGCATGGTGCTTGAATGCATTGTCCGGCAAATCGGTAATGTGTTGAAATACACTACTATAAAAATGAAACAATATTTAAGTCATAAAAACGGAAATCTGTAGGTACTGATATTTAAAATAATTGTTTATAAACAGATGAATTCTGTTAACATTGAAATGCTGAAATAAAACCTTATCTTTGAATTTGACATTGTCAAGTACGCTGTACGCGTGTTCAACGCAATGCACTGTGTTGCCTCTATTGGGTTATCCCACGTTTATTCAGCTCTTGGTATCTCTGTCGCAATACCACAGGACACACTGGGTCGCGTGATTAAAAAAATAAACAAAATCACCAAGTAACCATAAAAATTAGCCGTAATTACAGCTTTAGCAAGATACGTTGACAAATTTAGGTACCTATTTATGATTCTTTTAAGCTTATGAAAGTAATTAATTTTTTCTTGCATATTTTTTTTTTAGTTGTTATTAAGGTGAGCCTTCCTTGGGCATGTTTGGGGAATATTAATTAAGGAAATGTATAAAGTAAAAAAAAACTTGGTACATATAATATGCGATTTGGATGAGCACGTGGTTTAAAAGGATTAATGGTTTAATGCCACAGCAAAAAGGGGATGCCTTGAAAGTATACTCAAAAGAAAATTTCATACATTTTTGACTCTTGTTAAACAACTTTAATTATGTATAAACTCTGTAAATGTTACATTGCTGGGCGAAGGTCTCTTCCCGAGGAATGACACAATGTTCATCGTCACACCACCCCACGACGTATTAGAGAGTTTAACGAAATATATAGTTCTTTAACTTAAGCAATATGTAGTGATACACAAAGAACATTTCTCAAGCCAATGCATTTAGGTTTCTCGCGATAGTTTTTTTCTGTAAAGACGGTGACGGGTGAAGGTGACGTCAGATAATTAGTAACAGTATTAATTATTTCAAAATTGGTAAATGTATGCGATGTCGAAGTTCGAACCTGCGGACGTCGGTCTAGTTATTTGACCACAATGTCTTATTACTCTTAACGTGTCTCTATAATGGTAATTTTAAAGGTAAAGATGTAGAAAGTTCAAGTTTAAAATGGCATCGTTTTATTAAATTACACTCGTTCAGGTATACATATATGGTTTCTTTGTGTGTGTTTTTTAATAATACAATAATATTATTTTATATTTTACTTATCAAGGGTTACTTTGTTTCTTTTATGGGTTTACGACTGTGATCCAAATGTCAATATGTAAGGGTTAGCATATTAGATTAAAATTATAAATGCCCCTCTCTACATACAAAGTAATATTTATATCTATTACCTTTTCTTAAAGAACTTTGAACTGATGAACTGCTTAAAAATACATTAATGTTAGGGGTATTTAAATATATTATTATTTTCTAATATATATGATTATATTATATTATTTCCTAATTATTCTTGTACTCTACAAACATAGCTCTAACAAGAGGACGCCTCCCTTATTAAAATTGTCTAAGGAGCTTTTGTGGCAACTTAAAATTCATGTTCCTAGTCATTATTTATAGTTTTTTTTTTATACTACAAAGGTGGCAAACAGGCATACGGCCCGCCTGATCGTAAGCGGCTACCGTAGCGTATGAACGCCTGCAATACCATAGGTATCACAAGCGCGTTGCTGACCTTGAACCCACCCTTTCCCCAAGGAGCTCTGGAAACCCTACTCACCGCAGGAACACAATACTAGGTCATTTGGCTGCGATCTTCTGTAGGGTGGAGGTATTCCACCAGTCGCGGTGCCTCAAGTAGAGACAAATCTCCAAAGAAAATTATCTGTGCCCTACCTATCTTTTTTGTCCACTTTGATTGTGCACAATTATGTTAGTACAAGAAGAGCCGCATCCGTACCACAGCCAAACTCTCAGAAATTGTGAAAAAAAAATTGTTCGACTACAAAGTCAGTAGAATACTTAGTATTATGGACGTATGTATGGTACGGGATTATACGGAATGATTATACGGATTATTATATTATACGGGATGTTAAAGTGACCTTGACACGCCTGACTCCTCCTTTAATTTAATAACTACGTTCTGTACACATCTTTATTATATGTTTAATGAATAAAAATAAATTTTCTAAATGAAAATTGTTTTTACGACGATTGTAGTAGTAGTAGTATAGTTCTTCCCTTTCATCAAAAGGAAAAGGCAAAGGTATCTAAGACCATACAGCCAAGTCAAACGTATATGATGATTTCAGTATTAGTATGGTAACAAGATGGCGGCTCCCTTGTTAGAACTTCCTTGGGAGTTTTTGTGGCCTATCAGAATTAACGGTCCATGTTATTATTTCCAATCCACTTTACTTCTGCACATCAACTAAACTTTATTATGCAAAATGCCGCCTGTTTTTACACAATATAGGGCCAAAAAATACAAATTTATGAATAAAATCAAAAACCACTACATGAAAGTCTGAGATCCCACCAAAAACTTCTTACGGCGATTGTGAACATCCAAGTCTTTAACTGTGAGCAGCTAAAGCAGCTAAGTAATACTATAAAACTTCTGTAAAGATGGCGCGCGGGAAGCGACTTGGGTATGCTCTAGCTCTCATATTAACCAATCAGATGCGATACATTCTATTTTACTAAGATTCACATTTGAAATATTTTTCTTCTTCTGCTTTTATTTGTGATCTATGAAACATACAATATAATTCACATAATATAGGCGCAATGTATACAAAATTAACCTAATATTAAGTCAATGACAGTCAAAGTTGTACCCCAGAAAACCAATTTTCTGGTGGTTTGATTTGCTACTAAGTATAGCTACTGCACTGAGCACTAGTAATAAGTACGACGTCTTTATGGTTGGTATGTTTGCACGATAAATGAAGTAAATACGATGATAGTATTGAATGTGTTTCCGAGAACTCGAACGATTGCAATAGGATATTTTTATACAGGTTTTTCCAGATAGCTGATAATGATCAAGGTCTGTCTTTCTTTTATAAATAAACTGTGGCAAGTAATTTTCCTCAATGAATATTATACATTTTATTATCACGTTATGTTCGATACCGGGTGAGTCTTATTGTATACCTTTTTTAAATATTAAAAATTGTAGAAAATGTAACAATATATATCTATACAAATACACACATTTACATTCCTAAAAGAAATGAATTGATTAAAAGAAGATTAAATAAAGTCGAATAAAACAAATTATTTATCTTAAATAAATATTATAGTTTATATTAACGGAAATATATTTTTAAAAATACTTCAAATATTTACTGCATACAATAGCCACTTATGTGCGTTATCGTTCATGTAAAGGAAAATTTTCAAATTGAAATCTATTTTCTAAGAGAGAGAGCGCATTTTCGCTTACAATGAACATCAGTTTCACAGCAAGATCGAAAATACATAAATTCACGCGAGTTGAATATAAATAAATCAATATTATTGACTGTTAGGATTGATTCATGATACATTGCTGATGTTTAAATAAACTATAAGAAATAAACAATACGAATTGACGAGTTTCTCACGATCTATACGGAATTATTAATATTTTTATGGTATTGCAAATAACTTTTACAGTTTAGAATCGTTTTTAAGAATCCTTACTTGTTTAGGTACTGACGTTAGAATTAATGGTTTCGAATTGAATCAATTAAACGTAGTTAGTGGATCACCTTTGTAACCTATTTGTCAATTGTTAATCAGCTTAGGATTATTATTTTTTTTTTCTTTCAAAACGTGAAATCTTTCGCATACAATTAAAAATCAGTGGTCGTGTAAAGTACATCAACATATTATAAACTGTTTCTTCTCTTTGCCATGGAGTCCTTCAAACATAACGTGAGGAGCCATTTGAGCATGCCGGCATGACACCGATGACTGACGATGTATTGTACATCTCTTACCTATGTTATTGTATTGCACTGTGCTTATCACAGATAAAATAAAACAAAGTTATCTTAAGTAGGTCGACTATTACTCGTTAACTTGTAAAGCCTACTTAGCTTTCCTTTTAACTTCCTTATAATTATATACTACATCCGTGATTTTTCACATATCTAATACCAACCATTTAGCTGGTGGGTGGGGGAGGAAGACACTTAACTCTAACAATAGTTAGCACTTTAAAGTTTAATATTTCGTAAACGGATCCCTAAATCGAATAATTGTTTTGAATGACCTATCCAGCGAAACCCGGTGTGGGTTTCAGAGGTCAGACGAGAAAAGAAATCATCCCCAAACGTGTAGTGGTACCTCCACTACACTAAAAAAAATACTCCAAAAAAAATTTTACGACTTTGTCAGCATGATTAATATGTAATATATACACCCATACCGAATTACAACTTTCTAGTACTAAGAATTTGACCTAAACTGCAGATAATTCGACGTGATATAGTAGGTACGTTTTAGTGAAGCGATGAGCACCTTTGCAACTTCAAAACTTATCGGGGAGGTGTACGTTTTCAAAATATCAAGTTCGGTGTTATTGTATTTAAATTCACATCAGTCGTGAATAACATGCAAACTTTATCACGTAAACTGCAAAGCTTCAAAAAAAAAAAAAAACTAAACTTGCAGAATATAGGGAAAATTGTGGTAAGGTAGCATAAGGCTATGGAACTAAAAATACTAAAATGCATGATCCCAGGTGAAATTCTCCCCAAAACACGCATAAAATATTCATCAAAATTTGCTTCTAAAACTAAACGTTATAGATTAAATAGAAATTATATCTTGTAAATATTGAATCTCACTACATTATAACAACACTTTATAAATAATTGTCGGACAGTGAACGAACCGTGTGGTGAATTCATAATTATTTCGTTAGGGATTCCACGGGTCATGTGTTATAACGTTTTATAGATATATTTTTATAGTATATTGTTGTCTATTTTTATTGATATTTTATATTGTTTTAAACTGATCGATCGCGTGAGAGTTCGTGTAGATATTTCTAATGTTATTTTTATTGAGCGCTGTCGTAGATATCCTTCTGTTTTTCCTGACAATGATTTCCAATGAGTCGGCGTTAGAAACGTTGTATTACTTCTTCTTCTTTCTGTTTAATAGCAACTGTATTCATCCATAATAATGTCAACGTCATGTGAATAGATAATTTACCTACCTAATTATTCTTGTAACTTACACTGTACTTGTAAAAACACTAAAGAAGGTGGCGGCTACCTTGTTCAAACAGTCGAGAGAGCTTTTATGGCTACTTCAAATGCACGTTCATAGTTATTATTTATATTATATATTAAATACTAGCTGTGCCCGAGGCTCCGCTTGCGTGGTCTACTAAATTTTTTTTCTTTTTTGCGCGGTACCTTAATTATTTTTCTCAAATAAAAGTAAACTAAGTTATTCTTTATAACATCAACTATCTGCCTGTGAATTCCCACCAAAATCGATCCAACCGTTTCGGAGATTATCCGGAACAAAATAACAGACAAAAAAAAAAAGTTTTTTTTTTTTTGTTGTAGTTACCGTGTATACTTTCATATGCATTTAGTAAAAAAACATTAGAAACAGACACTTCAATTTTATTTTATATATAGACAATTAATTAATATATGAAATGTAGGGCACAGAGAAATTTCTTTGGACATTTCTCTCTACTTAGGGTAGTGTGATTGGGGGAATATCTCCACCCTATAGAAGATGGTAGCCAAATAACCTTGTACTTATTGTGTTCCTGCGGTGAGTAGGGTTTCCAGAAGTCTTTGGGGTCAAGGAGTTCAAGGTCGGCAAAGCGCTAGTGATATCTGTGATATCATAGGCTACGGTAGCCTCTTACCATCAGACGAGCCGTGTGCTTGTTTGCCATTTTTGCAGTATAAAAAAAATCTACTTAATACAACATCTAACCTAAATCATGTAAAGTGCCGCCAAAATTATACATTATTATACAATAATATAAATGTATGAATAAAAAACTAAAACCACTAACATGACAGTACAAGATCTCGCGAAAAACTCCGTCTGGATTAATTTCATAGAAAAATATCCCCTCGGGCTGTGTGTTCATGTGTACACAATAAAAAAAAGATTCCATACATAAATATAGACAATACAATACATGTTACGTAAATTCATTTCAGACCGTTTTTATTGAGTTCCTCGAATTGATTAAGTATTCGGATCCCGCTTGATGCGATTTGTATGACACGGGTTCACTCAATAATTGTATTGTGTTTGAGAACCGAGTATTATCGTATGCGACATGATTATTTCAAACTGGCAATGCGTTTCCGTTGTCCTGAACAAAATAAAGAACGGAAAAATAAACATCGATGAATTGTTTTGACAGCCTTATGTAATATTCGCAATGCAATATGTAGTATATGCAGTTTTATTACCGAAAAATCTATAGTATTTTTCCTATTTAGGCGATGACTTATTGTATATACAATATCCATTTTCATCTGACGTTTTTACTATGTAGCCGAAGATGGTAGCATTCTAAGTCTAAAGGGACTTGTTCTCAAGTGCAATTTTTTTTTTTTTTTTTTTTTTTTTTTTTTTTTTTTCGAACTGACTATACTGTTAGCCTTAGGGGCCCTGGAGCCTTTACGGCTTTTACAGCTTTACCGGGCTTGGGGGCGAGCGCTTAGGGCACTCAGCCACGAAAACTAAGCAACAACATCCGAGGGTGCCAAAGTGGCCGAACCTCGGCTCGGACTGTTGCGCGTATGCAATTAAGTCGCGATCTGACTAATTCCCTATCCGTAATTCGATCTAAACTAACTATACATATATACATGTTTCTGCCCCCTGGGAGGAGGGAAGGAACATGTGTATGTGTATTTAGTGGTCTGAAATTTTTTGTCTAATCTAACTAGGCAAAAAAAGAAAAAAAAAAGGTCCCTTACAGAACCTATGTACCTATGTGTGTTGTGCATGTGTGTATAATGCAGTGTCATGTATGGCTGTGAAAGCTAGTGATTGTAGAGTCACTTGTATCGCGCGAGCGGCTGCTTGGCTCAAGGGCTCCATGCCGATGGATCGGACCTAGGCTTGAGTTGCCGCAGAGGAGGGCGGTCGTGGCGGGTGTGCGGGAGCGAAGTTAACCGTACGTCCCCTGCGGAGGGAACGGTGGTTTCGCGGGCGTGGGCGCGAGCACGCATATGTTGCGGGAGCGGACGCGTAGAAATTGTTAGCGTTCTCGATGTCGTCATCGGGATCGACAAAGAGATTTCGCGGACGGCGTTTATAACGTTTGGCAACGGGGATCGAGTTGTCTGGGACGTAGTTCACGGTGGATTTTACGAGCGGGTTGGGATGATTCGAAGCGCTATCGAAGTATCTCCTGGTGAGATATTTCACATAGGCTTCTATCGAGGGAAGCCTCATGTCCCTGTGCAGGTCCATGTTCCTAACGAAGGCTGGAGGGTCAAGCAGGCGACGGAGAAACCGATTTTGGACTCTTTGCATGCGGGCAAAGTTATGTTTGGACATATGTGCGAACGCGGCGCAGCTATATGTCAAGATCGGACGGACGCACATCTTGTACAGTGTGAGCTTATGTCTTAAGGACATTTTGCTTACCGAACTGAGCAAGGGTCGCAAGCGGGAAAGGATCCAGATGGCCCTATTCCTGACTATAGTAACGTGTGCGTTGAAGTTAAGCTTCGAGTCGAGGGTGACACCCAGATATTTAGTCTTGGTGGCCCAAGGGATATTCGTACCGAATAATGAGAGGGGTCCTACCGTGCGTGGTAGTTTGCATGTATGCGGTTCGAACATAATCGCGGCGCTCTTTACCGGATTAATAGCTATTCGCCACGTTCGAAACCACTCCCCGAGAGTGGTTACGGCACGTTGGACTGCGCAGGCGAGATTTTTTCTGTGTCTGTTTGACGCATATATGACTGTGTCGTCAGCGTAGAGCCCTACCTCGACCCCGGGGGGCTTCGGGAGGTCGCTGACGTACAGATTGAAAAGGCAAGGCGCCAGAATGGAACCTTGCGGGACGCCTGAGCGTATAGGGTGGGCGGTAGATAGTACTCCTTCCACTCGGTAGTGGAAGGTGCGGTCGCGTAGAAAATCGTGAACTAGATGAACTAACCTATCCGGGACTTCTAATTGATGTAGCTTGTGGACTAGTCCGGCATGCCAGACCTTATCGAAGGCCTTAGCTACGTCGAAAAAGACCGCAAGCGTACGGGCGGGGGCGATACTACTTTTGGCAAAGTTGCTCGTGATGTGCTCCGTGAGGCGGTGCACTTGATGTGTACACGAGTGTCGGGCGCGAAAACCGAACTGTTCGGGAGGGTATAGATTTTTAATATCTATAACGGTTTTGAGACGGTTCAGAAGGAGCCGCTCGTAAAGTTTCCCTAGTGTGTTTAAAAGGCTGATCGGGCGATAGCTATCGGGAAGCGAAGCTTTTTTGCCGGGCTTGTGAATACCTATAACTATAGCTTTTTTCCAGACGGCTGGAAAATAGCAGTGGGCTATGGCTACATTGAAGATGCAGACCAAAAGAGCTATGAGGTGATCGGGAAGAAGTTTAAGTACTTCATTCCTGATACCGTCGGGGCCGGGGGACTTTCTAGGCTTAAGGCCTTTAATAACAGAACAAATCTCGTCATGCGTGACCGGGTTTAACGTTTCCGCGGGGGGAATCGTCGTTAGTTCCTGAACGGCGGTCTCGATGGTTTCGATGTGGGCAGTGTCTACGTTGTCGCAGTTTGGAGAGCACTGGCTCTCCAAGCTTGCGGCAAGGCATTCTGCCTTATCGTCACTATCGAACGCGGGTGGGAGATCGGGGCCCCTTTCGAGGGGCGGCATCAGGGCGGAAGCTTCTAACTTCAGAGAGCGGGCGAGGTTCCAGTAAGCCAGATGGGACGGCTTGAGACCCTCTAGGAGGTTATCCCACCGGTGACCTCTGTACTCGCCGATGCGAGTTCTAACCTCTCTCTGAAGTCGCCGTAACCTACAGGTGTTATCCCTCGTCGGATAAGAATCGTGTGCACGTGTCGCGGCGTTCTTTTCAGTGATTAACGCTCGTAAGCCGGGGGGGAGTATAAAACGGCGTTCGTTTGCCGCTTGCACCTCTCTCGAGGCCTCCCTTACACCGGTTTGGAGGTAGTCGACCAGGGAATCGATCGCTAAGTCGGCGTCTGCTGTTGACTCTAATACGTCGGGGATCCTAGCTAAGCTGGACGGGGTAGCGTTATCGGTTAGGTAACGATTTAATATCGCGTAGTCAACTACTTTGACTTTTGGCGGACTGGAGTCGAACGGTTGCCCGAGTTGTAAGATAACCGGGCGGTGATCGGAGTCCAGTTCGTGTACGACTTCTATAAGTCGTAACCGAAGTGAGACACCTTTGAGGAGGGCTATGTCAAGTACTGTCGGTTGACAGTTATCTTGAAAGTGCGTGGGCTCTAGCGGTGCTATGACGTCAAAGCCGAGCACATCGCATAGTAGGTCGAGAATAACCCCGTTAGGGGTGTTACGCGAGTTGTTGAAATGGGTGTGACCGCTATTGAGGTCGCCTGCTATTATTACGGATTGACCGAGTGAAAGTAGCGCCTCCAGATCGGACTGAAGGAGTCTTTTACTCGGGGAGAGATATGCAGAGACAAGCGTGATTGACGGATGGCCAGTCATGCCTATTCTACAGATGGACACTTCCATATTGGTAAGTGCGGGAGGGTCTATTGGCATGCAATAGAGGGAACGCTTGTAGTAGATGAGCGTGCCGCCTCCTCGGGTGGCACGGTCATTTCTGACTATATTGTAATTTGCTATCTTAGGGTCGCGCCTACTGGGTTTTAGAAGTGTTTCTTGTACTAGAAATACGTCTATCTCCCGTTCCCTAAGAAAGGTGGATACTAGGTCCCGTTGTGGAAGGAGGTTTCGCGCGTTAAAGAAAGAGATGTTGAGACTCCTAGGTTTAATGCGAGCCATTTATAACCGTTATCTATTTCCCGGCACGGGCCAGGCGCATTAGCGTCGCTGTCATCAGGGGAAAACGCCTGATGGATTCGGCGGGGCCGTACTCAGCGACGCACTGGTCGTATGCCAGTACTTCCTGAGGGTCATGCTCGCGGAAGAGCATGACCATGTAGTCAACGCCGCGGCGCGTGCTAACGGGCGGGGAGGCCTGAGCCTTAGGAGGCTGAGGGCGGGGAGTAGAGACCCATGCTGCCTGAGGGGCTCGCATGGCCGGAGGGGGTGCGCGGGGTGCGGGGGTGGCCGCCACCGGGGCGCGGGAAGCGCCCGGGAGGCTGGGAAAGGCTTCTGGCGTGAGCAGAGGCATAGGTTGACTATTGGCGGCGGGACGTGCCCTCTGAGGAGGGGTGTGTCGCTCTTGCCTTGGGCGCGTAGGGCGCATAGGGCGCGTGGGACGCGGGGCACGGGGACAGCCGCGATAGTTCGCGGGGTGACCCGCGTTGCCGCATAGCACGCAGCTCGGAGGGGTAGACGACTCGCGAGTGCGCGTGCACTCGCTTGTCGCGTGGTCCCCGAGGCACTTAACGCACCTGGGACGTAAATGGCAGTTACGGGCCGAATGTCCGTACAGCTGGCAGTTGTGGCACTGCGGAGGGCTGCGGTTTTTGTGTGGGGGCTCTACGGCTATTCCGGAGAGCTCGCACACTTTCCTGACATTAAAGATGGCTCTGCCCTCGGGGGTCAGATCCAAGATAACTACGACCATATCTAATGGTCGGTTTTTGGATTGTCCGCCGTGCATTCTATGCACTTCGCGGACAGGGAGGGCCTTCGCTAAGAGGTCAGTTTTGACCTCCTCGGGCGTGATTTCCACCGGGATGCGGCGGATTACAACCCGGAGGTGACGCTCATCGTCTAGGGTGTATGAGTAGTAGTGTAGGTTGCTTGCTCGGAGCAACTTTGTGAACTGACGGTGTTCGTCAGAAGTGGTTACTTGTACGCGGATACCGTTGGCCGTGTTACTGGCCGAGGTATAATTAATTTTTAAGTCTCTAAGCTTGTCCGCGAGCTTAGTCCAGACCGCCTTGTTTTGGACTACTACCGGCGGTGGGCGACGCGCCTTTCTGCCGGCAAAAGTACCGGCAGGCGCTGAGGGCGCTGCGGAGCGGGGGGCGTGGCTGTTTAGCCCAGTTTTCTGCGCCTTTTGTGGGCGGGACTGAGTCTCCGGAGACTCGGGACGCGAACGCGATGCCCGTTTGGCGGGCTTGTTTTTTTGAACGAGGGTGAAGCCCTCGTTATCTGTGACTATCGCCGTGTCCATTTCGTTGGACTCGGGTTCGGGATCCGGATTAGTGGGCGAGTAGCTATTGTTCGTAGCTACTAGCGTCGGCGTGTCCGCTTCGGGAACTAACGACGCGAAAGAGTTCTTGATCGGCAGCGCAGAGGGCGCTGGGATCGTGACTTGATTGCCCGGGGAACGCGAGCGCGATGACGGCCGTTTGTACGGCGTCTGACGGTGAGCGCGGGGTGCCGTTGAGCGGGAGCGCGAGACGGGCTTCTTGTCCGTCGCGTGGGGCGCGGCGGGGTCGCTGGTGGCCTCGGTGGCCTGTGCGACAGCAATGGCGGGTTGCGCGGCCGCGATGGCCCTATTGAAATCCGTCCATATCGACGGGTGTAGGCTTGTTGCGAACGCAACGAAGCTTTCCAAGTCTGCCATTCCGGCGGCGGCGGTTGGGCGGGCGGGGGTGAAGTTAAACCTCCCTGCCGGAGAGGCAGGGGGGTGCGCCGAGTGAATTTAAACGGCTATCCCGAGCCGTGTAAAGGGACCTGCGGGTCACGGTGTAATGACTCGCAGGAAAGAACCTACCGGGCCCTACGTGGAGGTCCCTATCAATCCCGAGGCAGAGAACGCAGCCGGTATAAATACCTAGCTACGCCCAAACAGACACTCGGGGATGGATGTGTAGCAGGATCGGAAGGGTGGGAAGGAGACACTCAGGGCTTGACTATGACTCTATCAAGGGCCAAGATTCCTGAGCCCGACCAAGTACTATCGTTTGCCTCTGAAGGAGGCAACCGAGGGGCGCTTGGGTCACGCACCCACTTGCTTTAGTTGGCACCGTCAGGTATCAGGCAAGTGACCACTAAAGTGTGGATTTCGTCGAATAGAAACAATTTGCTCTTAAAAGAGCAGTTTTATGGTTGTGCAGCGCGACACAATGGGTGCGAGCGAGACGGCGATACGCAGGTGCGGCGCAGGTGCGATGCAGGTGTGCAGCAAAGCCGGTCGGTCGTAAAACTTCACAAAGGCGGCAGAGAGCGGTCGTAAACACGTCCGTTCCCGCCGGCGGTCGTGATCGGTCTCCCCCTCAAGTGCAACTAACGGAGCACATCTAAAGGTGGCGTGGTAACGAATTTTCAACTTGACGCCTGAGCTGAGGTGGCAGCTAACCAGCATTAAAACAATTTAGTAAATATGCGTTGCCTTTCCTTTGCCTAGCAGTGGAATATTTACGCGCGCGCGCGTGAAAAGAACTTAAACTAATAACAGATACGTTGAGCTTTATAATATGTATAGATAGATATATAAGGTACAACTGTTAAGAATGTACTTAACACATTAAACAGTAGGTGCGTACAAAAACAAAATGACCAAATTTATAACAGTATTTAAAATTAACAACTTATGTAACTGTAATAATTAAAATAGTTATGTTTATGTTATAATCTGTACTCTCACGGTCAACGGTTGCGTTAGAATGTTTTGTTAAGTCAACTGCAGCCTCGCCTTGCTCAAGGTCCGTGGATTTGCATCCTGTTTAAACACTTTTTCTACATAACTCAATTTACATCGTGAATATCAGTAAGAATATCATGGCTAAGAAACTTTTATAAGTAAATGTTATATTGCTTATGATCAGATTCTGTGTCAATCGAAAAAAAATGCGTACATTTCAAAAGGAACCGTTCTCATTGGTAGACGCAGTCGATCATATTGTTCTTTCCTACACATAAAACAATTTTGATTCGTTCATAGTAAATACATATTTATTTAATTAATTTTATTTACGATTCATTTAAGTTATTTTTGAAGAGTGGGGCTTCCAGCTCTCACCCAGAAGTTAGGATGCGAAAAAAAAACGAATCGAAAGACGTAGTAAATTCAATATTATCTGTGGATGTGTAGCGGCATCGCTCTTAAAACAAACACGGCGCGAAACAATGCCCATCATAGACTAAACAAGTAACTCGATAATGACTCGTTACAAATAAACCATAGACAATAATAGTTTTTTTTTTGTTTAACGCTGGCCATCGACACGGGAATAAGATACAAGAAGTCCATAATGTTTTGTATTTCCACGAATTACGTTTTACAATGTATACCTAAAAATATCATATAGATGTTTTATAATTTATATCACATTTTTCTTTTTCATTTATGTCTAAATTTGTTTTGTAGTAATTTTTACCTATTTATATAGTTTATAGAATTACGTATTTATTTAAGTACTAGTTGTGCCTCACGGTTTTACTCATGTTAAATTTATTCGACTAACTTTTCACCACGTGCGCTGCCGCCGACGTACCCATGTAGCCTATCGGTATTCTCACTTTCCGTACTTGTCTACAGCTTACCAGACTGATTGACCTTTATCGTTACTGATCCGCTCCTTATGTGCGTATCGTGATGTTATATAGACTCTAACCTTCCTTAATAAATAGGCTATAAATGCACCCATATTTTATCAAATCAGAGAGGTAGTTTCGCAGATATTAGTGCATTGAAACAAACAAATAAACAATAACTTAAGCTTTATAATATTAAAACCAAATAAATTTAAACTATTATCTATACTTATAATATAATAAAGTGGATACATATTTTTTATTTGATTGTTTAAACACGCCAATCTCTGTAACTACCAGTCAGATTAGAAAAATTATTTTTGTATATGATAGCCAGATTCATGAGGAATAGTATGGGCTCTAGTATCTAGTATTAGGCTACACCTCTTAGCTAGCATTAAATATGGATTTTCCTTAAGTTAGTCGAAAGAAACAGCGCTCCCAATTGCTTTATCCGCGTGCGCTGGTGTAATAAATATGTACGTAAATAAATATTCTACAAAAATATTGCTCCTTAGAATATATAAAAAAAACGCGATACAGTATGCCTTTCTCTTAAACTTAAGCTAAAATAATGTATGTAATGTTTTTTTTTAATTGTTTATGAGCATTATTGTTAGGCATGGCATATTAATCCTTACGAATGTGAGTTGTGACGCATGACCCTGGCCACCCGATATAAATATTGTTTATACTAAAGTATTATAAATCATCAATCAGCGATTTCTTTTAAATTATACGCGGATAGATCCGCGTAATACAGCTAGTTGTCAATAAACAAGGAAACAACCAATGCAAACAATAATCGCATTAAGACGACAAAAAGTGAGGTAAGATTTAAATATAAGTAAATATCACAGTTTTACCGTAACCTTTATCTTGTTACGTACTAAAACGTTTTAGTATCTTTGTCTTACCATAAAACTGTGGCACCGTCTCCCGGTCAGTGTTCCCTCCTTCTTCAAATATCGGGTCCTCACCATCTTTCTTTGAAAACGACTACCGCCGTTGGAGTACCGATCACTGGTAAACACAGTACAATCATCAAATGATGGCTTAGTGGAAACGTGTATGACTTCGCGTCGACGTGAGTTCGAATCTCTGCAATGAGCCTGAGCTTTCGGTGAAGGTAAACATCGTGAGGGAACCATAGCATGGTGGTAGGGCATTTTTTAATGCCCGCCTGACTAGCAGCTACTACCCTCAAAGTGAAAAATCTGTCGCCAAACACCAATAGGCGTGTTCCGGCAGCTGCACTTGAGAGCCAGTCCTCCACTAGGTTTAGCGTGTTATCATTTTGGGCCATATCATCACTTCACATCAGGTGAGATTGTGGCCACTATGCCAATTCTATAACGATAAAAAAAAATACAAAGGCGATCACCTAGAGATCGGCAATCCATCTATTCATGCAAGCCTTTCAGTAGATGGGTATACAATGGCTAATCCCGACACGCGACTAACTAAAAGAGAATCAATGTGATTGGTTTAGCACTATAGAGATCGTGAGTCATGATCCAGTCGCCTGCTTGACTACTGGATGTGCACCGGCTGAACCCCGAATGCAACACGCCTAAACCACTACGGCGGGTGTTACATCTAGTGTATGGTGGTCACGATTCAGTCGGACAAAGTTGTTGTCGTGTCCTACCACTCTGCAAAACATGACATGCACTTCTGCCAACAAATTGCGTTTAATCCACAATCCGTAAAGTATGCTTAAATCAACCACATTTGAATATTATTATAAACTTCTTTTAATAAAGTTGGATATACATAATCAATTTCTGTTTCTATCTTTCATACATATGTTAGTTGTCAAATAGATTATTGTTAGTTTACCTTAACGATGTAAGATGACGTTATCGCCAATAATGACATCTTAGAAATTCAATATAATAATAGACAACACCACGAAACAATGTCTCACCCGGAAATGGAATTAAAAATTTCCCCACTCGGTCTGCACGAATTTTGAATACGAATTGGTTGGAATCATTTATGTGATCGACCCGACGTCGCTCAGTCAAGGTTGCTCGCGAACAAATGGTACTAGGTTTCGTCCGTATGACACCATCCGATACGATATCTAAAAAATCGTTACTAACGTAAGGAAAAAAAATTTTTTTTATAGCTAGAACTATTCAAGTTTTTAATTCACTTTTAGTCTTAAGGCGTAATTCAATATCTACTATTCTAAAGGAAATCTGATAGAAAATAATCTATTAACAAATAATATTGTATCTATAACCGATTACAAATATATAAACTAAACTTAAAAGAAATAGGAATAACTTCACTTTTTTTATTATGTTTTATGAATTAACTTTATGTTTTTACCTTACATATATTTACTTTTATTATACATTCCGTGTATATTATCTAATCAATTGAAGTTAGCTAAGCAAATTACTAGTACAGTTGTAAGTGAATTGCATTCAAGATAATCAAAAATTGTCGAGAAAGACTATCTATTAAGAGTCATCGTCTTCATGCCAGCCAGCAAATACACATACGTTTAAAAAAATTAAATATGAGTATACCAGCTGTTCTTGAAACCAGCTCAAGTGACTTGCCGTGTGCTTGGTGGTCACGATTCTTCTATATTGAATATTGACATTCCTTCCATGTTTTTATCTAAAACTATTAAGACTATAATTGGAGGATGTTCTTCGTTAATTTGTTCATCAAGGTATTCATTCAGATATGTTTATATTCAGCAAAATATTTATTACGTGTTGGTGTTTCTTTAAAGGTGACAACATTTTATGATATAAATCTAATTCCTGCAACGTAAAAACTCTATATCCAAATATTTATAATCGTGTCTGATGGTGTGAAGTAGAGACATCACTTTATGTTCACACTGAGCTAAAGTTAACATCAGATTTTATCTTCATTCGGAAGTCGATACGTGTCACAGATTATTGAGATAGGTTAATAAATTATGTATAATTCTATAAATTTTTATATTTCGTGTGGATGTTATAGGAAGGATATTATTTGATCAAAATGTCACCTTATGTTAACGGGTAGCCGAAGATGGTGACATGTTAACTTAAAATGCGCTTAACGATAGATTATTATTTATCTAACTAGTAACTAACTAGGTAAGCACTTAGAAATGGCTACGAAGTTATCCTTTAACGAAAGTTGTCCTCTTTTATAGGCTTTAATTTTATCTGGATTGCTACCACTAAGCTCTGTCGTTTTTAGGGATGATAGGGGATATTTATAATACTAGGTACTCGATTGCGACTATCATTTTTAAAGTGAAGAACTTGTCAGAGTCACAAACTAATTAATGGCTTTCGTCATGGCAGGACGTTGAAGGTCTATAAATCCTATTCCATCGACATTACGCACCTTTATTGAACTATGCTTACGACAATGACAAGCATGAGCTTGAAAAAAATAATAGTTGTAATATATATTTTTTTAAATCTTTTTGGCGCGTTCTGTATAGGGTAAAATTGTGAGCTGCGCGCGCATCACGTGACGTAACTGCGACATTATCAAGTTAGTTATCAATTATAATAATATTTAAATGGATTTTAATGAGTTTTCTTAAATCAAATTATAATAATGTTTATTTTTATATAATAAAAAAAGATGAAGTCGAATAAATATATTTACTTTATTATTATTGATGACAATTGATCTTCATCTTGTCGTTATACATACGGGATAATATTTTTGTAGTATTTTTTCTTTATTTACAACAAAGAACTATATTTTTTTACGTGCGTACATATGTACACAATACATATATACAATAATATGTACACATATTTTTTAATGCACTGAATTTTTTTAAGTATTTAGATACAACGATATTTTGTCTCATACATACAAGTGTATATGTACGAGTATATCCGTGGCATTAATATTATTAATGAATTAATAAAACTAAGTCTGTACATCCTACGTCCATTAATGGTTTCCTCCGCGCGGCGAACTCTTCGAGATCGATTAATTAACTTTTCAAACAAAATATCGAAGTCTTTGAAGCGGACAGTCGCTTTAAATCTCTCGCCGCGGACGCTGTATTCGTTGTTTCATGTTTTATTATCCGTTTTGAGTAAAACTATTTTTATTATATGATTTTATTTAACTCGCTATGTTGCTATGTATGGACAAAACTTGCAACTACGTATTGAACTATGTACTTCCACTTAATGACAATATAATACCATGATATTATTGAGCTGATCTGATGCTGGATCCGGATGCTGGCCATAGCAACACCTCAACAAAACAAGATGTTCTCGTCGTGTTTAGGTTTTTAGACTCGTCTCGAGAAGTGCTATAATCCAGTCGTAATAAGGGTCTATAAAAGTTATTATTACATATAAGTATACTTTTATATTTCGAAATGATGTTTGTTCCGTATTATTGCTTTCGAGAAACAATTGATAAACAAGATTGCCTTGATGAAGTTTGATATTAATTCGCTAATGTAAGGGGACGGATGTTGGCTATAATAAAAAAATAACTTAACAGCATCTTATTAAAAGGTTTCCCACGGGTAAATAATGTCTTAAGTCGATCATTCATTGCCTCAGTGGCGTCGCGCCGCAGCGGAATAGAATAATGGTGAAATCAATTTGGCACCAAGCATATACCTTATAGACTCATGTATCCTTTTGCTCTTCTGAAATGCTCTGGGGAAAGCTCTGAGGAACTTGCTGATATGGTACTCTCATCATCGCTCATCAATATTGGATCGAAATAGAAATAGAAAATATCTCGGCTAGAAGTTAATATTAAATCCTAAATATACGAATAGCAGCTAACGTCTGTTTGTTTGTTTGTGTTACCGAATAGCTGCACAAAAGCGGAGGCATTCTGGCGATGCCACAATTTGAAAACAACAGCTCGTTCCCTGAAATATACGATTGAATATTGTTTACTTTAAAATTCAATTTCGATTATAAAAATCATACAGTCGAATTGATAACCTCCTCCTTTTTAAGCTTGGTAAGCCTGTAAGCTTAGTAAGTAAGCTTTGTAAGTCTTTGACAAAATCAAGCTTATCGAAGTGTTTTCTAATATACATTAAATTATCAAGAATATATTGGGAGGGCAAAGTTAACATATTAAATTCCTGGAACTTGTTCTTTAGTGATTCACGAGGTCTCATATTGCTCGAATTTCCCGCTTTTGTAATATGAATATGGCGTCTACCTCAGCTGCTGAACCCCACAGCAAATTGGTCACACACAATGCACGCACAGTGGACAGTGGTCACGATCTAGTCGGACACAAATGTCCTTTTCTACTACGAAGCCATATAATCGTGATTCCATCTTGCATGTTCTATTTGCACGGAGAAAACTATCTTGATTATTTAACTGTGGCAATATTGAAAATCGATTTCATTATAATGTTTGGAAATATGTCGGATTCATAACACGTGTTGTTTACACAATATTCGTTTTTGTTTGCACACTCCGATGGTTTCTGTAATTGTGTTTTACTTATTGGCTATATGCCTTGAATGTTTAGTTTACTGTATATTAAAGTTTTTTTGTAATTTGTAGTTTGAATATCGTTTAATGATCGCATCGAAGCATAAACAATCATTTTGTGTCTAGATTTAACTCAAAAACGATTTGATTAATTATTATGAAATTTTGTAGGTATACGGGAAATATGTCATTCCGTAATTCACACACTTTAAGAATTGTCAATAATACGTTTAGAAATAGTAAATATATATATATTTATTTTCGATTAATTTTGGTGTAATTATACGGTAAGTAAATTATGTGAAATTGCAAGCAAAGTGCAAATTACTATGCTATAAAATAATCAATAATATTTTTAGGAATCGTAAAATATAAGTAACTAGGTAAATTAAAAATTTAAGAAACTCCTGATACAAGTAACTTATTTATCGAGAACATTCCAATGAATCCAACCGCGTTATCTCTGCAGTAAGTTGGTTAAGAGTTAGGTATACTACAGATTCCAGATGATATTTCAGAAACAGCTCAATGTTACCTTGTTCTTCGAATATCATTGAAATAACAGAAAATTAAATTTACACTCGATTAATTGAATAATAGATAAGAACGCTATTGATTAAGTCACCTTTCAAACAAAAAAAAACTGTATCAAAATCGGTTAGGCACACAGTAATATTAGTAAGCCGTAAAATTTCTATACAATTTAAATTTGTTTTTCATTTTTTCGAGCGAACCGATGACGATTTGTTTAAACGTTTTTTGCGCAGTATAATTATTGGACATGTATAAAATATCTTATATTATTATTGTACAGTATATGCGCAGTATCCTTTGCCAAGCAGTAAGAAGATACAAGAGTTTTAGGCGGGATTGAGATCTTGTCATGGGTGGTTTTTATAAACTTATGTTTTTTGACCCTATATTATGTAATTTCATCGGCATTATGCGTGAAGTAGTTTGGTTATTATGCACAAGTAAAGTGGATTATAATTATGACTAGGAAATATGCAATTTAAGTTTCCACAAAACTCTCTGGATAGTTTTAACAAGGAAGCCGTTATCTTGCTAAGGCTTTGTTGGTGAACACAGTTGTCAAAATAAAAAGAAGAAGGAGATAAGACGATACAGTTCTCGTTCTCTGAATTTAACTGAACATCAATTACGATACCACATATTCTTTCTTGGTCTTGGTTGGGACGAAATAATTTTAAGTAGCCGATTCAATGAAACGACATTCCTCAAGACATGACGTCCGGTTCGTATAAACTTATTAGCACATGGTAACTTCTTATAATATTACTGTACCTACTTGTTATACGCCATTTCCTGCCTGCTTGCTTGCATTGCGATGGACGTTTACATCTCCTGTCTCTATATAGCTCATTAGATCTGACAAAGATAGCTCTATTTATAATCTGTCTAAATTATATACCGTATATTTTGTATTTCTGAATCAATATGTATATCAGTTCTCATTTTTAAATTGTACAATTAAACATTTTTTATTATTTTACAAAAAAATCAGCTTCAGCATATATTTATCTTTTAAGGATCACCCACAATAATAAGCATTTTTGTCTTCCGTCTTTTGAACGGGTCAGCACAATTCACGCGTGCGTTCGAGCAACGGCATTCCGTCGTCCACGCGAGCAAAGCCACGGGCACAGCTAGTTAAAAACATAAAGATGAAAACAATGCAGACATGACTTTGTATAGTTCTATTGCTAGAAAAATGGTACCTTTCACAGAGGGATTATTATAACTGCAAGTTGTGCCAAATTGTTGTGCCAATCATAAGATGTCCTAAAAACTGCGAGGTCTCACAAAAACTTCGAACAATTGTTGTGCAGATGCGCTACCGGATGCGCGTGCGTCGCCGGCCACGCCTCTCCAGTGAAGAGATAGCCACAGTAAAAAAATATTCAGTATACATTTTCCTTCTGGACAGACTTTTGTTTACTTATGAATTAAATTTAAATGTCTGATTTATTTTTACTACTATTATTATTTTTTATTAATAATCGTCGTTACTAATTTTAACGACCGTTTCGCCATAAAAGCCGCATGACTGTGGAGTACGCTTCCTATCGACATCCAGTTACAAACCCTCGGGATTCCTTTAAGCATTTGCTACGTAAGTTCTACAAGGATCAGTTGAATACCTACTATATTTTGTTTACTAAACATTATGCACACCCTGCATATACCTTTTTCGGTATACCCCTGGAAGACTGGTAGAGAATGCTTTTTAGCATTAAGTGTTCTGATCCGGGAGTAGACAACTTTTGGAAAATTGTTTTAAGTACTTTATATGTTGAAAATAGTAACCGTGAATTAATGTTTATTCATTATTACACCTTAAATATTATAAACCTTTTTTAATAAAATAAAATGAAACGCGGCTTGCCGTCAACATTCAGCAAATAAAACTAAGGTTAAAAGGTGTTATGTGCAAATTTGACTTTAGTAGAATTCCAGTTATGAAATTTCTTCAACATCTATATCTATAAGTTTAAAAAACGAAAACACGCTTTAACTAAGCACTAAAAATTATAAAACTTGTGAGTCTTATAATAACAAGTAATAAAGCTAGATTACATTGACGTATAGGTAAATGAAATAAGTAGTGTATTAAAAAAAAATATGTAGAAAAAAATTCAAAGACAGAGTTTCGTTACACATTGCGAGATTTCAGATAAAAATACATTACTAGGGAAACAACAAATGGTTTGTTCCCAGTATAGAGAAGTTAATAACATCATTATTAATTGTTTTACTGAAATATATTTTGACTATATTGCGCTTGCTCATATCGCGACCTTTGCGTTAAGATCTCACTATATAATTACTTCTTAAATTGAGGTCGTTAACCATACTAATGATGTTTACAATATTTTCAAACGTGAATTATGTGTGAGCATTCCCAGAGTGTTGTTACCTTCAATTAAAATAGAGTGGGCAGGTATATCAAATTAATCAGTCTTCGGAAAAATGTTCAAATAAGAACTATTTACGACCTGTTTCAAAATGATGACATATGAACGCTTCGGACACATTGGAGATTAGAGTATGGTAGGATTATATTATTTATTTTAATGTTATTACACTGGAAACGTTTTACCTACAGTCTATACATATATTATCTATACTTTTTAATATAATAAAGTGGAAGAGTTTTTGTTTGTTTGTTACGCTAATCTCTGGAACAATCGAATTCGAAAAAATCTTTTTGTATATGATACCCAGATTCGCGAGGAATAGTATAGGCTATCTCTCAGCCTCTCAGCTAGCGTTAAATATTGATTTTTATTAAGTAAGTCGGTTCAAATAGCGTACCCTAACTGCTTTATCGGCGTGCGCTGGCGTAATGGTTAGTGATACGTAAATACAATATTCTACAAAACTATTGCTCTTTAGTACATCTAAAAAACTCCGCGATACCATACGCCTATCTCTTATATATAAGCCACAATAAGGTACTTTGTGATAAAGTTTTATTGAAAATTGAAAAGTGATTTATGAGCAATATTTTTTAGGCATGGCGTTCCTTACGAACGGAAGTTACTTCATCATCAAGAGAGTTTTATGAAGATAAACTTTGCCCTTTTTACATGTTATTTGGTCGAATACTTTGGGAGATAATGCAAAATAAAATAATTCAACACTCGGCTCGGGTCTATGACTATAGGTGTAGTGGCGCGAACGAGCCGTGTGAGTTGTGACGTATAACTGTTAGAATAATACTGGCTTTTATATTGTTCTTTAGTATTCAAAATTCTTACAATCATTCTATGTTACTTGGTTACCATATACTTCCAATAATAAACAAACTAAAATAAACACGTCTTTTCTTATTTAATAATACAAAATTACAACAATAACCCTGGCCGCCCGATAAAAATATTGTATATACTGAAGTATAGCAAACTATCAATCAGCGATTTCTTTTAAATTATACGCGGGTGAAACCGCGGAGCAGAGTGAAAGTATAAACGGTACTCCCTAAAACAAAAAAACCTTTTTTTTTGCTTGTCTATTCCGGGTAATTTCCGAAACGATTGGACCGATTTTGACGGGACTTTCACTGGGAGATAGCTGATATTAAAAGGAATAACTTTGGTTACATTTATTTTAGAAAAATAATAAGGGTTTAAAAAATAAAAAAGCTTTTTCAGTAGTCCACGCGAGCGGAGCCGCGGGCTCATCTAGTGGTTAGATAATGAGGAAAATGGCGTACGCGCATCAAATAAAATGTTCAATACACGGCAAAGTGAAGGAGCTGTGTCTGATAGAAAGCATAGTACAATCCCAAAAATAGTGGTGACCAGCGAGAGATATCAATCCTTTAAGCGTAGCGTGAAGAGATATTTATGCAGACCGTCATAACAGTGGCGAGCACCGATGGATTTAGATTTCTCGGTGGTCACCTTTGTGTTTTGATTGTACTGTGCTTACCATCAGGGACAGTACCGTAATAAGTGCCGAGCTAATATTAAAAAAAATTGTAGCCGCTGTCATACCGGTCTGCGTAAATCAAAATTGGATTTGCAACATCTGATCCAAAAAAGCGATGCGAATAAACAAATTAATGTGACGGGTTTTCCAACATATGGATGGTCGTTATGACCTAGTCGGGGGCTGTATATCCCTGCCAACATGCTATTGTCCCTTGCACCCCAAAACCTGCTGCTTCATCATGATCCTGTTGTGTTATAAAACAAGTTTTCATAAGTAAAACTACTAATAAAATCTTGAATACTGCAAGGTTAAAATAAGTAGACATTGATATCCAAAGGGTCAATGAATAATAATTGTATGTTCCTTGTCCAGGTGTCGGCATGCTGAAACACGTGGCTGTTTCACCGCACCGCGCCCGCGCTGACTCCGTCAGTCTTGCATCCTCAGCGTCCTGCTGCAGCCTCGGTAGTCTCGACAACCGCCACGATTCCGTCGCAGACCTATCCCAGAGGACGGTAAGTCTTCACCTTGTGATTAATACTTATTTAATCTCTCGGTAAATTACAAAAAAATATTGATTTTTATTTTGATGTGTATTACGCTGGACATAAAGTAAAGATAGGAAAACCGAATCTAGTTTCTTTTTAAATTATTTATTTTTATTCCTGTAGACTCTTAGTCCGCGCACTTTAAATAAAAAACTAATGTTTTCTACATCTTCTTCTATACATATTATAAAACTCAACGTCTCTCTGTCTGTCTGTCCGCTTATGTTCATTTCACGCGAAAACCACTTATCCGATTTAAATTTATTTTACTTTAATTGATAGCTATGTTATCTGGCCAGGTTATAGAATATATTTTGTAAGATAAAGTAAAATACGAAATAAGCAGTAAAGATCATGATGAATCAATTTGGAAAAAATACACATTTCGGACGCTTAAATGGCTTACGCTGAGTAAACCACACAAGGTATACCAAATTTATCCACCACATAATTTTAGATCTTAAAAAGACCTACAAAAAATCTGCGACAGTACATATATATATCTTCTAAAGATCACCTACAATAAGTATTTTTGTCTTCCGTGTTTTGAACGAGGGCAGCACGATTCGCGAGTGTGCTCGACCGACGATATTCTGAAGACCACGCGAGCGGAGTCGCGGACACAGCTAGTTTTAAATATAAAAATAATTAATTAATCTATACTGTGTTCTTGACATGGGTTTTCATCTTCAGCCGCGGAGCGCTGCAGTGTTTTCTTTAACAACGACCAAATCATGGTTCTTAATTTGTAATTTAGCATGGATCACTCAGTCGCTCCCGTCGCCTACTTGTCAAATTTGCCAATCGCGTTGCCCGAGTTTTCGGTGTTAATACACATAGGTGGACGTGTGAATTTCGGTTTTGCAGGTAAACGTAGTCCCTTCGTATCACTATCACACTACGCGTTCCCAAAAGTCATAACCGTTCGGCCGGAAATGAATATTGACTCGGGAACGTGACGAGGTGCGTTATCTACACAATATTAATATAATTTAAAATTTATTACCAACTAAATTTGGTAATGTAGCACGTACCAGATTGAGCGTTCAGACCAACAGCTTTGATCAATTGAACCTAATACACAACTAATTTTAAAGAGAAATATTGAGTTCATTTTATTTTAAACATTAAGAGGAAACGTAGTCGGTAAGAAACGAAAAATACGTTTTAACAGAAATCTATTGTTGTCACGCTGTGCCTGAACGAGTAAATAGAGCGTGAGAGAAACAACAGAAATCATTTCGTAGTTCCCTGTTTCCTCCTCCAAAACTTGACCGATTGATGATAGTCGATTCATGATCCGATGACCAATGATTTTTTCTAGAATAAAATAAGAAGGAGTTTAGTTATATGTTTTTATATTCGTCACTTTGCTGGATGTCTAATAACAGCGGTATAACTGGTACAGCGGTATGTTTGTAGAAGATAATCTCCGGAAATATTGGTCTGATTAAAAAAAAGTATTTGAATGATAGAAAATTTATTGGACAATAGGCTATGTACACGTTTTATAGTCTACATCAGCAAAGCTGCGTGCAGAAAACAGTTTCTTAATAAACATATGATTTTATATTATAATTATGGAAGCTCGCAGCTATTCTTGGTCTTCGCTCCTTCTAATTCAGTAATTATTAGTTACTCTGCATATCTCAACTATAATCCTTCTTACATCTTATTTTTACTTTCTAAACTATGAATATTTATTTAGACGCCCTAGGAAACACGTGGTTTAATTCCAGTTAGATTCATTGTCTTAAGATCTTTTTTTAACTAATTGTAAATTAGCTATCTGATATGTACCTGACCAAGTAACCCTAATGTTAGTTACATTATTAATTATTATAATTATAATACTACAGTTTATTTATGTAAATTACTTGTTTGTATAAAAACTTAATTATAATTATATTTATTTGATTTATGACCGTAGACAATATCACACAAAATAAAAATCACTCAAAAATTCTTTATTTAATTTAAGCCTCAAGAAGGCACTTAAGAGCGAATATACAGACATCACTATCATTCACGTAATGATCCAACCTATAAAATATATTAACAGTAAATCCTGCTTAACACGGTCCTAGAAGCTACAATTTATTGTTCGGCATATCGGTAATGTACATGGAACCTTATAATACTGTTATTGGTTTATTTCTATAGGAGCATAATAGCACATGCGGTTGACTGGGGTGGTTATTAAATAACTGTTTATCACGAATTCTCACTCGCAACATTAAAAGGCGTAAAGCGCATTTAGTAATAAAAGTCACTGACATTCGAGAACTTTCCATAATTTGAACAATGGAACGTCTGCGACCGCGTGTTTGTTTCGTCCGTCGCGAAATCATCTCGTATCTCAGTCGGCCATCTTAATTTCATTGTCATTGTTAATTAGTAAAGCACAGAGTATAGACGATAGTGGTTTTGTATAGAATATGTCTCATTGTGATCCGTTCCCATACTATCTAAATTGCAGCGATGTTTGCAACATTTCGCTTTGATATAATAGAAATAACTAGCAGGCTCCGCAGATGTTATTCTGCTCTCTCTAGTAGACAATAACTCCACCACAGTGCCATCTATCGCGTTAAGGGATACCTTAAAACCTTCCCCATGGAAAACACTTAGGTCTACCAACTTTCATGGTGATAAATCTTTATATTATACTCGTACTAACATACAGTTAATAATAATAACTAGCTTCTGCCCGTGACTTCGTCTGCGTGTAATTCAGAATTGGGTCTTTACTGAGATAAAAAATATCCTATGTGCTAACTTAGATTATAAACTATATGTGTACAAAATTTCATTCAAATCCGTTCAGTCGTTTTTGGGTGATTGAGTAACAAACAAACTTACTTTCGCTTTTATAATATTATTAGGATTAGGATTAGATTAAAATATTGTTTATTTATTTATACACTGTCAAATTATTTTTACACAATTAAAACGTCACTAAAATGAATTTACATAATTTTCATTGATTGCTGACTTCATCAAGTTGTTGACTCGCGGGATAACATTTTTGAAGTTATGACGACAAACAAGTATAAATTTATTACTATTTAGGTTCTACAAAATTACTGTCACGTCTAAATATTTAGATGAATGGCTGGCACCGAGCACTTACAGAGAGAATATCACTGGATGTATAGTAGCTATGGACATTATTGCGTTATTAACTCGCAATTAATAATAATATACTATCATATGCATATGTAATTTAAACAAAGTTTGAATGTTTTTTTTATAGTCTATCTGTGGTGCATATGTGGTTCATTTGTTCGACGTCACAAATTTTATATGAAGCGATTTATAATATAATCAACACGTGTTATTTAGTACTGGACAAGCTCGTTACATCATCAAGTCTGGGACCAGTTTTAGGCGTTAATCTAATAGTTTTGTTACTTCATTTTCTTGATGAATTTGTTTTCGAATGGCTTTCTGCTTATCTTGTTATCTTTGCATTATAAGCTACCATTTCACTTATCTTATCTAATACTACAAACCGATGCATGTATACAATGGTACAATGTAACTGCTTTCTCGGAATCGGCTCTAATGATTTATAAGAAATGTTGATGATATTGTATGTAGATGATTTGCTTCTACGTTCAACTACACAGTTGTTCTAGCTATTCTCCACTCTCAAAGGAATTCGCCGCAGGCAGGCAGGAAGTAGGTATTATCTCCGTTATTGTAGTTTTACAAAATGACGGAATGTATTTGATGGTAAGCACAGTGCAATATAAAAACAATAGCGACAACCGAGTTATCTAAAACCCATTGCTATTTGTATTTGTCGTGCTGGCCTGCTCAAAACTCTCTCGTTTTTTTAACTTTCAACTTGAGGGTGGTAGCTAGCCAGGCGATCATTAGAAAAGCCCAACCACCATCTATAGTTTCATCACGATGTTTTTCTTCACCGAAAGCTCGGCCTTATTGCAGGGATTAGAACTCATGTTGATCGATGTTTTAGAACGAAGGTTTATTAGCAGGATTATTTGGCAATTATTAGCGTTATACGGTCATCGAAAAATACTTTGCGACTATGACGTTGGCCAGACATTGACGTAATTAATATTCTAACCACTCACAATTGTTACTATGTTACCACTGTGTTTTTACCATACTACAAACTTTTGGAATCGAATGGTCATGCGTTAGATTACATTTTCTCCAATTATAATTAATTATCCCTTCAATTATCATTAATTGTTTGAAATAATAAAAGTTATAAATTCCCAAACTTTTTTCAAATTACCACTTAAGGTTGTTATAACGGCTTGAACTACCGTTATGAGAGTATCCATTATTTGTAATTAGGTAAATGTGAGAACGAAGGAATCAGGGGCGTTGCTCGGGCGGTTTATTGTTCATTTGTCTTTACAGCGACATCTAATGGTTGTACAAAGAAGTTTGCTTGACGTAGATATTTGAAATCATATTGCTTAGCAAACATACAAGCAAAGGAACGTAAGAGAATTTTGTATACAACTTTTACGTTCATATGCGAAGTTCATTACGTATTACCGTATTATGTGGCTGAAGATTGTAAGCTTATAGGATGGATGGATAAGCTAAGCCTAGGAGGAGGCCGGTTGCCGAAACATTGAGTCGTGCTTCGCTCGGAGCCTGTCAAACGAGACCTATAAATACGTTACCACCATGTATTTTTGTATTTATAAACTTTTTTTGCTACTGAAGTATTAATAATCGATTTCCATATAAATAAAAAATCCAGTTAAATTCGAAATCGTCAACTACGTCATTGTACAACGTGGCTGTCTCGTTACAGTAGAATGAGGGTTACTTTCTATGAAGATATTGAAGCTACTCCATCCAACTCCACGATACGTGATATTATTTCGAACTAAATTTGCAAAATTACCAAACTGTATCACGCAAAATGTTACCAAAGTTACAAAATGTACGGTAATAAAAAAGCAAGATTAAGAATTATAAAATAAATCATATCATTGTCCAGTTCAAATTACTAAGGATCGAAAGGAGGTCATGCGGACATTATATTGTAAACATAGCTTAAGAAGATATATCTTTAAATTTAACTGCTAAGGGGATGAAATTGGATGGTAAACTTTGTATGGAATATAATATTTTTCGGGTCAGATATATTTGAAACATTGTATTAATTAATATATACATGGACAAAACTAAAGAAACATATATTTCAGAGGTTTTCAAAATTTAATACCCATTTATTGTGTGAAATCGGGTTTTATAAGTTAAAAGTTAAAGTTAAGCTTAAGTTTGTAAAATATTTTTCCTGGGATCAGGGTTGTATATTAATAAATAAACGACATACAAAATCAATTACAAATAAAAAACTGAACAATTCTTATAGTCTATCTGCTACCACTACACCTAGTTTCTTTATAGTAAGATTTACCAACGATAGATAATCTTATTAGCTATCCTTCGTGGACCTGTTGTAAAGATTGATAGGTTATCATTAAACCTTATCTGGCATATGAGATCAATTTGAAATCTTCTCACATAGTTTCTAGTAATTAATTAATACGTATAATATGTGTATTAAGGTCGATTATTGTATGTTTTATGTTGTCTAGGCGACAATGCGTTTCAAGTTCCCACGCTTCCGACATGTGCGCAGTGCATGCAAGAACTCTTGCATTGTCTCATTGTAGTTTTTTTCCATGATTACAAACTGTACGGAATGTTCGACTTGTTCTACTTTAAGTCGTAAAATTATATTCTTACAATGCTCATAAAGTTTCATAATATTTAGTTAAGTGAAGCGATATAATTAATTGTCGATCGACGTGGCTTTTGACCCTGCAATGAGAGTTTTTGGATATTACACTTATTTGGGGCTAACTATGGGGCAGATAATTTAAATATCGAATTAACGCGCAATTACATTATTAAATTCGGCGACATAAATATCTATATATATTATAAGTTCTTGTCACACGAAAACCACTTATCCGATTTAATGGTTATTTCTTTTAATTCATAGCTATATTATCTGGCCAGGTTATAGATTACATTTTGTTAGATAAATTAACATACGAAGTAAGCAGTGACGATAATGGTGAATCATTTCGGAAAAAAGTCGCATTTCGGCGTCTTAAATGGGTTACGCTGAGCAAACCATTAGAGAAACATCAAATTAATGTACTACGTGATTGTATATCTTAAATGGACCTTGTAAGAAACAGCCGCAATAAGCATTTTTGGGGTACCACAATTCGCGCATACGCTCGACCGACAGCATTCTGTAGTCCACGTGAGCGTAGCCACGGGCACAACTAGTGTTTAATAAATACAACATATATATAAAGAATATTTCAGAAAGCAAATGAAAGCATCTCTAATTGGTAATTAAATGTTATAGTTACATACGAGTACATACACACACGCGCGCCATACATTTCACTTTTTATACAGTAATGATTAATTATTAATATTATTTAAAGAATAAAAATTCATAATTGGCAGAATTTCTGTTTATCGATATAATTTATTTTTTATAATGTGAAAGCTGTGAAAATTATTTTTACATATTATAAAACTCAACGTCTCTCTGTCTGTTCGTCCGCCTATGTTCTTTTCACGCGAAAATCACTTATCCAATTTACATGTTTTTTAATTCATAGCTATGTTATCTGGCCAGGATACAGAATATATTTTGTTAGATAGAGAACGTACGAAATAAGCAATGACGACAATAGTGAATCGATTCGGAGAAAAGAAAAACGAAAAAATGGCTTACGCTGAGTAAATAGAAGTATAAGAGAAATGTCAAATTAATGTACTACATAATTGTACATTTTAAGAAGATCTACAAATAAGTCAGCGATAGCATATGTCTATCTTCTAAAGATCACCGTTTTTTTAAGCGCTCGGCAGACAGTATTCTGCAGTCTACGCGAGCGGAGCCGCGGGTACAGCTATTGCTAAATAAATTAAATTACAAAGTGCCTATATTATTATCTGATGTCAGTTAGTTTGATTCTCAGCGTGAATCAAATAATTATGATTTTGAATGTGTTAAATTTGAATTTAATTTGTGATATTATTGGCTGAAGTTGAATAACGTTTTTATGAAACTTGAACCCTTTTTTAATTCTTTATGGTCAACAAAGTGGCCCAAGATGGTAACACGCTAAGGTTGGATCTAAAGTTTAGCAGCCGGAACACACCTATAGGTGCTTGGCGACAGATTTTCAACTTAAGAGTGGTACCGAATGCTCAGACACATTGCAATTCGAATTCACGTCGATCTACGCCGTGTCACATTACATAAATGATGTATTATGAAGAACTTTCCTGACGGTTTTAGCAACAGTACTATAAAAGGAGTACATTTCTCTGCGATCAGTATGTAGAAAGCCATTCCCAGGCGACGGCAAGCGGAAGTAATGTCATCATTATATCCGTCGATCGTTGTGTATGTGACCTACCACGGCGTTTGTCGTTTGCGATGCACTTTCATTGTCGCTGTCAATCGAACATTTGCTATTGACGCTAGTAATGCTGTTTCACTTCCAAACTGACATGTAATGTCAATGATGTTTGACGTACTTCACAAGATCTTATTATTATGAAAATGCCAAATCCTCGCCGTACTTAATGAAGAAAACACAATTAATTTCGTTTATGATTTAACGGTTTAATTAAAATTTACTTTATATTAACCACTTTCTTAGAAAATAATATATACTAATATTATAAAGCTCAAGCTTATTTGTTTGTTTGTTTGAACGGGTTAATCTCTGGAATTACCAGTCAGATTTGAAAACATATTTTAACATTTTATAACTTATTTATCCAAGAAAGTAATAGGCTATATAACTTCAAGTTACAACTTTAAGGAGCGGAGCAGTGACCATGAACGTTAAGCAATCTGGCAAGCTGTAGACAAGTAATGGAAGAGAGAACAACAAATTGGTCGCATAAATTTAACACGGTTGAAACTGCGTAGCACAGCTAGTATTGAATAAACGTAAACACTCTTCAAATTGTATCTGTCTCATTTATCCTTCTCCGAGAATTGTAAAGTGCGTGGCAACTGTCAAGACTGTCTCGTCGTGGTGTTAGAAGACCGGCGTGAAATGGGAAACACTGATAATTATTTTCCATTATATTTATGCCAAGTGTATACTAAATGTACATTCGGCTCTAAAACTACGCAACGGATTTTGAAGCGGTTTTTTTATAGATAGAGTGATTCAAGAGGAAGGTTTATATGTATAATACATGCATAATATTCTAGAGAAACACTGATAAATTAAGAGGTTTCTAATGTGATGTCGTCAATAAACACATTTTTTGCGCTTACATTGCAAGCGCTGGTTGAACCCCACGAGATAAATCAAAATAATGTACTACAGTATTGTACAACTTAAAAAGGTCAACAAAAAAGTCCACGATGGTATATGTCTATCTCTTAAGGATAACCCACAATAACCATTTTTTATCCTTTACATTTTACGGGAAAAAATGGCTTATTTACGAAGTGATTTTAAGCAATACAGCATTAATCCTTAGCCAATTAAGTACCTTAAATACATTGGCCATTTAATATAGATCAATATAGCCCTTTACAGCATGTAATTTAAATTAATATTTCCAAAGATATTATTGATTTAAAATGTAGGGAAGTGCGGCGGCACCGGCCCTATATACCATGGTCAATTATATGTCGCTCTTTCAAGAGTAAACCTCTAAACAAAACATGTTTGTATTGTCTAATGACAAAAAAACTGTAAACGTTGTTCATAAGGACATTCTGTAGTAGGCAGGCATATTTAGTATCAGCATTGCACCCGTGCAAAGTCGGGGCGGGTCGCTAGTATACTATAATACTTTATTGTATCTAATGTATAATAATGTATAATGTAATGTATCTATTATTTTATGTAAAATGAGTTGTCAAGTTTATTTTACCGATAACGAGCGACTGATTATGAATTATAATGTTTATAATGTTAGGGGCATGAGCAAGCGCAGCGAGATTTGGCCGTGACATAACGCGCCATACCGGTTGCGGTGCACGTGACGTAAACGCGCTGACATACTAACCATACTTATCATTATACTAGCTATGCTCTACGGTTTCATCCGTGTTTAAATTTATCGCGCCCCGCGCCGCGCCTCACCGTTAACGCAGTCGTGTATCCTATATCCTTGTTCTTCTGATCACGTCCCTACAGCCTACAGCTTATCAGATTGCATGGTTATTGCTCAGCTCTTTAGAGTCGTAGCGTGATGTTATATACTATAGCCATCCCTTAAATAAATAGGCTAAAATGCAAAAATATTTTTTCTAATGTGACTGGTAGTTCCAGAAATTAACCCGTTCAAACAAACAAACAATCTCTGCGATTTAGAAATAAAAGCAATGCTGGCTCAATGGTAGCGTGTACGACTTCGCGTCCATTGACGTGAGTTCGAATCCCTGCAATGAGCCTGAGCTTTCGGTGAAGGAAAACATCGTGAGGAAACCATAGCATGGTGGTAGGGCATTTTCTAATGTCCGCCTGAGTAGCTACCACCCTCAAGTTGAAAATCTGCCGCCAAATAACAATAGGTGTGTTCCGGCAGCTGCACTTGAGAGGCAGTCTTCCACTAGGTTTAGCGTGTCTTGAGCCACATCGTCACTTAACAACAGGTGAGATTGTAGCCACTACGCCAAACCTATAACGATAAAAAATATTCGTTATTATTATATGTACTTATGTTAAATGCGCTGCATGTGCGAATTATATATTAACTTTAACATTTTTTGGATAATAAAAATATCACACACTAAGTATGGGCTATTAGTATTCCACACTATTTCTAGAGCGCTGCTTTTAATGTTTATAAAAATGTTATTAATTTGGTTTATAAAAAATAAACAATGTACGTTATCTGTTTTGACTTAAAAAAAGTGAATAATACAAAAAGCTATTTCTATTGTCAAACAGTTATCAGTAGAACTGAATATAAAAAAACTCCTGTTTTGTTATGCATCGGTATCTACCGTGATAGGATAATAAGCGTTAAGATATTTGCGTATCATTGTGAGAACAATAACCTCCGAGCCAGGCGGCGCGGCGCTCGTCGTGCGTGTACACACATCATCTTGTTTTACGCGGTGCTCTATCGGTGGTCCATTGTTATTGCCGAAGCCGGCGCTTTTGTTCAAACAGATAGTGTTGCCATTCGCTATCGATAAATGATTTGTAATTGTTTATATTTTATGTAGTTTTTATTAAAATATAATTAAAAAAAATTAGATTCTTTACAAAAGTGACCTGATATGTTGATACGTTTTATAGATGTATAGTGGTGATAGGCTTAAATTAATCATTGCGTTTAACACAATTTTTTTATCTCGCGTGCCTTTAGCATGATGATGTTAGTCATAAGTGTAAATAATGATAATACATTTTACTGATTATACATTTCATTGCTAACTTCATCAAGTAAAACTTCCGTAACATGATACGCGCTTAGCTCACAATTTTACTCTCGTATGTACAAATATACGGACTCGCAACGTAATATTCTTAATCTAAAAAATAAATTACACAAATGCATATATCGGTCTATTCTTTGAAATGGCGTGAAGAGAAAAGTCAAACAAAATCGTGACATTAATGCTATCAGCCGCTTGCGTAGGCGCAACACTTTGCAACGACTACCGTCAAAATATCAAAACCGGTAACTTAACTAGTTAAAACGATACCATCTATGTCCAGTGTACTACAGACGTGTTTATTTGTCATAGATATATGTGAAATGTCAACATATCGCTGCATACCTGACAAATCCCAATGATTAAGTTTCATTCAGTAAGTTTCATTACGTGGAATTGGGCATTATATTTCTGGCTTGTACTTTTTTTAATCTTTATATGTTTGACGTAGTGGTCACAGTCTCACCTGATGTTAAGTGACGATGTGACTCAAGATGATAACACGCTAAATCTAGTGGTAGACAGCCTCTATATATGGAAGAATACTCAGCTTGTAATATTATTATTTTGATTGTATAATATAACAAAACTGCATTATTTTAAATAAAAAATCATTATTTCCACGGATTTTTTTCTCAATACGGTTATATTTTCAATGATTGTAATATTTGCATAAAGAGTATTTAATTTCCATTTTTAACTAAACATGATTTTAAATATTAAAGCGGACAAATATACTAATTGAATTATAAATTCTGGACATCGATTCTATATATAGATAATAGTCACATCTCTAGCCCGGATGCCGGATGAAGGGCGCGAGCCCTATATTCTACCGGGAACCAATATAAGGTCAATTGAACCCAATGAGCGACATGGTTGGTAGTACGCCGGAAGTTGCATTATTATTCACCCGGATATGCACTTGCTTTGCGCATGGGTATATACCATGAAATATTTATTCTGATGGTATTTAAATGCAGATTATTTTATATTTCCGAATCGAGTTTATTTTGTTATAAAGTAAATAGGGTCTGGTTTGGAGCGATGAGATGATTCAGTAAGTTGTAGCGTGTTCGAACACAGCGCCGCGCCGAGTTAATCGACGTAGGTCCGCATCCCTACAACGAGCCTGAGCTTTCGGTGATGCATAACATGGTGTTGAAACCACAGCATGGTTATGGAACATTTTCTTAAATCTGTCGCCAAGGTCCTGACGTTCCTGAGAAGCATTTGAGAGCCAGTTCTCTCATTAGGCTTATCATGTTTCGGACATTGTGCACTGGTTCGAGCCTGGAACAAATTATTCGGAATTCGCCTATATTTGCTAATTTGAATTTATCACAGGCAACATTATCCTCCGAAGATAAGACAAAACGATAATAATATACAGAACTATCCATTTCTAAGCGTTTGAAATCGCTTATACATAGTTTGCTTGGCAAATTTTTTTTTATCTGACTGTACTGTTAGCCATAAGTGCCCTGGAGCCTCAGATGGCTTTTAAAGCTTCACCCGGGGGTATTTACCCAGAAATTTTATGTATTAGTACTAATTGATTGATGATATTGTTGGAATCGCGGGTCAGACCTGGATATGATTAACCCAGGACCAGAATGAGTGGAATATAAGCAGAGATGCTTATGCTCAGCAGTGGCCGGTTACGGGCTGAAAATGACGGCTATGTTTATTAATTACTAGCCGTGCCCCACGGTTTCACCCGTGTTTATTTTATTTATGCAACACTCCACCGCGCCGCCTACAAACTCGTGTAACCTATTGTTGTTCTCACTCTCCGTACTCACCTATAGCTGTCCAGATAGCTTGTCGTTCATGGTTACTGTTCCACCCCTTATGGTGGTAGCGTTAAGCTATAATATAGCCTGTAGGTATAGCCTTCCTCAATAAATAGGTCTAAAAATGCAAAAATAAATAAATCTGATTATTAAATAGTTCCAAAGATTTAATGCGTTCAATCAAACAAAAAATCTCTTGAGTTTTATAATATTAGTATTAGATTCAATGTTCTAAAATCACCGTCTGTTATGTGAGAAGGGAGATAAGTTCTACATACACGCAGCTACTTCAATAAATTCCAAGAAATAAAGCAATAACTTAAAGCTAATATTTGCATATATAGCATAGAATTAAATAAACGGTATTTAAGTATTGCGGTTTCGCATTTCTAAGAATGCATTACACTTGCCGGACACAACTATATAGGTAGTAGTAGTAACCAGATAAAATACTGTCATAACTTACTATTTGCCGTGCTAATTACTCTTGTGTTTTATTCATTAGATATTATTTGAAAACGATATTATAAATCTATATTAATATTATAATATATAAAGCTTAATAAATTGATGTCACATTTGGAAAATTATTATTTAATTACACACACAACTAGTTAATAATAATAAATAACAAAACAAATATGAGACACGATTTTACACGGTCATTTAACTACCAAACTAAACAAAGCTTCTATTACAGTAACTAAATAGCTGATAGCTATATATTTCTTATACATATATAGATATTTACTACCCAAACAACACACAACTGACAACTTCATTTTTCTTATCATCCAAAAGTGAGTCATGTGCGGGGATCGAACCCGTGACCTCTTGGTTCAATAGTAGGGTTACCTCAGCGAAAAGCAAGACCCGTCACTCGAAATAAATGCAAATTTCAATATTCTCAAAAAATCATTAAATTAAATACAAATTAGTGAATGAAAATTAGTAATGAGAAATTAAAAAAAGGTCCGTGTTAATTTGTTTCCGTTAACATTTTAATGAGTACATATTAAGGATATTATAATAATGCCTTCATCTGCATACTTATCGACTGTAGTAGTATTACTTTGAACCGGTCTGAATGCATCCGCTTTGTATAAATTAACATAAATGTTGGATTCTATCAAACTTCAGACGTTTTCTTGCCAGTAGCAGTTGATAATAATCTTTAATCATTTTAACTCCATTATTTAACTTTATAAAGGTCAGTAAAATAAAAATAGATTATCAAATATAATTATGTTCATTCATAAAGATTCCAGATAAGCGTATAAAGACGGTCGTCTACATAAAACATTGAAATATAACGTTCGGAGCTCTCAGAGAATAGAGATATTTTCTTTAAAATAAGTAGTACAAACTCTTTAGTCGCGTATTGTATTGAGTCGTGTATTATTCTGACAAAAAAAAAACGTTCAGTAAAATCTATATTCAAATTTGTTACCATTTATTTTTATATAATCCATTACTAATTATTATTTTATAAATAATAAAATATGTTTAATAAATGTAACAAATGTGCGTTTAGCCATTACGCAATGAAAATACCTCTAAATTGTAATTTCTACTACAAGATTAGTTATAGGAGTTTTGTTTGAAAACGCGCATACACGGTTACACGCACAATTTTGTGTTTTTTTTTTCAGTTGAAGTCCTGTTTTTTTTTTGTGGAATGTAACAAAAAGGTATGCATTCCACCTGATATTAAGTAGTCATTGCAGCTTATAACTGCCAACTGCAAAAAAAGACTCAGTCCTGAGGCTAGTCATAATAGGTTTGCTATTCATGTGAACCGACTTGGAACGCATTTTAACTCAATGGTCTAAAACGGGACGTAATATCATATAGTAATAGTCTCGTTATCTCGACGTAATTAATTAAAGGACATTGCGCTAACGTGCGCACGCGCAGTTACGTCACCGCTCAGATGTAGTCGAATGTCGTATAAGGAAACTGCTCTCTGTGACTCAGTCACCGTTCGCCAAATGTTACCGCGCTAGTTGGTGTTGCCACTTATTAGAAATGTGTACGAAACACTGATTTTTTCTCTCTAAAGGTATTTGGAAATAACAATTGTAATTTTAAATTATTGTTAGTTTTTTTAGCTGTTTTTGCGTGATTGGGTAACAAACATTGGGTTACATTTATAATATTGTAGTAGGTTTATAATTTATAATGTATATCTAAACCTTAGTGTTGTCAGGCTAAAATTATAATTCATGAACTTACGTTATTTCAATAAATATGCTGTAAAAGTTCTTGACGTTTTACGGTGTACCTATAGTTTTGTAGTAGTGCAAAAGTGAATTCAAAATATGGCGAAATATTGATATTGAATTATTTCAAAATAACAACAAAAAGTTTTTGTAGGGTGGTCACCACTTTACTATGAGGTAACATGACCACATTCAATAAAATTGGCTAATGGCGAAGATTACAAAATCATATATAATCCTAACAGAGACATAAATGTGAAAAAGGGGCCAAGTTCAGTAGAAACAACGTTCTGGGTAGTCGTTGTCACCGACAAATGATCTAACGGGTACAAACTGTCAAGTCTAATTGAAATACAATCATTATTGTCATGGAAATAAAATGTTGACAATAGCAAATGCTTCTGCGATATCAAATGAAATAAACATTATTTAATTAAAATAACAAGAGTTTTAGCAGGATCTTTATTTGTCATGTAGTGGTTTTTATTCTTAAATTCATAAACCTACGACGTTGGATCCTATTCAATGTATGGTTTGTGGCGTATTCCGAGAGATATTGTTTTTGTTCACAGGTTAAGTGGATTATAAATAATAACTAAAAACACTAATCTGCCAAGACTTTTCTAAGTTCTAACAAGGAAGCCACAGTCTTGTTAGAGCGTTGTTTAAACTTTAAAGTCTAGAATAATATTTTATCCACGTGACATTGGCATAATTGTGTATAAACACAGGTTGTTATTAAAATAACAAGAATAAAATGAAGGTAATTTACTTAAGTCGTACAATTATAAAAGCGTGTTATGGCAAACTCGGCAGCTACTGTTTGACGAGACAACGATGTTGACAGTTACCACATCCTTGTGATCAACAAAATGACCTTATTTCTGTGAGTCACGTTGAAGGGTGTCTGACGACGAATTGACTATAATATAGGTAATAATAATACCAACTGCTGAAGGAAGAGAGGAGTTTCACCATTACAACAGCCCACGACGACGTATTGGCGATTTCTAAAGCTCAGATATGTTCAGTTAATATAACCTTGAATATGCTAGCTGATTAAGCTTGAATTACCTGCTATATACAATTACACAATTCTTATATTTTATAACTCTAAAATAATTCCAAAAGTGAATCGCGTTCTTGAAATGCAATCGAAGTGGTGACACAAAAAACCCAACTTATTTACTCGACATTCCAAACCGCAATAAATAACTGCCTACTCGTATATACAGCGTGTTTAAAAAAAAAAAAATTTTACTATCAAGTACCGAGTTATTAATCGTGGTTTTAAAATACCTACATTTAACTTGGCGCCTGCCCTATTAATTCAAAAGGCGCGGCGCAGGCGTAGTCTAACTTGTTAAGATTGGCATCTGGGTTTATAAATATCCTCGCATAATTGAACTAATGCACAATGAAGACATTGCTCTTATGAATTCTGATCTGACTACTGTGTCCAAAATTACACGTTAAGCGGTTAGCATAGCAGGTCCAGTTTTTTCACTGTTATTTATTGTAAACGACAGGTGCAATTTTAATACTAGGTTTTTAGGTAATTATGTTAAGTTCTACAATAAACTTCTTAAGTACAATACCGATTTGCTAGAAACAAGTTCAGCAAGTTATGTCTTGAAATCTCTGTATATCTATTAAAAATATAATCCTTACTAATGCGAAAGTGACTTTATTTGTTTGTTGCTCAATCACGCAAAACGGCTAAATGGATTTAAATGAAATTTGGCACACAGACAGCTTATAACCCGCATTAAGACATAGGATACGTTTTATCCTGGTAAAGCCACAATTTTGAAGTCCACGCAGACGAAGTCGCGGGCACAGCTAATAATTGATAAACCCGATCGAGTTTCTTGTCGGCTCTCTCGATCTTTGGGATGTTTTCTAAAGCGGTCGTAGTGATTTTGAGTGTTAGCCTTCTCAGGGTCTAAATTGGGAAGAGTATTATTAATGTTTTTCTTTTGATATCTAATTCTTTTAAAAGGCCTCTTCCCGTGAGCTATCTCCGGGTCAATCATCACGCCAGCTCATTACATTTTTTGGTTTTCGAACGCCGAAAAAATTGGTAATTTTATATTACTCCAATGCATACTGGGAGAACATTTATAGTATATCATTTGTTTAGTTAGCTTAATTTGGAATAAAAAAAATATTTATTGTAATATTAACCAGAAAAATTTATGAGGGGGTAAAAGAAATTTATTCTTTGAGTCACAAACCACGTCCGCGAGTGTGTAGACCGGTTTTGAAGGCTGTACTCTCAATAACACGGTGGTGGTCATTCGGTGTCTACATGACAACTTCTGGACATAATTAGTTTACGAAATTGATTTTTTTGATTTTTGATTGACTGACTGTTTTTGTGATTTCCAAAATCGTCTCTTAATATTTTATCCTTCTCATCCAGATGAATAAAAGGAATAATAAGATTTTCTAAAAATTCAAAAGGTAAAGATGGTCTTCTCATTGTATTTGAGCAGTGTAATGAATGTTTTAACATCACTCACTCATTTTGGAATTCAAACCGACACCTTTCGACGCCGCGCCGTACTCAAGCTGGCTACCGCTGAGTCATCACAGTTCTTTTTAAGGTCAAATAATTATGTTCCCGGTAGTCTGATCTTCATTTGTAACGTTGGATGCGCCGGCGCGGTTCACGGTTCACGGCACTTCCTTACAGAATGCATATGCTGTAAAACGCTCATGGTTGTCAATTTTTTATTTTACATATTATTATTTCATTTTGTTCCATATTTGATATTACATTACATATTGAAGCAATGGTGACTCAGTGGTAGCGTGTACAGATACACCGCTTCGATTGTCGTGATTTCGAATCCCTGCAATGAGCCTGAGCTTTTGGTGAAGAAAAATATCGTGGTGAAACCATTGCATGGTGATAGGGCATTTTCTAAAGCGCGTGTGGCTAGCTTCTACCTTCAAAATGGAAATTGTCGCCAAGTACCTATAGGTATGTTCCGGCAATTGTCAGTCCTGCGACTAGGCTAAGCGAGTAACCATCTTGGATCACATCGTCACTTAGTATCAAGTGAGATTCTGGCAATAACGCTAAACCTATAAAGAAAATAATAAAAAAAAAACATATTATTTTGTAATTGGTAATTGTAAATTTTAATAAATACTAGATAATTATAAAAGTGTTTCTATAAAAATTAACATCATGTTTACGCTATTACGTTGACTAAAAAAATAATTATAAATATATCGTACCAACCCTACGGTCATCCGTTGAAACAATGCTCGTCTGTAAATCGTTACATCTCTGTTCTCGTGTTACTGTACTCGACACAATGATCCATTGATGATCCTCGTAATTCTTAATATGTATATAGTTGGCTTCTATATCATATTGCAAAAGTTTTGTCAAAATTAGGTACTACACTTTTTCGCCTATAGCTCCATCTATCCGGTTTTATTGACAACAACTAACATTTTGGCATTTTCCTATATTATATAATAATATTTAATTATATAAAAACCAAATATTTCTACATGTTCACACCCTTTTTTAGTATATAATGTAGGAATATTTGAGACTAGCTGTGCCCGCGGTTTTACTCGCGTGGACGACAGAAGAACGTAGTGCTTATAGAAACTGTATTTTTTTTAAACTTTATTAACTTTTTATTAAATAAAGATATCGTTATAAGGACCAAGTATCTAAGGAGTAAAACTAAAAAAATATCAAAATCTATCCCGTACTTTTTGCGTGATGCGCGCACAACGGCAAATCTCCATTTATTTATTTATATATATATATATATATATATAGATGTAATAAAAGTTTATCGTATGCATTGATCGTAAGAGCTCATTTTTTCATTATTTCGAACGATCATTTCGTTATCATATATCAATATCTTATATATATATCTCATATATCTTCTATGCATATTACGCTTATAATAAGTGATGAAAGATATTTTAAATTTAATATAATTGGTATAATTCACATTCACAAAAAAACTAAAAATTATTATAGTTTTGTCGGAAAATAATCAGTAATTGTCAATAGATGGCGCTGTATGAACGAAGTAATTTTCTAAATCGTGGTGTCAAGATTCTCGGCAGACTGATATGGGTCTGTAATTACGTAGCTATCGTCACTCTGGTTTCCCTTCAATACGAATAAATCTTTCGCCTTTTACTAAAGATTTCCGTGGAGGGGAACACTCAAATGAGTCTATAATTATTTTTGTACGGCTCTGCTAACGCGGAGCTTCAAAATCTTGCTTTGCTTAATTCTATCAGATTCATATCGGTTGTTCTATTTCCAGTAAGAATTCACGGAATGTATGGTATATACGCGAAGACAGCCATATTAAGGTCATTCGCGTGTTCCACAGACTATGCGGTACTTTCAGTAGGTACTTTTGTAACTTGAAGAGGTAAAAAAAGGTAATCCGCGACAAATCTATATTGTAATCATAAAAACTTAACTATTGATTGTTTTATATTCCAACAATCGATTTTGCTAATTTGACACATACAGTGATAACAAATGAAGAGTACATTAGGTATATATACTTAAGTTACCCAAGTCTATTATCGTCATCAAACGTCGAGTAATGGCCCGTGCTTACAGAAAAAACAACAGCTTCTTTGTAAGTTGTTTTGGATTTGTTTAATCACCTTCAAGAGCTTGGTGTTGTTACGTCTTGGTAATAATGACTGAAGATCAAAGCCGCTGCGTTAAGTGAATTTATTATTGTATACTTTGCTAACGTTTGGCCACCCACATCTGATGCTTTGTGACGATGTAGCTGGAACACAGGGTATATAGATACATAGGGTAGTAGTCGGAGGGGCTGATATTGTTCTTCTTCTATTTATTTAATGACAACGTTTTCATCCAAAATTCTGCCAATGTCACGTGAATTTTTATAATTATTCTTGTAAACTTCAAAAATGCCTAGCTCTAATAAGATGGCGGTTCCCTTATTAAGAACTGTGTAAGAAGATACACGTTCCTCTAGTTATTATTCATAATCCACTTCATCTGTGCACAATAACCAAACTACATCACAATTCCGACAAAATTATGTAATATAGGTCAAAATAACATAAGTTTGTGAGTCAAAATCATTACATGACAGATCAATTCCCGCTAAAAACTCAGGGTTTATATAAAAAATAGGCCTACCAGAATTTCACGGAGCCATCAGCGCTAGCAAGCTGCATAAAGAAGGGCGAAATAGGTGCGTGGCCGTAAATGTTTCTGCCGTAAATATCTGATTTAACTATGTATTTTTTTTATTGTTATTATGCCTTCTGCCTAAACAGGCAATTTCGCCAATGTCAAGCGTGACAAAAACACGTTTTAAAGTTTAGTAATAATATTTTACTGTTATCCCATTTTTTTTTATACATGACAACTCTACGCTGTTTTAAGAATGATATTTTTACTAAATAAATAATGATCGACCTGAACGGTAATGCACCTGGACCGTGTTGGAGTAATGATTGACAGACGTATGTTAATGAATGAATACACACCGCAACGAATGTCGAGCCGCCTGGTTAGGGTTGTCTCACATTACATATATTTATTTCAAAATGCATGTAATGGACATAAATGTTACAGAAATATTTAAACAATAATAAGATGCGTATTAATATATGGCATATACAATTTATATTTGTATTATTGCAAAGTAATGCAAAATAGTTTTTAGTGACAATAATTTATATAGCTATTACATTATTCCGTTAAACAATTTGTCCGTAAAATTTTAAATTTATATTCTAATTTTATAATTTCCTGCATAATTATTATGAACATAAATAATAATGAAATAATATAAATAAAATTAATAAACAGAAAATACACTAAGACTTTTACAAGTAATATTTAAAATTACGCCATAAAAAAGGAAGTTAGGATTAATTCGATTATAAATATTACAGTTTAATTTATTATTAAATATATAAAACAAAAAAGATTAACTTGTTTTTAGAAATAAAGAATATAGAAAAAAAGGTGTGTGTGCGATTCACACACGATAGAAGTGAAACTTCATTTTAAAAGATATTTTATTTAAACAGTGTGCAATATACATACACATCGACATTTGCTCTCTCGCTCTGGCTCACACAAAGAGAAGATACCGATAATGTGCGTTTAACGTTTAACGTGTTGGAAGTCGCATAAGAAGTTTCACTTCACAAATATATCAATGAGATAACCCTATAATATAGCTGTAGGGTTGTTACAAATACGTATTACACAGTTCACCGGACCGCGACTGGTTCGGAACGTGACTGTTTATTTACATAACCTATTATTTACACGCTCCTTAAACGATACAACACTATTAAAATAATTAAAACGACTGTTCATCAATAATAATCATTATTAAAATCACGTGTAAAATAATACTAGATTATTCCTGCGGATTATAATGCCCATTAGTATATTAAATTATTTACAACAATACAAAGATTGCAAAACGGTAGATAGCGTCTGCGGCCCGACTGGATGGTGACCACTATACATAAAGTGAAAAAGCTTAATAAACAATGTGACCTTTAAGGTAACCCATTTTAGGAATTACTGATTTTGTGTGCCAACGTGGTTTTGACCGAAATAGCTTAAAACGCAAAAAGAAAGATAATAAGATTTCTTACATTCAGGATATATTTTGCTCATTATTCATCATTTTTGGAAATTGAACTTTCATCTTTACGTCGATAACGCAAGAATCAAATTCTGAACAACTCTGTTGTCATTTTTATCGAATTACTTCTTTTACAGATATACTGGTTTTATATTATATAATAGTCTCTATATTTATATTATTTTAAAAGGTTTTTTTTTGTGGCATCGTCATAAAACCCTTAATTTTTGATCAAAATTAATTGTTCAAACTTCACTTTAAATCTTTTGTTCCTCGCCATTGATGAAAAATAGACATAGTTTTTTTTTATTATTCCGAATTCGTTATATTCCATCGGGTCAGTTAGTAGAAACTTATTCGTCTCGAATCAAACAGCTAATGACCTAACGATATATATTTTATAGTAGTGATTGGACTATAGGTTTCAATTGCAATTCCATTGCACTGCTAGTTTGAAAAATTATAGACTACGAAGGAGCCAAGCAGTGATTGGATACTCAGTTATTCCCATGCATAAATAATTATGCATAATTGTAATTGTCGAAGTGTTTAATAATGCTGGTTAATAACGACATGCGGAAATGAAAGTGGTATTATGCAGTTCTAGTATTGCTGTCGTCGCCTTTTACTTTCGTCCCTGAATGCCGTAAGCCTATAATAATAGAAAAGGAAGTTTCGATTGGGAATTTACTATAATATAGAATTAGGGAGTTTTTTTTTTAATTATATTCTTTATAGACGATATGGCCACAATGTCATCCTCATGTTAAGTCACGATGTGGCCCAAGAAAGTGATATTCTAAACCTAGTGGGGAAACTGGCTTTGAAGTATATCTACGGGTAATTTGAGAATATCAAGTAGTAATTAATAATGATACTATGTAAAAAAAATACATAATATTTTTTTAACAGACAAATTAATGTTATAAAAATACTGATTGGTATTAAATTTTTTTATTAGAAATAAAGTAACAAAATCAGTTGTCAATTAAACATGTTTGTTTTATTTTTTATTTATTGAATTTTCACAAATTTAATTATTATATGTTACTGTGCGACTTCTAGGTTTTGTTTCGGGAAATTCATCTGCATTTCGCGATGACTGGAAACTAACTGACTTAAAGAAATAGAAATTATAAGGCAATGGGAAAAGTGAAATTTAGTATTTATAAAAGTGTAGGAATGTAGTGGGTCTATTTTTATTAGACTTTTACTGGTAGATAGCTGATGTTTTAAAGAATAACTTAGAAAATTAATTAGGGTTCCGTACATAAAATAAAAAACCTTTTCTGGCAATCCACACGAGCGGAGCCGCGGGCACAGCAAGTTAAATAATAAATTGATGTGACAAATAATTAAATACTAACAGACACCTTTAAAATTATTAAACAAGTAAAAAGGAAATTTCTTAATGCGTTTAACAATAAACAATAACTATTTTTTTATTATTTTTCTGTTATTGAGTTTTCATAAAAGTAGGAAAAATTTTTTGTACTAATAGTGACCACATTTAGGAGCCCGCGTTCAAGAACGTTTGATTAAAAACACTACAAAGATATAAAAATCGTCTGCTATATCAGCAATTTTCACTTAAGATGATTTTTGTTCTTATTTCACACATATGATAATCAAAATATAAAATAATACCTAATTATGCAAAAAAAAATATTAGTTTTACATTGGAATAAATTTATTACAATATTTTGTTTTTATTTATCAATTTTTTCAACTATGGGACCATTTTTCCGTTATTTATGTTTTACGCGCGATATCATTGTGGTTTTGTACGGGTAAACTGTCTATTTTTACAAATACATCTGGAATTCTGTTAGTATATGTACACTATAAAACTTCCATAGAAACAAAGAACAGGCGGGGCTGTGTATTTGGTTTACGCTTACTTTATATACAATTTAATGTCAAAACTTTTATTTCGCCCTTAATATTTATACTCAGAAACTCAAGCGGTTAGACATTTGCTAATAATCTAGATGTTGACAATGCTATTGAGATCGGCAAGTCGGGCCCACTATGAATTTATTTAGCTGTGTCCGGAACCACGATATTACATTTATGTCGCTAGACAAAGAAGAAAATTGCATTTTATGAATAGATATGAAGACATTTTTCAAAAATCCTCAGTCCGGACGGAGTAGTGGTCACTCTACAACATCGCAATTCACGAAACTGGATCGAATTCTCTCTTAGACATTATACGAACACGTCTGTGAAGAATAAGCGATGACCTCGATATTCAGAGTTTGGAAATATTGTCGTCACAATAAATTTTGCCCAACAGTGTCAATTTGGAACTTACGGTATCGTTTACGTGGGTATTTTTTTTATATAGGCTGATCATTAAAATTACCGTTAAATTAAAAGTAATAGATATGTCACGTCTTTGTTTTAAGTATATCTTAACAGAAACATAAATGTGAAAAATTGACCAAGTTTGGTAGAAACGACGTTCGGGGTAGTCTTTGTCACTTATAAAAGAGCAGAGACATAACGGGTGCCAAGTTCCATAGTAATTCCTTTAATTATAGCTATAGGAATATACGTTCTTCAATTTATTTACAAAACAATTTGTTACTTTGATATGGTATTTCTAACTAGGCAAGTATGACGATATAATTTTTTTTGTTAATTTCTTTGGTATGGGATTTCTAACTTGGCAAGTCCTAATTAAATTATTATTGTTCATATATTATTTAGTAACGCTAGATGTCAATAAAATATTTGTAATATAATGATACATGTAGGTACTTATTTAATATTATGTGACGCATAACATCGAGTGTGACTACTCAAAAAGGTAAACTTCTAACATGCCTAATTTTTTATTCAGATTATACAATTGATTTTCTAAATTGTCTTTCTAAAGCCCTCTTATAACCACCATTATAGTTATCCCCACACTACGTCGCTAGATTTTTATGTTGTAACAATTGAGTTGATTGTATTCTTTCGATGTAATATATAAATTACATATTTCAAGCGACATGCCTCGACGACAGGATCTGGATGATTATAAATCATATTCGACTGTTCAATTTCGCCGCAACCGGTATTAGTATTGCTGTAATGTGTAGTTTATTGAATTATATCATATAGTAATGGACATTATTTATGGGTCAGTCGTAAAGGCGACTTGATTGGTGCGTTATGAAAAAAAACTTCGATTGTTCATGGTTTACAACTGATAGACGGTAACGAAGCTAACCAAAGAAAATGCAGAACCAAAGATGGAAGAACGACCAATATCGGTAGTAATGAAATATCTGCAGATAACTTGCAAATTGATGGCTAATGTTGATATTAATAATATCGTTAACTAACTGTGTCCGCGGCTCCGCTTGCGTGGACTACAGAATTATTGTTTATCAACATGATATTTTTTTTGATAAAGACCAAGAAACTGAGAAAGAAAACAAAAAAAAAACAATCAATATCTGTCCAGTAATTTCTGCGTGATGCGCGCACAACGGCAAACCTCATTAATTTTATTTATATAGATTTTAGTTACCTTGTACCATGTATTTTATCCATGACAAGCCCAGTCGAGTTTCTTGACAGGTCTTCCCCCAATGATAAGTTTTCTGAACCGATGTAAGATTTAAAATTTTCTTAGTTTATTATGCATTTTGTCTTAATTGCGATCGTAAGTTTCTCATAAAATAGGGAACGCATCTTGTCACTTATCAAGTGACTATTTGAAATTTAGTTAGTTGTATGTTATTTGATTGCTACTTATTCAATTAAAAACAACGCTTCTAGTGAAATATAGAATTCATTGTTTTATGCAGCGACATTTGTTTTACTATATTTTTTAATATTATTTAATAAAACATTTTTTAGTGTTGTTGCGTGAGGTCTGATCGTTCTATTCACCGAGGTTATCACAGCACAGCTCAACCTTAAGTTCTTATTTCCTGCGCACCTGCTTCGAAGCACGTGCGTTAACTATAGGATCACAGCTTTTGTCCAATCCTTTACAACAAGACACTTGAGTTTGCGCCGCCTGCGCACTATTATTTTACGGCCTTGGCAAATTATGTGAGTTGACAGTTGCTTAATTATTACTGTTATTATTAAGAACGTAGCAAAATTTGAATTTGTATTTTGAAAGTTTTCTAGCATGTGGCAGGTTTGGGTCTATATGCTGGATGCTTTATCGTCAATAAGTTGGATAGCCATTCTCCTATTAAAAAAATCTAGTTGTACATATTTTTTATACCACTAAGGTCGCAAAACAGCATACGGCTCGGCTAATGGTAAGCGGCTACTGTAGACTATGGAAGCTTGTAATACCATAGGTATTAAGGTATCACTAGCGCGTTGCCGACCTTGAAACCCCTACCCCAAGGAGTTTTGTAAACCTTACTCACCGCAGGAATACAACACAAGGTTATTTGGCTGCGATCTTTTATATGGTGGACCTTCAACATTCCACTAGTTGGGCTTCCCCAAGTAGAGAGAAATCTCCAATGAAATTTCTCAGTGCCTACCTCTCTCATAAATATGATCTGTCAAGCCTTTCCTTACCGATCACTTCACGCGATATGTCGGTATGTGACCGCCGCCCCCTCGGTTCGTATTAAAGAACTTGTTCTGGCGTATTCATTGGGGAAATATGATTTTTTATTATCAAAAGAAAAAAGCAAACACGACGAATCGCCACCTATAATCTTGAAATTTAAATTGAATTAGAGACACTGTAGACTGACGGCGAAAGAAAATATAACGAAGGAACTTAAGAAACATCTAGAAATACCGTTTAGTCGGAAAATACAAACCTCTTTCTATCTTTGAATTCACCAGTGATCCGGCGTTATATGTCTGTATTAGCCCGAGAAGAAACATTTTGTTCAGCAGTTATTTTTACTAGCTAATTTTGTAATTATTTTACACTTTAACACACACACTTTATTGATTAGAATATGTTTCTACAAGTATAGGCTATCAGACTATCAAAGTTACAAAGGACAAAAAATATTGGGGGGAAAAAAATTATTGGTAAAGAAAAATACAACGTATATTAAACGAAGGACTTTAATTAGGAACATCAAATACAAACTATTTGTGTTTTAAAGTACATACAGTTTCTTAAAAAACGTTTTTGAGCGACGCGACATGCACCCTGGAGCAAGATCACTCGCGGTCATATACCAGCTGTCAGGCATTTGACGAATGCGTAATAAAAACGATTATAAATAGGCAATGTCTGATTTATATTAGGTCAGGGTACAAGAGAACTGGTGAATTTCGATCGGAATTCTTTAAGTGTTTTATTAATTTAACTTATGAGAATGGAGTAGGGTCATGGTCTAGAGAACGTGTACGAAACACATGTGCACAATGATTATAATTTGAAATGTCAGCTGTAAATGACCCCGAAAATGCATTTAAAAAATCTGTGAAATTTGCAATTATAGATACCTAATCTAGAAATTCAAAAATACAACTTAAGATGTACCCTGTTCTTAAGAAAGAATATTACATGTAGCAGAGTGAGACTGTTTAGATAAATGTGTGGTCTTCTGGTGTCTAGAGTGAATAATATTAGAAATTAGTATATCAGAGGAAGTATAAAAATAGTACTAGTCACAGAGAAGTTGAGAAGTAATAGGTTAGCTTGGTGTGTCATAGGAAGGGAAAAAAGTAAAAAAAAACAACAGAATAGTGTTAAACTTATAAAGGTAGATGGATATAGGCTTAGAGGAAGATCTAAAAAAGTATTGTTACACACGTGGGTAGTAAAATGGCGTTTTGTTTCACGAAACCAAATTATTCGTACTCAAAGAAATGCAAAAGAAAAAAAAAACAAACTCACAGATCGCTCACCAAATGTACATGCATAATCAACCTGTATTTACTCACAGAATAAGGCTCCTCTTAGTTCTTATTTTATTTCGCTTATTGTTTTCATTTCGTTTCTGAAATTAGAACTGCCGTGACGTACAATACGGCTCGCTTTTATACCCAAATGAGACAATCACAGAATCTCTAGAAGATTCCTTAACTCTTAACTTAGGTCATCGCTTTTAAAACGAGGGGAACGTTTGACTTATAGCCCATTGTTTGTTGACAGTTGTAGCGATAAGCCTTCCTGTGTGCGTCGTCGGATCTATGAGTACATGACACAAGACTACACTATGATAAATACACGATATTTCGGGTACATTCCGGACGATTCTTGAGATTTCGAGAATGGTCATTTTTTTATATTTTTCTCTTACTCAGACCGTAACAGTATGGATGAATTGTGTGGCTTTTAATTGGTGCAAACTTTTCAGCACGTCTAGTGTAATACAGAAGCCATCGACAGGAGTTATAAATTAGTAGCACACACTCGAAATATCCAGTTGTGAAAACTATTAACCATTTAGCGCAGGATGGGGAAGTGGCGTTAGTGGCTGCATTAACCCAATCTAGCGAGTGTTAGCGAGGTAATTGTCGCCGTTTCAACGAGCGGGCGCGACGGGCGCGTATGCTCAAACATCCGGCGATTATGGACGTGCGCGTGCGCATATCCCGATGCGGCGCCGATCTACCTCTCAGACTCATCTGGCGGGACCGTCTTATGAAGATCAATAATTCAAACATGTTTATTTTACATCTTTTTGTTTTAGGGACTATTATTCTATCTAATATAATAGTCCCATTGTACATTTTAGGTTACAATAAACTAAATTGTAGGTTTAAGATCAGAAGAGTCGCTGATGAGATAGCATAAATAAAATAAATAAGGTTGTGCCAAAATGCTGTGAAAAACACCTATATTTTGATAGTTTATATTAATGTTATTCATCAGCGACTCCCTTTCAGTTTTTTTCTTTGCACACTTCAACAAGCCGTTTTTATGAAAAAGGGCAACATACAGACAACAAATGATCCTAAAAGATCCATTATTTCATTTTACACTAATTTAAAATACTATGGTTAACATACATATTATTATAATAATAATTTTTATCTAGTGCCGGCAGAACTGCATTTTTACCTGAAGGTAAATTAAGTTCATTCGACCAATGGCCTCTACTGCCGCGGCCTAAATACGAAAATCTCATTGTACCGATTTATTTTAGAGTCTACATTAATTTAAATGCAAAAAACATTTGACAACATTTAAATCAAATTAATCGGCCGTATATAAAATGGCTGAATTATATAGCGTGCATCGGCCGCACGGGCCGAGTCTGGCGCACAGGACGTGCTAAATTGAGTTGAATGAGGTGTGACCACCAGCAGGAAATTAGGAAATGGGAAACACGCTGTATCGTAACGCTTTTTGTCATCTGAACTTATTATTAGATCGTACAGGTACGGATTTAAAAAAACGCGGAAGGGGCGAACATAATAATATAGATTTATTTTCTCTTCGTAGAGATTTAAATTTATGATAGATTTTATAATTGTGAGAGATTCTTATATGAGGTAGGTATTTAATTACATATGATACTCATCGCCTGGGATGTACTTCGCTATTGTCTATATATTTTAATCTAAACACATATTAAATGAATGTAAAAAAGTAAATAAGTTGATAAATTAAAGTAAGACAACAGCTATATCGTTTACATTGTTTCTAGATGATCATTATTCATCCTTTTATATTTCGTGCGTAGATTTGTTCGTGTGGCAATTGCAATTCATTCATTACCTTTACGTAATAATATCACAGTTACTTTGTGATATAACGGTATGCTATAGTCTGAACTGCTAACTACCGCCTGCTAGTGCGTGGACATGGATAGTTAACAGAGCTAGTGTTCGACCATTGCTAGTAGGCAAGACCCGCTTAATGAATGGACTATACTGACCGTGGACGGCAGCCCGCCCGATCAGGCGAAATACTGCAGATAGACTGTAAGTTAGTGGGGCCGTTTAAAGTTGTTATAACTTTATTCCATATAAAAAATTGAGGGTAAAACCTGTCAGATAATTTTTCCTGTTACGGCCCTGCAAAAATAATGTAGAAGAGTTGTACGCTAGTAAAAGGGCTCGATTTGTACATCCGCCGAGATTTATCACTCATTATTTCTTATTAGACGAGATTAGTTACGCGTTTTAAATAACTTATGCGCTCCCGCCTCTTGTGTTAACTTTGTGGTGTCGTTAATTGCTTCATTAGCTCACTACTGTTCACTGTTTAGAAGAACATATTTGAACCGATAGCTAGATATTGTCTTGTTTTGGCTGGACCTTAATATAGCATACAGTTAAATGATTTTTTTTATTTATTACATAGTTTTTGTGGCATTTTACGTTATGTAGTTTGGTTATAGTGCACAGTGGATTATAAATAATAATATTGAGAAACAAGAGAGCGGCCATTTTATTAAAGCTATTATAGAAGCAAAGAGAAAAAAATATTGATAAGTAATAATAAACAGTTGCCTTTAAGTAAAAAGACGAAATTGTATATTGGAATACGATTATAGCTAAAACTATAAAAGATTTTATTACGAAATAAATATAGTATTATGTATATGAAATCTATGAAGGCTGGAATATAATTTATTTTCACGTTGGCGCTCATTTTTTTTTGTTTTAGTCTGTCAAATGGTTTTCATTATTAATTGTAAATTAAAACAAAACATGTGATCACACGCGACGATGAAATCAACAAGGGTATAATAATTAAACGGTGAATTACCGGAAAACCGCTATGTAATGTTGTCGTCATTACGGAAAATATTAATTGTTTTTAAACACAATTGCTCTTCATTCAATTTGCCTGTTGTAGCCCTGTGTTTATATAGAGCAATGACCTATTGGTATTCCGACAAAACGAAGAAGAAGGTTTTAAGGTTGTTAGGAGTGACGTCACTTTACAACTTTAAAAAACAACTGCCACCACCGAAAGATCGGCATTCCATCGTAGGTCGTCGCTATTACGCCAGCCTGGAAGCCTCTCGGCAGCGGGTTATACACTGGCTGCTCCAGAAAACAGAGTTAGTTTATCGTGGTCGTAACCCGGTGGATATAGATCTCTACCACCCCGTTTAATTATTGGATAATACATCGATTGATCCCGGAACGCGACACGCTTAAGCCTGCCACTATGTCGGGTTTCACACCCGATGTTGGTGGTCGCGATCTAATCGAACACAATTTCCGTGTCCTATCACCCAACCCATATTTACACGATCATAATTATTGTATTCAGTTTATTGAGCTACGTTTTATTTATACAGTCCGGCATGACAGTGGCGAATTATAATGGAAAGCCGATTTCTCGGTGGTCACCGTTAATTTTGGATTGTACTGTGCTTACCATCAGGCACAGTACCGTGACTTTCCCGAGTAACTATAAAAAAAAGAAATGAGAATTTTAATGTTCAAGTATGTTTGCCTTATTCAAGTTACATTAAAGTTGTGACTACCTTTCTATAACTATCCAGAAAAGTTATGTGACAATACAAAGTTCAAAATGTATATCAGCCTGTGAGTGTGACAAGGCTGGGCAAGAGCCTCGTCCGAAGTGAAAGTCGGGCTTAATCACACGCCAGCCTACGATGTATTGGCGACTTTAATCACCGAGAAATCGACAGTTCTATATTTTTCCCACTGACAGTGGTATTACAAAGAACATTTCTCAAGTGTTCAGGTTTCTTCACGATGTCTTCCTTCACCGTCAGTCATTATATAGTATTACCAATTTAAATTAGTAAAAGTACGAAAATTGCAATAAAATTCATTGTTACATAACGGGGTTCGAACCTGCGGGCATCGAATCGATATTTCGTCTGTCTAAACCACTCGACCACCACGACAAAACGTTTTATAATAATAATAAATCTAGTATATGGTTAGTCAAGTTTCCACCAAAATATCGTAAGAGTGATCGAAGGGTTTGTAACTCGTGTTAAACTTACCTAAAATATATACCTTAGGAGATTTTTTGTCGAAAACGAGTCAATAAAGTATTTTTCTTATCAGCGTATCGTTTTTCTACAAGTTCCACTATAAATAAATAAATACCTTTTTGTCTTTAGACTTCCATATCGGTTTGTCTATATAAGGTTTCTTCTATGTTAGTACCATTGGTTTACAACAGATGGCGTGGAATTCGATTCATTTTTAACACAACGGGAACGAAGTCCCACATAAAAGCATGTATCTTTTAATAAACCCAATTTTATTAATAATCGTTAAAGTAAATTGTATGTAATTTGTAATGTTATTCCAAAGAATTATTAATTACACTAGAAACGCTGTTCTGTACTAAAAAAGTTGATAAATAGTCACATAAACATTTGGATTGGATCAAGATAGGTTTTGTAACAATGTCATCATCGCTGACGTGAATACACTACCCAATTCGTTTTATCCGAATTATTGTGATGGGGTTTTTTAATTTAAACTTATTTTTCGCTTATAATATTCTTTGTGAAATAAATAAAGGTGTAAAGGTATCTTAGTGTAAGTTTACTCTTAGTAAAAATATTTAACTCTGAATAGTTAGTGAATTAGTTTGCGTTATGACGTCAGCGTCACCCGAAATCTTCACTTAAAACTAAGCCCTTCGAAATTTGAATTCATGAACTCCTATTTAATTCCAAATTGTCTGTCTATTGTAGATTGTCGCTATGTGTCAATTACTGTGTTTTCTTTCAAACGAGATCTTGCTGGTAAATAACCCTTTTAAAATATGTTAAATGTAACATAAATACGAGTACATGGGAGACTTAAACTTTTATTTATTTTATCTAAGTCACACACTAAGTTACCACTGTGGTCTATGACCTCATATAAACCGACCTCAAATAGAAACGCAGTCCTGAGATCACATAAAACATGCTAGAGTTCCAATTACAAAATGACGTGTCCGTTTTCTTATTTTTCGCAATGACTAGTCTCGAAAATCGTAAATTGAATAATGAGAACAAAAATTTTCGGTTCTGTTCTAAAATTAGACTTTATGACTTTCTCATCTTCA